>PYAF01001569.1:22697-46905 GCA_007407185.1 Glycine tomentella | reverse complement strand
AAGAACAATATAATCGATTATGTAAGTCTAGTAATCGATTAAACCAGTTTAGAACAATTTTTCCAAAATACTTGACTTATTTTAAAGTTCCAAACCAATTGCTTAAAGCTTTTATGATATAATGCATGAATGATTATTAATGAAATGCATGTAAGAACTTGGATCATCAGAAGACTTCCTTTCCTTTTACATTTAATCACAATCTTTATCTTCAAGCCTTCAAGCATGTTGAAAGTCAAAACCTTTCCAAGTCTTTACAAAGCTTCAATC
The DNA here is from genome assembly GCA_007407185.1 of Glycine tomentella. NCBI lineage: Eukaryota > Viridiplantae > Streptophyta > Magnoliopsida > Fabales > Fabaceae > Glycine > Glycine tomentella. The sequence goes on along the minus strand of PYAF01001569.1, from coordinate 46,635 downwards.
TTCAAGAGCTCCCCCTCAAATCAACACTAGTAAATTTGCAGAATGCCAAAAAAGTTAAAATCCTCTTTGATTGACGGATCCCTGTTTGGATTTCAGAAAAACTTTACCATATTGAGGGAATTGGATATCCAGCAAAGGTAGGACAATGTCATAGCTAGAGTAGTGGCAGTTCTTTCCCTACCATGGGTTTTTGCGAGCATCCTACTTCATCACTACAATTAGTAAATTTACTATCTCTTGCCCTTGTATTGATTTATGTGCCATTGTAGTTTTGTGTGATATACTGAAGGAGAGTGAATTGGTAATGCATGAGTGTTAATAAGGTGCATGATGCTTGGTTTGCTGATGAAGATCAAGTCCGAAAAATAGTTGGTTTGTTGGAGAAGCCAGTTTTCTAGAATTCTAATACTCGAGAGGTGAGACATGGTTGTTTGGTCTTTAAAATAGGTCTACAAATGTTGAATTTTCTTGTCTTGTGCTACTTCTTGGGCTTCATTTAATCTTCACGTTGAGGATAATTTAAATTATCTAAATGAATTATCCAGTAGAGATTGGATGAAGATTCTCTCAACAACATTGGTTGTTAAGGATAATTTAAATTATCTAAATGAATTATCTAATAAAGATTGGATGAAGATTCTCTCAAAAATATTTGGTTGTTGAGGATAATTTAAATTATCTAAATGAATTATCAAATAAAGATTGGATGAAGATTCTATCAACAACATTGTCATTTGAATTCTGAATTCAAACGAGTTATCATTGCAACAAACTTTTTGGAGGGAGGAGAGGGACAGAAGGTGTCAGTTTTTGGAGAGAATCTTGCTAGATTGTTTTCAAATTTTCCCAACAACTTCGGTTGATTTGGAGTGAGAGGATAATGTAATGCAACAACCTCATTTCATCTTAAATAGGCGCCTATGTGGGGAGAATTGAGAGGAAAAAAAAATCGCCCCTTCCTTTCTTGGTTCTAAATCAAGTTCTAGTTTTTCCTCTACCTCATCTGCCCTCATCTTTTGCTGCACCTTCACTTGACCTCAAGACACCTTCATAGTCTTGAGAAAAGAAACCAAATACTTGAAAGCCTCATACATTGCATGCCCCTGGCAAGTCACCAAGGAGAAGGAGGAATCAAGGAGAAGAAGAAGTTCTCACTTGCAAGGAGATAACTGTGTGAATCACCATTGGAGGGCGTCATCTTCTTTGAGCCTTCAAGTGATAAAGGTATTTCTAAACCCCAACGTATTTCAATGAGTAATTCATAAGCACACACACATGAGGTGCATAGATGGTATATGTTTTCGCATCGAAATTTTTTGTTTTTACCCTCATGTGAGCACACCATGGTTGGACAAGGTGCTACATTTTTTTTGAACATTCAACGACGTAGTAGCTAGCCTTTCGTTTCAGGTGTCAAGCTTCATTTTTGTTTGATGGCAATACCCCCCAAATTAGAAAATTCTTGTAGGGGGTCAACCAATCTGACTTGACCTCCTTGGTGTCTATGGTGGGAGTTTGGAGTGTCTCCTGGATGATGGTCTTGAGATGCTCGATCTTTTTAGTGCTGACTATCTTTGAGAGCAAGTTTGCTCTGGTGTTGCTCTCCCTAGGTATGTGGTACATTTCAAAAAACTCAAAATCATCAATGAGAGCTTTTGCAGTGTAACAGCACCAGAGGAGTATTGTCTCCTTAGTTTGATATTTGTTGGCTATTTGTTCTTGGACAAGTTGTGAGTCAGTGTAGCATCTTAGCTTTTTGGCTTTGACTTTTTTTGCTAGCTTGATGTCTGCTATAAGTGCCTCATATTTGGCTTAATTATTTGAAGCTTTGAAGTTGAGCTTGAGAGCTTGCTCTAAAGTGACGTTGCGAGGCCCTTCAAGGATGATGTCTACCCCACTTCCTTTCACGTTGGACTCTCTATCCATGTAGAGGTTCAATCAATGTGGGGTGGTTTTGTCGCGGCCAATGAACTCTGCTAAAAATTCTGCCATGAATTGGGTAATCATGGGGCCGCGAGGTTCATACTGGAGATCGAACTCGAACAATTCTACGGACCATGCTACCATCCTCCCCGCTAGTTCAGGCTTTCACAGCACCTGTTTGATGGGGTAGTTCATGTTGACTACCACTGGGTGACTTTGAATGTATGGCCTGAGACGTCAGGCTAAGGTAATAAGTGTCAGTGCTACCTTCTCTATCATTTGGTACCACTTATCAGCATCGTGAAGGATGCGGCTTGTGAAATAGATGAAAAGTTGGTGTTACCCTTCCTCTTGTACGAGGGTTGAGTTGACAATCTCGTTAGCTATAGAGAGGTATAGGAGTATGAGTGTTGTTGGTCTAGGTTGACACATGACTGGCAGCGTGGAAATAGTTTTCTTAAAGGCCAAGAAAGCTTGCTCGCAGGATTTGTCCCATAGGAAAGGCCTAGTTTTCCTGACTAGCTTGTAGAATGGCTTCACCTTTTCGACTAGCTTTAGGAGGAACCTAGACAAAGACGCCAGCTTGTGTCATTCAACTTTTGAACTTACTAAGTGCTGGTAGGGTTGTGCATCTAAAGTATGGTTGCGCATTTGTCAGGGCTGACCTCTATTCCCTTATGTGTGATCATAAAGCACAGGAACTTGCCTCCTCGGACCCTAAAAGTGCATTTTCTGGGCTGTTGCATATAGAATATTTGTAGATTTCTTTGAACACCTCTTCATGTATGTCTAAACCCGTTAGACATTAATTTCCCAAATCTACCTTTCAATGAAACCCAATCTTCAAGCCTTCTCAAGAACACAAGCTTGCCTTCAATTCTCGTGGGACATATGGCTGGAAGGAAGCTTCAAAGTGCAGCAATGGAAGATGAAGAAATGTTAGGGATGAAGATGGAAGACACCACGGAGAAGCTCTCCAATACATCTAGGAAGAACCATCACAATAGCATTGAGAAGCCATTGATAAGACCCAAGAAGTTCTTGCAGAAGAACAAGAGAAAAACTCTCACACAAATTTTAGATTTGTATTAATGACATCAAAGTTGTTTACATTCAGTTTTGGGGCAGCTTATAAAGCCACAAAATTAACTAACTAAATGCAAGCTAAATGAAGCTTGAGGTGCAAGCTTCCCTAAGTGACTCTTGGCTGACCAAAACCGTGCCTAATGTAAAGTATTTTAAGCCTCAAGGTGCAGCCAACAAGCTTACAAAGGTGCTACTCAATTTAAACACAAGTGCACCTACACCTCTTTACACAATTGCACTAAAAAGCCCTTTTATTGTCACTACTTTTGCTTCTAACAAGTGCTAGAATTTATGGAATTAAATTGAACATGAGACATTAAAATCCAACCCTTGTTATCCTTGAGTTGGTGTGCTTGTTCATGTTTGTCCAACTTAGCTTTGATGTGGTCTTGAAGGGATTTAGTTATAGCTCTTGTTATGGGTCATTTAAAGCTAACCAAAGGAAGTGCTTCAAGCTCTCCTTCTAGACCTTTAGCTTGTAATGGACGTCCATCATCCCCTCCTTCTTGAAAGGAACTTGACCTCAAGTTTGCTTCCTCACTTGTACCTTCAACACAAAAAGAAAGATAACAAATATTAAAAGTATTACTCACACCATATTCACTAGGCAATTCAAGTTTATAAGCATTGTTGTTGATCCTCTCTAAAATCTTTAAAGGTCCATCTCCTCTATGTTGGAGCTTGGATTTCCTTTCATAAGGAAATCTATCCTTCCTCAAATGAAGCTAAACCAAATCTCCTTCATTAAAGATCACTTGTTTCTTGTACTTATTGACTTGCTTTGAATATTGTTCCATCTTCCTCTCCACATGGGCCTTCACTTGTTCATGCAATTTCCTAACATAAGAAGCTTTAGATAAAGCATCATGATTAATCATAGAAGAAGTGTTAGGTAATGGCAATAAATCAAGAGGAGTTAAAGGATTAAAGTCATAAACAATTTGAAAAGGAGATAAGGAAGTAGTTTTGTGAACCACTCTATTATAAGCAAACTCAATGTGAGGTAGACACTCCTCTAACATCCTCAAATTGCCCTTGATGTACCACTTAGCATGTCTCTTGTTGCGTTTGCCTTGACTTTTCAAATTTTTAAGAGATTCATGATCACTATGGATCACAAATTCCTAAGGTAAAAGATAATGTTGCCAAGTTTGCAATACTTTAACAAGTGCATACAACTCTTTATCATAAGTATGCAAGCCATTAGGAATTTCCTTTGGAAAAATATCTTCATATTCCTCCAAAAGAGATTGCATAGCTTTGGACAATTTTTCTCCTTCATTTTCAACATGTAAACAGAGACAGTTAGGAACTATATAATACAGAGGTTGTCTGGCTAATAACACTCTCTTGATTTCCTTTTCACTCAAGAACAAACTCTTTTTTATCTCATGAATTTTTTTACTCTCATTTTCTTTCTCTTTTCCTTTCTCCTCACTAGTTTTTCTCTTTGGTAGCTCACTATTCTTGCCCTTTTGTGAGCAGTATTTTTTTCAAGTGCAATATTTTTTTTTCAACTCTTGAATTCTCTTTTCTTTCATCCTCACACACTTGTTTAGGAGTCAAAGGCCTCAAAATAATTTTATTGCCTAAGTGCTCAAACGCAAAAGTGTTCTCCATGCCATTGTGTATCACTTTTCTATCATATTGCCAATGCCTTCCAAGAAGTATATGTCCAGCCTCCATAGGTACAATATCACAAAGAACCTTATCATTATAAGCATTAATAGAAAAAGGAATGAGCATTTAAGAATTTACCACCACTTCTTCACTTTTACTAAGCCATTATAGCTTGTATGGGCTTGGATGCTTTGTGGTTGGCAAGTGTAATTTCTCAACAAGCCTTGTACTAGCCACATTGGTGCAGCTCCATTCATCAATTATAAGTGAACATACTTTATTTTCAACTAAGCAGGGTGTGAAAAATATTTGCTCTTTGAGTCACTTGAAGACTCGCTCTTTATGCCTCCATTCTCAAGCAAAATCATTGTTCTCTTGTTGTTACATTGGGAAGTAATGTGACCCTTACCAAGACACTTAAAACACTTGATATTGCTTGATCTTGTTGGAGTTGGATCCACAATTTTTTTGCTTGAGTTCTCCACCTTTCCTTTATTTTCACTTGAGAAACCTTCTTCTTAGGCTTGTCTTTCCAGCTGGAAGTTGCAAACCCATTGGAGAATTTGGAAGCTTTTCTTCTTTTTAGTTGTTGCTCCACCCTTTGAGCTTTGTGGACTAGCTCTTCTATTGTGGCATAAGAATGTAGCTCCATCACATCTTGAATTTATCTATTCAAGCAAAGAGAAACCTAGCCATGGTTGCCTCTTGGCCCTTCACAATTTCAGCCCTCATCATCATCAATTCCATCTCCTTATAGTAGTCATCAACACTCTTGTAGCCTTGGAATAGTCTTTGGAGCTTGTTACGGACTTCTCTTGCATAATAAGTGGGAACAAATATTTCTCTCAAGCACACCTTCAAGTCATTCCAGCCATTTATTCTTTCTCTCCTTAACCTCCCTATATCCATTTGAATTTGGTTCCACTACACCAAAGCCTAGCCACTAAATTCTAGAGTTCCTAGAATCACTTTTTTTCTCCATTAAATTGTTGGCATGAGAAAATTTTTTATACTTTCATCTCCTACTCAAAGAACTCTTCAGGATCAGAATTGCCAAGGAACTTTGGAATTTTTATTTTCACTCAATTCAATCCTCCATTCCTCCCTTCTCTCTATTCTCTCCTAAACCTCCAATCTTCCTCATCTCTATTGTGCCTCCTAGGATTGTGTTTCCTATTATTTTCTCTCAAATCCTCCCTCTCATTTCCCTCTTCTTCATAATTTCCTCCATGAGAGGGTGCATACACACTCACCCTCCTATTGCCATGAGCCTTTCCATCCACACTTCCAATGAGATTACTCCTTCTTTGGGTCTCCCTTTGTAACTCCTCAAATCTTGCATCCATTTTGGTTTGTAAGTCTCCCATTTGTTTTGTGATGGCCTTCATCAACCTAGAGGTCTTAGGTGACAAAGCCTCATCTCCTATTGAGCTCATCCTTCAAAAGAAATGGTTAGCAAAAACACAAGTATATAAGGAAATTCTCACCACTCTCTAAGTGTTTGCCACTCACACTTGTGTTTGCACACTTTATCTAGGTTATTTCTTTAATGTTCTCTTTTGCCTTTTCCCACTCTTGTTCTCTATAGTTCTTAAGCAAAAACTTCCAATCCAATCAAGCTTCTTTACTATAGTGAAGTAGGAAACAATTCTAGGCTAGACACAAGAGTCCAAGAATAAGAAAACTCTAAGACAAAACCTTGGAAATTTTAAGAGACAAGAACTTGTAACTTTTGTAACTTTGATTTGCTTCTAAATTCTATTTTTATCGTTAATTTTCCAGCCACCAATTCAATGATTTCTTTGGCTGTACCTAATTGTTTTTCTTTTGCCTTTTCTTGTTTCTTTCACAAAAGTTTTGTAAGCTTTTGTTTTTCTTTTGTACAAGTTCAAGAATTCTTAAAGAAACTTAATGAATCACAAAAGACTATGTATAACAGTTGTAAAATTTGCTTGTAACAACTCAATTCAGTTTAGGCATGAGATTAGAATCAACAGAAGTGGTTAGACAACACACAAACAACTACTAACACAAATTGACAATAATCAAGACTAGAAAATTAGAAAAATATCAAGAACAAGAACATGAAATACATGAAGAACATGAAGACATGAATTTCACAAGAACTTGAAGCAAAACACAAGGTTAAGTGGCGGAACACACAATAAAGCCCATACCACAAAGATTTTCACAAAAGCTTCAAGAAAACTAGGAATAGAAGAAGATTTATGGTTTTCGGATAGGTGAAGATTTTTACCTTTAGGGAAGTTCTTAGAACTGAACTTGAAGAAGAATCTCACAAGGATTAGGCTCTAGATACCACATGATATATGTCTAAACCCATTAGACATTAATTTCCCAAATCTACCTTGCAATAAAAGCCTAATGCAAGCTAAATAAAGCTTAAGGTGCAAGCTTCCTTGAGTGACTCTTGGCTGACCCAAACCGTGCCTAAGATGCAGTATTTTAAGCATTAAGGTGCAGCCAACAAGCTTACAAAGGTGCTACACAATTTACACACAAGTGCACCTACACCTCTTTACACAATTGCACTGAAAAGCCCTTTTACTGTCACTACTTTTGCTTCTAAGAAGTGCTGGAATGTGTGGAATTAAATTGAACTTGAGACATTAAAATCCAGCCTTGTTATCCTTGAGTTTGTGTGCTTCTTCATGCTTGTCCAAGTTGGCTTTGATGTGCTCTTGAAGGGCTTGAGTTCTATCTCTTGTTATGGGTCCTTTAAAGCTAACCAAAGGAAGTGCTTCAACTTCTCCTTCTAGACCTTTAGCTTGCAATGGACCTCCATCATACCCTTGTGTTTTCCTTCAGAGAATGGAGGTCCATTGCAAGCTAAAGAGTGTAGTGCTACCTCTTGGTTAAGGTAAGGCTATATGCGAACTTACCAAGCCGTAAGGCTAGTAGCATAGAGTGTAGTGTTACCTCTTGGTTGAGGTTTTAGATCTGGGCAACAATTTGTCTGAACCTGTACATGAACTTCTGAAGGGATTTATCATCTGCTTGTCACAAACTGGCCAATGCGGCGGAAGTCATGTGGTGTGATTGATTGGTTGCATACTGTGAACTAAAATGCTCGACAACAGTATCGAAGCTTTCGATGGACATCGGCAAGAGTCCTCCACACCATGTAAGTGCTGCCCTTTGAGGGACGTTGGAAAGAAGCGACACAAAATTGCATTGTCGTTAGTGTATAGATCCGCCTTGGTAAGGAATGTGTCTAGATGTTCATTTGGATCAGTGTTTTCGTCATACAACTATAAGTTGAGTGATTTCCAACGTATGTGTAGGTCGGCTTCCATGATGCGGTCGACAAAAGGGTGTTGACGAGTCATTTTCCCTTCTAGGCGATGTATGTGTGATAGACTAGGATCGTCTTAAGTGTTGACGGTGTGTCCGGGTGTGATTCCTCTTGAGTCTGTTCATTCATTGAATGGGCGGAGTGCTTGTCGCCCTAAGGGCGTCTTCCATGAGCCTCCAACTGGTCATGGTCAGCCTTCTACTTTCAGAGTTCCTACTCATGGTGTCATTCCATCTCCACAATACATGTATGGAGTTGTTGGAGAGTGTCTGTGTCTGACATGGTTGTCAGGGATGGATTGGAGCTTTCAAGAAGGGTCTCGTGTCAAAGGCCAGACCATGTGCTAACCTTTAGCGGAAAAGAGAGGCCACGTGGTAAATTTTACAATGGTGGTGCCAAATGTACTTACCAAAATCTTAAGCTAACCCCACGTCAAGGTGGGCCTGGCCAAGATGGGCTCCACAATCTCACACGTCATACTGTGAGTACCCTTTGTTAGGAGGCCAAGAGGGAGACCTACAAAATAAAAGACTCTGACGCTCAAGTAAGTATGTAAGTTAGGTGATAATGAGATATGAAAAGGGTGAGATAGAACCTGGTACTTATAGAATGGAGTAGAAGCTACGGGTCCTTATTTGTAGGGGCTATTACAGTGGTGTAACAACCCTTGTAGATAATTACCAGCTTGTAGATAATAGCTAGTAGATAAGTTGTGACTTATAGATAATTGTTAGTAGATAATATATAACTTGTAGATAATCCATCGGTTATAGATAATTAAGTACCTATCACTTGATAAAGGGATTGTAACATTATCTATAATATTCAAATAATGAGGTGTTAGAGATAACCTGTTAGCCCAGTAGCTTGGCGGCTAAGGGCGAAGTGTCTGTTCCAAATATATTATATATTTTATGGATCCCAAACAAATTCACATTTATAAATTACTTCCTGATGTTGTTACATTCTATCAATTACTTACTAATCAAACGTTTTTCCATAACAACTACTTTGCTTCGTCAATTCCCTATATTCACTTCTTTGTTATAAAAAATATTAATAATAAACTATCTACAAATTATACGACACAATATTTTATAATGGCTTCCATATTGACAAATAAATGGACTAATTTAATTTAGGTAGCAAACCAATGTGACGTACCTAAAATAAAAACGAACTTCCAATTACTTCACCATTGACAACTATTAATAGTAAAATCATGATCATGGATAAAGTCTAATATAATAAAAACCATTCACTAGGGGGGAGTCACGCCTGGCTCTGGGCGTGACCAGTCATGTCCAGTTCTGGGCGTGACCAGCTCTTTATAAGCCCCAAAATTTTACTATTCCCTCACTTTTTACTATTCTGCCTTCTCTCCAAAAAGTTCTGACTTCTCTCTAAAAGCTCTGCCTTCTCTCTAAAGGTTCTCTCTTGGGTTTTGAGCGATTTATCTCAGCACCGAAACTCTGCCAGCAAGTAAGTTAATTTATTAATTATGCGTTTTATTTAATTTATTAATTATGAGTTTTATTTAATATATTATTTTGTTGATTTTTAAATCTATTAGAGCCATATTATTTATTTCATGTTGTAGAAAAATTTAGGTTATATGTTATAGGATTTAGTTTAGTTTAGGGTTTAGTGGTAAAGTACAATAATATAAGCCTTAAGTAGAAATCCGTTAAATTCAATAATTTAGGTTTATAGGATTGTATAAAATCACTAACACTAGGGAATAGTGTTTAGATTTATAGGAATCTGTTGGAGGTGGAAAAAACGTGTGGGTATGCGATAATCTGAATTGGATGATGAATTAGAATCATTTGATCGCTGCTTGAGAGTCTCAGAGTTGGTGGGTATGGAGTGTATAGAACAATACTCATCAAATCGTGTTACTATGCAATTCGGAATGAATCAGGACATTCGTGGTATATGCTAGCACATTACAATGAGAATCGTTGGATAAGTTATAGTCAATGAGTAATGGATACAAATTTATACTTGGAAATTAGCAATAATTATATTAAAGTGACATATGAATTTATATCAATTCGCTGATATTTCTCTTAATGTTGTTACTTTCACCAAGAGAAATATGAGTGAATTGATATAAATTCATAAGTCACTTTAATATAACTATTGCTAATTTTCAAGTACAAATTTGTATCCATTACTCGCTGACTATAACTTATCCAAGGATTCTCATTGTAATGTGCTTGCATATACCAGGAATGTCCTGATTCATTCCGAATTGCATAGCAACACGATTTGGCGATATTGTTTTATACACTCCATACCCACCAACTCTGAGACTCTCAAGCAGCGATCAAAGGATTCTAATTCATCATCCAAATTCAGATTATCGCATACGCACACGTCATTTTCATTGCAACGCTGTAGCAACTTTAGATTCTAGGTTATAGGATTTAGATTAGTTTGGGGTTTAATGGTAAAGTACAACAATTTTAGTTTTTAGGATTTATTTTTGAAATTAAAATTTTTTGAATAAATTTAAGTAGTTCAGTTTAGGGTTTATGTAATTTATTTGTATTGTAATTTAATTACAATACATTAATTTATTAATTATAAAATTATTTTGATTATATTAAAATAGTCTGATAGATGGCTGATTTATCATCTTGGGCATCTTCACGGTCTGCATCCAATGACGAGGGTCATGTTTTGGATCCGACGACCTATGTTGTGCCTTCCTCGTATAAATGGGGGGTTTTGCGGAGGCGTATCCAGAGAACTCATATTTCACAGGCTGTGTGGAACGAGGACAGATGTCGTGTGTTAAAGACGCGACGTGGTAAGATTTCAGGGGGCCCAGATTGCGACGATATTCCTGTAATCGTTGCAGCGATGTTAGGGCAGGCAGGATTCCTACATGTCGCACGCATGCAACATATTCAGGTATAAATTGTGTAATTGAAGAATTTTACAAATGAAGTAATTCTTATAAGTTTTATTTATATCTTTGCATATGTATTAATTATTTTAAACTTGACTTCAGATCGATCCTACGCTTATCAGTGCTTTGGTTGAGCGATGGAGACAGAGACACATACGTTCCACATGTCGCAGGGCGAGATGACCATCACGTTGGAAGACGTGGCTGGTATATTAGGTTTAGATAGTGACGACGATGTCGTCACCGGAGTGACGTCTGACGACTAGCCCACCATCATTGAGGAGGTCTTTGGTCATCCTTCTCAGGAGGCTGAGATCAAAGGAGGATTCCTGTGCCTGTCCTACTTTGATAGAAATTATGCGCACTGGGGCGAGGTGGGCGAGGAATTGGTAGAAGTCATAAGGTTTATGAAGGCGCACATCGCGCGTATGATGATTGGGGCATAGCTTCTACCTGACAGATCCGACAGAAGCACTATCGGCTGTCGCTATGTCCCTTTGCTGGCAGGGGATATGGCAGATATATCCAGGTATAGCTGGGGATCCGCGGCCCTCGCACATTTGTGTAGACAAATGTGCTAACAAATGTGCGAGTGTACAGATCCAGATAGGAGTGACATTGGTGGGTGTCACGTGCTTCTGCAGATATGGGCGTGGCTCAGATTCCCACCCATTGCCCAGCTATACCTCAGCCTACTTACCAGGAGTGGCATTACGGCCACAGGTATGTATTATTATTTTCTTTTATTAATTAGGTAACAACGAATCTGATAAGTATTCTAATGTCATTTATTTTAAAATTAGGTTTAATGCTTTAGGGGGATTTCATCCACACGACCTTCCATGGTATTAGCTTACTTTAGATTCCCTTGCTCGGGATAAGGTACGTGTTGTTATTTACCTAAGTTTTGGTCGGTTCACTTGGATAATCTGCATTTATTTTAGTCATCGTTCTTTCCTAATTGTTTGTTTAATTATTTTGTTCAGGTGGTATGGCAACCCTATGCAGGCTATCACTTCCTTGGTGCTACTGAGCATGAGCGACTGTTGTGGATGGCTACTAGTCCTATTATATGTTTCCACACAGTTGAATATTCTCATCCTGACCGATGCATGCAACAATTTGGAAGGGATCAGCAAATCCCTTGAAGGCCAATGAAGTTGAAGGGCGTCCATGACCTATCCCTGTGAAGGAAACAGATGGATTATTGGAGTCGTAAGCTCAGACCCTTTATCCGTCATTGGGGTAGGAGGGACCAGCACATAGAGCTTCCCCCCCAACTGACTGGGTTCTTGTAACCAAACCATGAGTACATGGTTTGGTACAGGGAGAACGGGAAACGACACATCACTAAGATGGCTGCGAAGATGGGGCGTGGTGTAAGTGTTGTTTTAATTTAATTTGTAAACTAATTTTCATTTTCATGGCGTTATTGTCTGGACTAATGAATTTGTTGTGTAATTTGTATTTTGATGGCCTGGAGATGTTGTACTGTGCTAGTGGCGGCAAAGAGTGGCCTGGATTCAGCACGGACTACTTGCACGAAGAAGTGGGTCGCATTATGTCCATGTTTTGATAAAGCTGTCGATTGGAGGAGCCAGGCCCACATGCACCCCCATCACAGCTTCAGCATGAGCCACAGGTGTATATGGACATTCCCCATGGGCGTCGTGAGGGACATGGACTAGAGCATCACCGGAAAGCCATGCACCATGTTCCTGAGCCTATAGGAGCTCCCAGGGCTCGCATTGATGGTTGCTACAGGCCTCCACTGATAGGACCCACATACGGCAGTCAGCCTTCCTATTACTAATCGTCTCAGCAACCAGACATGGGGTATCAGGGGTTCAGTAGCCAGGGTGACATGCCTCCATCGTCAGAGTGGCAGTCCAACATGCGTATTGTGCGACTACTTTGGCCATGGCATCACAGGAGTATCGGACTAGTAGTGACGTTCTTGGTGGGGAATAGAGTGTAGAGGAACTTCAGAACCTGCTTAACTGTAGTCCGAGCGGTTGTGGAGATTTCCCAGTAGATCCAGAATATGCCACCCCACCTCTTGATTATCCCCGTCCAGCATCGCAGGATCAGATGAGTGCATGCCCACCTGTATATGCAGCCCCTTCTTAGGCAGCCTCTTCTCATGCAGGCCCTTCTCAGGCAGCCCATCCTCAGCCAGCCCCTACTCAGGCAGGATCTTCTCGGCGACGTGGTAGACGGGTGTTGCCCGATCGTCATGTGTGTCATTATCAGTGGCCACCTGAGTCCTAGTGTATTTTTATGTATTTATATTTGTGTTTATTTATTTTTTGCTTGTAGTGGACTTTATTGAGACATTTATAACAGTTTAACAGTTTTGTGCACAACCTGCACCAATTTGTTTTTGGTTAACTTGTTTAGCTTATTATGCAATATAAGGCTCGTCATTAGAGACTTAAGAAAGACCATGAGGCATCGACAAATAACATGCAAATAGGGCGTGACTGAACACGCCCAACAAATGGAGGCGTCACCGAAGATGCCCTAAGTTAGGCGTGATAGAAAAGGGTGTCACGCCTACATTTGGGCATCATTGACCCTTATATAAGGGTGACCATCCACAACTCCCTCAATCTGAATACTATGGCATTCCTAGGAGAAACAAGCAGTCAGACCATTGCTAACTCAAAATTAGCCTTCACTTTTCCAAATAGATCGATGAAACACAACAAAACAGGCGTTTATTTTGAATGTCCCTCTCCAATACCAATGCGGGTTCCTGATCATTGTTCTTTTCAAACACTGAAGAGTAGGATGTGCGACACCCTTATGCTAAGCAGTGACCATTTTATGGATGAAATCTACTACAGACAACCATCCATACGTGCAGGTCAGCAATGTTTTTTTCATTCTTTTCAACTTACCGATGATAACGATGTTTGCCTAATGTTAATGTGCAATGAACAAATGTCGAGCGTTGGCCCTATAGAAATATTATGCACCATAAACAGAACACCTGAGGGTATACTCAGCCTACTTGAATCCACCATCGTCCCAACACATGATGCAATGCTATATTACAATGGCAAGTGGAACATACCACGGCAAGGCGATTTTGTGGGATATGCATTCACTGGAACAAATCCAATCAGATTTGAAATTCCTTCAGGATGCAACATTGAAACACTGAAACAAATCCAATCAAGCAAGTTGCGCATGTTGGGCTTCCCCCTTATGGAATTCACAAGTCACAGGTGGTAACAAAATTGTTTTTAGACAGCCAACCCATTACGCTTATTCAAACCCAACCCATTACGCTTATTCAAACAACACAATCAAATATCACATAAAAGAGTTGATAATTGATGCAGACGTGTTGAAGGTGTTAGCTGAATCCAACTACTGGAAGCGTTTTTGCCCAATACACATCTTAGCTGTTTTTAGCAAGCTTGTTGCCCAAATGGAGAAGACGTGTCTACTACACAACATATGTGAAACTGCTAACTAATGTTGTTATTTTCGTATGCCGTTATTCTTATTGTTATTGTTATTTTTATTTGCATTTTATTAAGTAATGTTTATTAAGTGTGGTTATTTTAATTGTTGTTGTTATTTCAAGTGATGTCGTTATTGTATTTTTCAATTGACAAATCATGAAAGGCTCAAAATATTTAAAACAAATTTGTAATTCGTTAAAATGAAATACATTAACATGCAACTACTTAACCAAACATCATAAAAAATTCATGAAACAGCACGACGATCTGGACAAGCTCTCCGATTATGTCCAACAGCCTTGCAAATTCCGCATCTGGTGCGTCTTTGACTGGTTTCGACTTCGTCCATTTCGTTATGAATTCTGGTCGCCTTTGGATGACCCTTTCCACGCAACATTTCCCTGTCGGGTATGATAACTGGACCGTCACTCGGTGGAATAGCACCTTCATTACCAATTGGCTGCCACAAGAATGAGTAGGCCTGCACCAAATTACTTATGAGGAAGACATCATCCACATACTGAAAAGGATTCTGACGAACATGTAAAGCAGCAGCTGCAGCTGCAGCGTGACTACATAGGTATTTGAAGGCCTTAAACTTGCCACATTGGCAAAAACGCTCTCCAAGGTTGACTGAATATGTGGTCTCGCAGCCTTCTAGCACCTCAAATTGTGTTCGATCAAGATTATATGTGCGGACTTGGTGGCCTGTAGCAACGGTCTGATTATGCCTCATAGCATCCATCACATTATTGCAATACCGCGTTGAAGGATCAACTTGTGAAATAGCCGCCTGACCCCTCGTTACAAAATATTCAACCAATCTGTTGTACGTGTGCTTTACCAGAGCAACGATAGACATATTTCTTGCTCCTTTCAACACCCTGTTGACTGATTCGGACAAGTTTGTTGTCATATGGCCAAATCTCCTCCCCTCTACATCATATGCACGTGTCCACTTTTCCTTGGGGATGCTATCAATCCATTCTGCAACTTCAGGGCTGCTATCACGAAATCATGCTAACGCCACCTCAAAATGAATCATATAGGTGTATAACCTGCAAAACAATCATCCCATTAACACTAATCTACTTACGCATATATCCATTTAATATATTCACAGAATTGTTAACCTTACCTAAATTCATCAGTGTCTTCTTCAAGCGTTGATTTCTGAACTTTTGATTAAAATTACTGGCAATATGACGAAGGCAACACACGTGATGAGCATGAGGTGGTTGCCAACCAGGATGATTTGCCACAGCAAACAGTATGCTTCGAAATATCTGAAATCAGACAAATGTTTTGCCTTTGAGTAACATGCAAACGAATGTTAGCCAGAAAGTATGACCAGGCTTCCAAGGTCTCCCTGTCAACTATGGCAAATGCCAGTGGCAGAAATTGGTTGTTGCCATCCTGAGTCGTGGCAATCAACAATTTCCCTGTATACTTCCCATACAAATGAGTGTCATCAATCTGAATCATTGGTTTGCAAAAATTAAATGCCTGACAACACTGTCCGAAAGTCCAGAACATGCGATGAAACACACGTTTTCCTCGTACTAGTCGATTTGCCACAAAATAATCTTTAGTTTGAATATCATAAAAAGAACTTGGTGAAAAACGAAGCATGTAGCCACACCACCGGGGCAAATATGCATATGATTCTTCCCAATTCCCGTAAATCATTGCCACTGCTTTCTGCTTCGCAAACCAGGCCTTACGATATGAAACTCTAAATCCAAATGAATGGGTGATCCTTTCCTGAAGCAATGCAATCGACACAGACGGTTCCTCCCTGATCATTCCTAACAATGCAAATGTAACATTCACATTAAAATTAACAACCTTCAAGAACCATTATTGAACACATATAGAGGAAATTTAAAAAATATGTACCTACTACAATTAAAGCAATAACATCAGCATCAAGCTGTCTATGTCCCTATGAAATATGGTCATTAAGGCAATTGTGGTTGCCACCCCATCTTGAAACAATCCACTTCTCACCGAACGCCGGTTTAATTACCCTAACCCTCCATGGGCAACCCTCGTTATGAGCAATACACCTTATGCTAAACTTGTTAGGCTTGCTCTCAACCACATATGCTTCTTTATGCTCCTTCATGAGGTTCCGCTTACATGCGATTTGTGCATCCTTTTTGGAGGCAAATTCTTGTTTAACAAACAACGCATCCCCTAATTGCCATGGACCCTGAACTGAACCCGAACCGGAACCAGTAAAAGATTCTTCTTCGCTTGGATGACTCCAATCAATATATGTGTAGTGAGGAATTCCATCCCAAAAAGGAGTGACCTCAGCACCTTCAAATACCAAATCAGTTGAATAAACATAACATGCACACTAAAATACTATAACATACAGATATACAAATTATATATGACTTCATCAATCATTTTAGTCATGTTACATACCTTCAACAGGTTGTTCTGATTGTCTACCTCCTACATCCGGATGGTGATGGATTTCAGACGACCCCACATTAGTGCCTGCTTGGAATTCAGTCGCATCCACACCAACATCGTCGTCATTGTCCGACGCACTAGCATCCTCTTCAAGAAGACGATCTTCCATGGCAATGTTCTCATCATCGTCATCCTTTTCATCGTCATCCATAACCCAAGTTGGGTCATGTGAATCTTCCTCAGACACATTTACAGATGGAGCAGCATATGACGATGTAGGCTTACCAAGATTTAAAGGAACTGACCTAATGGGTAAAACATCATCTACCACAGTAAAGCCCACGTACAACTATAAAAAATCTTTCGTTGGCAACTTCAAAAATTCTTCCATTAGCAATTCTATGTCTTCGTCATCCACAACTTCAAAACCCATGTATTGTTCACGTTGCCATAATCTTCACGTAACACGTGTGATAAACATTAAGTAAATTCAATTGAACAATTTTAAGCGTAAACCCTAAACCTAAACCCTTAAACTAAACCTTACTTCGTAAACCCTAATTCCTAACCCTCAACCCTAAACTGAACTAACTAAATTTATTTAAATTATTGTAATTGACAACTAAACTAAATCCTATAACTTATAACCTAACATTTTTCTACAACATGAAATAACTAATATGGATCTAACAAATTTAAAAATCAACAAAATAATATATTAAATAATACTCATAAGTTAATAAATTAACTTACTTGTTGGCAAAGTTTCGGTGCAGAGCTAAATAACTCAAAACCTAACAGTGCTATGCTTCGAAAACCTTTAGAGAGAAGGCATCCTTTAGACAGAAGGCGCAACAGTCAATGTGCTGAAAAACCGAAAACTGGGGGGGGAGGGAATATAAAGCAGTTGGTCACGCCCAGAACTGGGCATGACTGGTCACGCCTAGAGCCAAACAAATTTGCAATTGAACATGCATTGCTTTGAATTTTAGGTGGATTCATTCCTTAAAGTGTAGATAAATTATATTTTTAGAAAATTGTGCTACCCGTGAGTTATTACTCTTATAATTTACACAATAAGTACTTTCCCCTTTTAGTTTCTTAACCAATTCCCTAAGGGCATTGATTAGCATGACCTTTTTTCTTATAATTAAGACAACAATAAAAAAGAAGAAAATCATTTGGGATTTTTTTATCTGCAAAACTTGAAAATAGGTAATATAGAGAGTTTACAACAACTCACGCATTATGCTCAAACAAAGGAGTTAAACCTCCTTAATACAAAATGGAAATTGAGATAGAAAGCATAAATAAGGCTTAAATTTGTTTTTAATCCCTAAAAAATATCCAACTTTTGTGTGTACTCCCCTAATAAATTTTTTCTTTACATTGAGTCCTTAATAAAAGAACGATTTTCTTTTTGTCTTTGACACTTTTTTGTAGTCCTTGATAAATTAGTGAATTTTGTGTTTTCTCCTTGATAAAAAAATTTCATTTGTATAAGTCAAGACTAAAAAAATCGCTAATTTGTTCGGGAGAAAACAATATCTGCTAATTTATCATGGATCAAAACAAAATATGAAGGACCAAAACAAAATTGTTATTTTATTAGGGATTCAACTCAAAAGAAAAATATATTAGGGAGCAAACACAAAAATCAGATATTTATTAGGATCAAAAATATATTTAAGCATATAAATAAATTATAAAATGTAGGTATAAAAATAATATAAGCCTTAAAGAAAAAAGTTAAATTTTCTAGTAAACTCGTTTGTGATTCCCCAACTTCTATAATTGATTCTCTTTGCTGATCATTCAATTAATTTGTTCTACTGCTGTGAATTTCAATTTAAACTTGATCTATCTATTATTTTAATTTGTTACATGTTTGTGACTAGCTTCATGTAATTGGTAATCGGTAGAATTATAGAACAAATGAATTCATAAAGTAGAGAATGACCAAATGTATTTGTGAAATTCTGAAATATTGATAAACTTTAATCTTATTCCCAATATTTATGCTTTACCTCAATTTGAACCTTAATTGCCCAAATATGAATTTGATTAGGG
The DNA here is from genome assembly GCA_007407185.1 of Glycine tomentella. Classification (NCBI taxonomy): domain Eukaryota; kingdom Viridiplantae; phylum Streptophyta; class Magnoliopsida; order Fabales; family Fabaceae; genus Glycine; species Glycine tomentella. The sequence continues at coordinate 27,797 of PYAF01001569.1, read as the reverse complement.
GGAAAATAGTTAATAGTGTTCGACTAGGACCTATTAACAATTTGTAACAGAAATCTATATTTGAGAATCAATAAAGGAATCAATTGGAATAGGAATTGGGGAAAACACTTGCATGATTGGAATCGTAACCCTAGGTTTTCTTATCAATTAATCTCGTTATTTGTTTAACGCTCATTCTAGTAATGATTTATGCAAAAGATTACTACTTGAATCAATGGTGAAAGAAACAAATTCAGAGCTTTCCTTCCAAAACTTCTTTTGAAACTTGCCCAAATAGAAATCCTCTTTAGAAATCTTGAAGCTTGGAGGATTTGTGGGTCTAACATAGTTTGGTACTTGGAATCTTTTCTTACTATAGTAAGCTTATGAAAGTACTTTGATAATTCATTGTATCTTTTCAAAACACCCAACAACTATATATAGAAATCAGTTTGTAATTGTTAGTAATCAATTAATTCACTAATGTAATCGATTATTAACTCATTTAATCGATTAAAGTGTTCTTGAGCTTTCTGGAAAAGATTTATGAGCAATGTAATCGATTAATTCACAATGTAATTGATTATCATAGGAAGTCTTTGTTCTAAACACGGGCTAAGTAATTGATTACAACAATATCGTAATCGATTATCACAGGAAGACTTTTATATGATTTTGTGTAGTGTAATCGATTACCATATTATTGTAATCGATTAAAGTGTTCTTGAAAGCTTAAGTAATAGATTACCATTTGCTGGTAATCAGTTAAACCAGTGAGAAATTTGAAAACAATAGGAATACCCACAATAACCAAGAGGGGGGTGAATCGGTTTAAACTTGGTCTTTTAAAATTATTTATAAAATCAGAGTCAAAGGATCTTAATCATTTTCAAACCAAGAATGCTCTCAATCAATCAAATTACTTAGCACAAGAAATCAATAGCTAAAAATAGAACTTGTTGAGTAATGATAATAACACCAAGAACAAATGAACAAGATTACTTGAAGAGATAAAGATAAAGAAAATCAACTCAAGCAATTTATACTGGTTCACTTCTCAAGAGAAGCTACATCCAGTTTCTTGTAATCAACACTAGATTAGAGTTCCACTATTATAAAATTTTGTTCTTACAAGCTTTACAACAATCCTTCTTTATCAACCCTAGATAAAGAATAGAAATCTAAAACCCTATTAGACTCCTAATGATCAAGAACAAGAGAACACTACTGTGTTCTTCCCTAGAGAACACTACTTTAGAACAAGCTTCAAAGAACCCTTTACAATAACATCAAATAACAGAAATTACAAAAACAAAATTACACTCAAAGATTATGGAGAGAAACAACCTCATGATCTAATCAATATGAATGCATATGAGCTACCAATCAAGGTTGAATGCAGAAACAGATTTTCAAAACATGCTCTCCATTACTCTTTTGAAATTTCTTGCCCAAGAATTCATTCAATACCCATGAGGATTAAAGAGTGGGAAAGAAGTAAGTAAACCCAGAAAATCACTTTAGAACTTTGTGAAGGCTTGTGTGTATTCAGAAATTTCGAAGTATTAAAGTTAAGTTTCAAGCCAAGCCTTTCTTCTATTTATAATAGATTTTTATAACAACCTATAATCGATTACACGTGCCCAATAATCAATTAAAATGAGCCACGTAATCGATTAAATTACCACTTAATCGATTAAAGTGTTCAAGGCTGAATTCTGGGTTTCACAACGAACAAAATAATCGATTAAACTGAGCTGTAATCGATTAAAGCAGTGAAGTTTTATATCTAAGCCTCTTATGTAATCGATTACAATATTTGGTAATCGATTAAGGCAGTGAAGCAAGCTTTTTCAAATAGCCTATGTAATCGATTACAATGTTTGGTAATCGATTAAATTAGTGAAAACATGATTTTAAAGATAGCTTGTGTAATCGATTAATGCAGCAATGTATTACTTTTGATTTACACTGTGTAATTGATTTCAAGAATGCATAATCGATTAATATATTCATTAAAGCTTCTCCAGTTTTAAACATGAACCAAATAATCGATTAATCCGTGATGTAATCGATTAAAATGTTCATCAAAGCTTTTCCAATTTTAAACATGAAATAAATAATTGATTAACCTGCTGAGTAATAAATTAAAACAGTGAAATTACATTTTTCCAAAAACATTACCCATTTAGTTCTTTTTCGAAATAGCTTTGATTCTTTGATAAAAACACTTAAGCATGTAAATGATTATATGCATGAAAATGCAAGGATCAACATATTTGCTTCTCATACACTTCAATTTGGATTTCAATCTTCAAGGCATGTGAAAAGCTCAAAACATTCTTCTAAGTCAAAAGGTTCATTCTTCTTATTGCTCCCCCTATATCCAACAAAGTTATTTTTCCAAAAACTTAAAGATTGAACACTTGGCTTTAAATGCAATCATGAAAACCTTTTTCACAAAACTTATGCTTTTTATGAAAACATGAATGCAAAACTATAAATGAGCTTTATGCAATAAATCATAGGAAGTTTCACTTAGACATACACAAATTACAACTACCAATCAATTGATTTGGCATGTAAAACGCCTAAATACTTTGTTGCCTAAGTGACTCATTTTCTAGATCCTTTTGAGCTCCCCCTGACTCTAATATCCTTTTCATAAACTATAAACATCATAAGCATTTTTATTGCTCCCCCTTTCTCATGTAATTTCATATCATTTCATAATAGAGCTATTGTTATGTTCGGTTTAATCAGAGCAAATATTCATTTGTTTTCTCCCCTAACTTTATTTTAATCCCCCTGCACGCTGCATATGTTTTATTTTTCTCCCCTTTTGGCTTATCAAAGGCAAAATATACCATTAATTGTGAAATAAGCAAAGGAAGATAAAAAAAACTTCAAAGCAGTTTTATTTATTCAATGATAAAAGTGCATACATCAAGGCAAATCAATCAAATATCATAGTAGGATATTAGAAAACAACATAACCAGAAACAAGACAACCACAAAGCTTTACATCGAAGTCCTTGAGACTCATCCTAGTCTCAATGTTGCCTAATCTAGTGATAATGTCTTCTAGAGAGGAATGAACTTCAACTGAGTGTTCATGATGCAAAACTACCATAGCATCCATATTTTGAATCATTAGAGACTTAAAAGGAATCCACTACTGCTCAGTAGGTGCTGCTTCAACATCTTCCTCCTCATCAGCTTCTTGGTCTTCATCAGCAACTCCTTGAGGAGCTTGAGCTCCAGTCATGGTCCATCCATTTGGGGTGTTCATCATTCCCAGCTTGGTGAGATGCTTCTTGGAGATGTGGTTGGTTATGTTGGTGGTGTTGTCCACAATTTCATTTGTCAGATCAATCTCAAAGTAGTCAATAAACCTTGAGATCATGGCAACATAAGGAAATTGATAGCTCAGTAGCCTCTTTGCCTTCATCATCGTTTCCTCAATAACCTGAACCCAATTGATTTGAGTCCTTGTCTTCATCCTATACACCAACTGAAGATCATCATCAATGATCTGAGCATGGTTGGTTGATCTAGGTGTTAGGATATATGTGATGATGTAGTGAAGAAGTCTATCTTCTGTTGTCATGTGGCTAACACCTAATCTTTTTACAATTTGAGCATTAGGACTCTACAACATACCTCTGTATGTTTTCATCTACGAGTAACCACCAATCTCTTCTTCAAACCTTCGAACACCTTCGAAAGTGATACCTGCCACTGCATTCCACACAATGTCATCAATCACCATAGCCACTCCATTCACCCCAAACCAGAGAATGCCATTCATTCCAGCCTTGGCACAAGTATAAAAGAATTTCACCAATTCAGGATAATAGGTACCCTTCATCTATTTGGTGAGTCCTTGTGCTTGCAACAACTCAGGGAAGTTGAATCCCTCATGTTAGTATGTAGGTGTCCTAGAGATAATCTGATTTATCAGTTGAACTGAAAATGATAGGAACACTTCAAAACAATCAAGAAGGGGGTGAATTGGTTGAACCTTGGTAAATTAAAATTTTCAAATCAGAGTTTCGACAGGATCTTTATCACTTTAAAAATATTTTTGAAACCAAGAATCTTGTATTCAATCAAATTCCTCTATCAAGAAATCAATACGTAATTTAAAACTTTCTGTGCAATGTAACTTGATTCACAACCAAAGCAATTTAGAGATGAAGAGAAAGGAATAAAGATCAGCCACAAATTTTATACTGGTTCACTTCAAACACTATAAAGCTACATCCAGTTCTTCCACTCAACACTAGAGTAGAGTTCCACTATTGCAAATAATATTTTTTAAGATGTTATAAGCCTCTCTTTATCAACCCTAGATAAAGTTTAGAAGTCTAAAACACTATTAAACCCTTAGAGACAAACCCAAAAACTGAGAACACTACTCAGCAACCCTTAGAGAAACACTATCTCTAATCTTCATGTAAGAACCCAATTTACAATAAGCTAATCTTTATAGAAATCAATTAAAATATTTACACCTTCAAAGAATAAGGAAAGATTTTTCCTGATAATCCAGAAAACATATGCATGTGAATGATTCAACAGGTTGAAAGAAAGATTACAGACTCAATGCATCCCTTTTCTTATGCATTGAACCTTAATGATGCTTCACTTCTTTAAGATCAAAAACCCATACGAATTTGTGAGCCAAAATGCTTTTAGAAACCCAGAAATACACTAAAGAAAGCTTAGTAGTGTTTGTGATTGCTCAGATTTCGAAATTCTCAAAAATTCATTAAACACAGAGCAAGAGGTTCTATTTATAACAGCTTTCTAACTGAAAATAATCGATTAAACACGCTCCTGTAATCGATTATTTCGCATATGTAATCGATTAAATCAAGAATGTAATCGATTAAAGTGCTCCTGATATGTTCTGGGTTTGAGCTATGAACAATGTAATCGATTATTCCATGAAGTAATCGATTAAGACAGACAGTCATGTTTCTACAAATGCACTGAGTAATCAATTACAAAATTTGGTAATCGATTAAGATAGACAATCCTATATTCTCATATGTACTAAGTAATCGATTAAAATGATATGTAATCGATTAAATCAGCAGAACATGTAATCCATAT
>PYAF01001569.1:6570-22597 GCA_007407185.1 Glycine tomentella | reverse complement strand
ATGCAGGAAAACATCATTTTTCCAAAAACTTTGCTTTTTAAATGCCTTACTTGTTAATTGCTTTTACTTAGACCTTCAATCTAACAATCCTAGATGAATGATTATGCATGATATGCTCTTGGATTATCAGATTACACAACTTCCCTTTTTACATGAATCAAATTGATCTTCATAGCTTCTTTGACATTTTTTCAATGAGACATATTGAAAGCGCAAAACACCAAAGCTTGATCCTTGTCCATTTATGCATAGCTCCTCTTGAATCAACATGAACACCTTGTACTATTTATTATTTCATGATTAATAAGAGCAAACTTTGTCTTTATCATATTTATGTCTCACCTATATTTATAGTAATATGCGTTTAAAGATAAAGGCCCTAGGAATAGAACAAGTGTACATTCGAGGATCTATGATAGGGATCATGATCATGAGGATTCGAAGACACTACATGTCTATTGCCTAAAGCTAGTTCCTAGTCTTGAATCATCAAGAAAGGGCATTGATGATCTCAATAAGACTAGTACGACATCTTCTACTTGTATAGAGATACAAGGTAGGGATCTCATGGAATGCAGGCATGGTGATGCCTTAGTTGATGTCGTGGGTGGATCTGTTAGGGAACAGATGGCACTGAACTGACCAGCCGAGAGACTCCACAAGGATTCTTTAAAATATTATTAGATTTGTAAAGTCTCTCATCATTTGGTAGTGCGGATCGTCCTAGACTTATGGATGTCATCGAATATTGTGTCCTGGGGTTATACTTTGACTGTAGGAATCTATCCGCCTGAAAATGTGGAGAATAGTGTTCTCTTGGGTATAACCTGAATACATGAGTATAGATGGACATACCAAAAGGACTCACAATCCCTTACGAGGGATTAGTCATGAGGAGTCATGTTCTGTCTTAGAATCAATAGAAGAAGATTCTTAGTTCCTATGAAAAGCTATATTAGTCAATAAAGAGAGATGATACTTTGTCCTTGCTCTCAACTAAATGTGAATGATGATGTGAGGGATGATGGAGACACGGTATCCAAATTAGAAAGGTAGATCACTTGATCAACTCAATTATTTCTGGGGTCGCAGAGCATTACTAGTGTCTTATATGGTCATTAAATGAATTGGGCCCGTTAGAAGAGTTTGATTGGTCCAAGTTTATTTATGTCAGTCACTAATTAGGCCTAATGGGTCATACACAAAGGTTATTCTTTGTTGCAAGTTATAGTGAGTTTAGGCCAATAATTAGTGGTGAAATTGGTTTCTCCACTAATGGGCCCAAATGTGTTGACAGGCCTGATGGCCTTGGGCCATGAATCCTAGTAAGTTAAGGATTTGACTTGACCAAAATAAGTTTTGGGAAAATTCGAAATTTGAATTTTGAAATTTGAAATTTGAAATTTTGAATTTTGAATTCGACTTCAAATTCAAATTACGAACTGAGATAAGATTGAATTTATATTTGAATTTGAAATTTGAATTTTAAATTCTATGAGGTTAGGTTGTTGAAGATAATTTAAATTATCTAAATGAATTATCCAATAAAGATTGGATAAAGATTCTCTCAACAAAATTATCATTTGAATTCAGAATTCAAATGAGTTTTGTTGCATCAAACTTTGGAGGGATAAGAGAGAGAAAGAGGCAGTTTTGATGAGAGGATCTTGATAGATTCTTTTTCAAATTATGTTCAACAAATGGATTAAGAGTGAGAAAATTTTTGCCCCTTCCTGTCTTGGTTTTGAATCAAGTTCTAGTTTTTCCTCTACCTCATCTTCTCTCCTCTTTTGCAGCACCATCACCTGACCTCAAGGCACCTTCATAGTCTTGAGAAAAAAAAACCAAATACTTTAAAACCTCATACCTTGCATGCGCCTGGCAAGCCACCAAGGAGAAGGAGGAATCAAAGAGAAGAAAAATTCTCAATTGCAAGAAGGAGATAATCATGTGGATCACCATTGGAGGGCGACATCTTCTTTGAGCCTTCAAGTGATAAAGGTGTTTCTAAAACCCCAACATGTTTCAATGAGTAATTCCTAAGCACACACACATGAGGTGCATAGATGGTCTATGTTTCCGCATAAAAAAAATTTGTTTTTTACCCTCATGTGAGCACACCGTGGTTGGACCAAGGTGCTGTGTTTTTTGAACTTTCACCTCAGTGACTAACCAGTTAAGCTCCAAGTACTTAGGAGGCAGAACAAGCTTGGTGGCATGGAATTGCATGCAGTTGTTCCTTTCAGCCTTAGTGGAGAACTGGGTATCTAACCTGTTCTCAGCAGCTTTAGAACTTTGGTTAGCCTTCCTCTTGCTAGTTTTTAGCTTCTTTGAGGAGGACGGTTGAGACATGGTGAAGAGAGTAATTTTAAAATAGGAATGTGCAAAGTATTGGTAGTCGAGAAGAAGAGGAACAACAAGAAAATGAAGAGTTTTTCTTGAGGAGGAGGATTGGTTTTTGGTGTGAGGAGTGTAGGCTCTTGGATTATGAATTTATAGAGCCACAACTAGTTTAAAATTTGAATTTCAAATCAGAATAACTACTCAAGAATCCCAATGAAGTCTAGGTTTTCACTGAACCGAGAGATTTAAATTTGAATTAAGAGATAAGGTTTCTAATTTTTCATTAAAAGTTATGCAGAGTTGCAGAAACGGCAGAAGTGATCGATTAGGAACCCTTGTAATCAATTATTCCAGAGCGTAGAGATTCCTCTGAACCGCAGGTAATCGATTAATTCTTAGGAAATAATCGATTATTCTAGAGAGTTTTTAAATTGTAATAACCCTAAATCCTCATGTAATCGATTAATACGTTGGTGTAATTGATTACATCAGTGAGTTTTTACACAGTAATCGATTAATCCATGGATGTAATCGATTAAGTCGGTGAGTAAGGCCCAGTTCTGGCCTTTGGTAATTGATTAACATCTTTGGTAATCAATTATCAAAGAGAATTATGCAGTATGAATAGTGACATTTATCAAGATACAAATTTTGCTAAACATGATGCATAATGTACTTGAGTTAAATTGCACGTCATTTACATGCTAATTAATGTTGGATTCATCAAGAATACCTAATATGTTTCTTAGGAGAAAGAATCTATCTCTAGCAAGGGGTTTTGTAAATAAATCAGCCAATTGATTATTTGTATCAATGAATTCAATTGAGCAATTACCCTTTTGAATATGGTCTCTGAGGAAATGATGTCTGATCTCAATATACTTTGTTGTTGATTGCATTATTGGATTCTTGGATAGATTTATGGCACTGGTGTTGTCACACAGCAATAGAATTTGATTCATTTCAACACCGTAGTCCTAAAGTTGTTGCTTGAGCTACAAGTTTTTAGCACAACAACTACCAGTTGCAACATACTCTGCCTCAGCTGTTGAGAGTGCAATACATGATTGTTTCTTGCAGTGCCATGAGATCAAGGAACTTCCCAGTAGATTGGATGTTCCACTTGTGCTTTTCCTATCTAACTTGCAACCTGCAAAGTCAGAATCTGAATAACCAATTAAGTTTAGTGATCCACCTTTAGGATACCATAGACCAACTTTTGGAGTTGATTTTAGGTATTTAATGATCCTTTTGACTGCTGTGAGGTATGACTCTTTTGGATTGACTTGATATCTTGCACATAGGCACACACTCAACATGATGTATGGGCGACTTGTAGTCAAATACAACAGAGATCCAATCATTCCTCTATATCTTGACCCATCAACTTGTTTGCCTTTTTCATTAGAGTCAAGATAAGTTGTGGTTGCCATAGGAGTTGCAGCATCCTTGTTTTTCTCCATTTCAAATTTTCTAATCAATTCATTACAGTATTTGGCTTGACTAAGAAAGGTTATATTCTTCATTTGTTCCACTTGAAGTCCAAGGAAGAATGTTAGCTCTCCCATCATTGACATTTCAAACTCATTTTGCATTGAAGATTAGAAATCCTCGCACAAATAGTTGTTAATAGACCTAAAGATAATGTCATCAACATAAATTTGAACAAGTAATATATCACTAGCAGATTTCTTGATGAACAGAGTTTTATCAACTTGTCCTCTTATGAAGGATTGACTAATTAGAAAGTTGTTCAATCTTTCATACCAAAATCTGGGTGCTTGTTTTAAGCCATAAAGGGTTTTCTTTAGTTTGAAGACATGATTTGGATGTTTGAAGTCTACAAAATCAGGAGGTTGATCAACATATATTTCCTCTGCTATGTAACCATTTAGAAAGACACTTTTTACATCCATTTGAAATAATTTGAAGTCCATCAAACATGCAAATGCAACCAGCAATCTTATGGCTTCCAACCTAGCAACAAGACCATAGGTTTCTTCATAGTCAATGCCTTCCTCTTGGTTGTAACCCTTTGCAACCAATTTGGTCTTGTTTCTGACTATGATGCCACTTTCATCAAGTTTGTTTTTGAAAACCCACTTGGTGCCTATTGGCTTATGAGAAAGAGGTCTAGGAACAAGCTCTCATACTTCACTTCTCTTGAACTGGTTTAGTTCATCATGCATAGCAAGCATCCAGTGTTCATCAAGCAATGCTTCATCAATATTTTTAGGTTCAATTTGAGATACAAAGGCTATATCGCAACATAAATTCTTGAGAGATGATCTAGTGGATAATACTCCCTTAGATACTTCACCAATAATGTTGTCAAGAGAGAGATCTCTTGTAGGTCTCCAGTCTTTTGGCCTTTGAGTTGGAGTTGAAGGATCAACTTTGTCATTTGTTTCACCCTTTCTCCTCCCATCAATTTCATTGGTAGTGACATTTTCTTCCAATGGTCCTGCATCATTTTCATAACTCTTTTCCTCTTTTGAGGAGTTAGATTCATCACAGATAACATGTACAGATTCTTCTATGCATAAGTTTCTTTTGTTGAAAACTCTATATGCTTTACTTTGCATTGAATATCCAAGTAAGATTGCTTCATCAGCTTTTGCATCAATTTTTCCAAGAAATTCATTTCCATTGTTTAAAACAAAGCTTGTACAGCCAAAAAACTCTAAGGTGTGAAATGTTTGGTTTCTACCTTTATAAAGCTCATAAGGAGTTTTCTTTAAGGTAGGCCTTATGAGCAATCTATTTAGAGTATAGCAAATTGTGCTTATTGCATCAGCCCAAAAAAGTTTTGGTAAATTAGTTTCATTTAGAAGAGTCCTCGTTGAAAACAATATGAACATCACAGAAGAACCAAGAGGGGGCTGAATTTGTTAATCTTGGCCTATTAAAAATTCTTAAACTAGCAGAGTTAAAAAGATCGTTTCACAAAACAATCCAAGAAAGATTTCAACCAATAAAACACTAATCCTCAAAAAATGCAATCCAAAACTTTTTATGTTGATTGTGAAATGCTGCACCAACGAATGACAAGTTATAACTACAAGAAAAGATAATGATGCAGTAGTCAATACAAAGATTTATACTAGTTGACTTGTCAACCTAGAGAAGCTACATCCAGTTCTTCTAACCAACAATTTAGAGTTCCACTAATAGAAATATGTTTCTTACAAGCCTTCACAACCACTCTTCATCACGCCTAGATCAAGAACGAGATATCTAACTCACATGGATTCTCTATGATCAAGAATAGAGAAAACCTATCTCTACTCTTACCTTTAGAAACACCTATTTTAGAAAAACCTTAAGAAAAACTATTGTTATAGTTACACAAAAGGAAATTAAAAAAGAATTTACAAACAAGTTGTATGGAAAGAAACCATTTGATGATCCACTACTGATGTATGCAAAAGATTACCAAACTTGAATCAATGGTGGAAAAAAACTACTTTAGAACTTTCCTTCCAAAATCTTCTTTTGAAACTTTGACCAAAATGAAATGATCTTTAGAAATCTTGAAGCTTGAAGATGTTGGATATAGGGGGAGCAACAAGAAGAATGAAGCTTATGACTTGGAAGAATGTTTTGGGCTTTTCACATACCTTGAAGATTGTAATTCAAAATGAAGTGTATAAGAGGCCAATCTTTTGATCCTTGCATTGCATGCACATAATCATTTACATGCTTAAATGTTTTCATCAAAGTATCAAAGCTATTTTTGAAAAATAAATTTAATGGATAATATTTTTGGAAAAATGTAAATCCTACTGATTTAATCGATTACACGTCAGTATAATCGATTATTTACTTTGATTTTAAATCTGGAAAAGCATTGAAGAACATTTTAATCGATTATATAACCTTTGTAATCGATTACATAGTGTAAAACAAAAGTTATGCATTGCTGCTTTAATTGATTACCATTAGTTGTAATCGATTACACAAGCTATCTAGAAAAGCATGTTTCACTGCTTTAATCGATTACAATAAATTGTAATCGATTACACAAGCTGCTTCATGAATAAAACTTCACTGCTTTAATCAATTACCATAAATTGTAATCGATTACACAAGCTGCTTTTGAAATAAAAATTCACTGCTTTAATAGATACAGCTCGGTTTAATCGATTATTTTATTCGTTGTGAAACCCATAATAAAGCTTTGAACACTTTAATCGATTAACTGACAACTTAATCAATTACATAAGCCATTTTAATTGATTATGTGGCGCGTTGTAATCGATTACAGTCTGTTACAAAAAGCTCTTATAAATAGGATAAAGGCTTGTCTTGAAACTTAACTTGAATACTTCAAATTTTCTGAATACACACAAGCCTTCTCAAAGTTAGAAAGTGATTTTCTGGGTTAGCTAAGTTCTTTTCCCACTCTTTAATCTTCATGGGTATTGAATGATTTCTTGGGCAATAGTTTTCAAAGAAGTTTTGGAGAGCATGTTCTGAAATTCTTCTTCTTCAATTCAATCCTGATTGGTAAACCACATGCATTCATATTCATTGGATCATCAGGTTGTTTTTTTCCATTCTCTTTGGTTGTAAATTCATTTTTGCAATTTTTGTTATTTGGTGCTATTGTAAAGAGTTCTTGGAAGCTTGTGATAGAGTAGAGTTCTCTAGGAAAGAGCGTAGTAGTGTTCTCTGGTTCTTGATCATTAGGAGTCTAATAGGGTTTTTGATTTTTATTCTTTATCTAGGGTTGATAAAGAGGGATTGTTGTAAAGCTTGTAAGAACTGAAATTTATAATAGTGGAACTCTAATCTAGTGTTAATTAGAAGAAACTAGATGTAGCTTCTCTTGAGAAGTGAACCAGTATATATTCTTGTGTTGATTTTCTATTCCTTAATTTGTTCATGGTTTTATTATCATTACTCAACAAGTTTTGTTTTGATCAATTGATTTCTTGAGCTAAGTGATTTGATTGATTAGAAGCATTCTTGGTTTAAAAGTGATTAAGATCCTTAACTCTGATTTTATAAATAAATTTTAAAAGACCAAGTTTAAACCAATTCACTCCCCTCTTGGTTATTGTTGGTATTCCTATTGTTTTCAATTGTTATCAAGAGTAGGTTCTTGAGTGTTATTCAAGATCACTATCTTTCTTTCAAAAGAAAATGAATACCACACAAATTACCTTCAAGGCAGGTGCCTCCCTCAATCGTCCTCCGATGTTTGAAAGAGAACACTTCAGTTTTTGGAAAATAGAATGAAAATCTTTATTCAATCAGATGACCCAGGTGCTTGGAATGCAATAGAAAAAGGTCCTGTGATTCCTATAAAAACTATTGGTAATGATATGATTCCCAAAGAATGGGATGAAATAACAGATGTTGAAAAGAGAGTTGTTCAATATGATTTTAAAGCTAAGAATATGATTACTTCTGCACTTTCCTCTGATGAATTCTTTAGAACTGTTAGATGCAAAAGTGCAAAGGAGATGTGGGAAATGTTGGTGATAACTCATGAAGGTACAGATGAAGTAAGAAGATCAAGAAAGCATGCCTTAATACATGAGTATGAAATGTTCAAGATGAACCCCACAAAAAACATATGTCAGCTTCAAACAAGATTCACTCACATAGTAAATCATCTTCTTGGTCTTGGAAAGATCTTTAATGCTGAAGAGTTGAATATCAAAATCTTGAAGTGTCTCACAAGACCATGGCAACCAAAGTTGACAGCAACCAAAGAATCAAAAGATCTATCCAAAACGTCCATGGTTACACTATTTGGTAAGCTTCTTGAGTATGAACTTGAAATGTCACAACTAACCAATGCAGAAGATGCAAAAAATAAATACAAAAGCATAGCCTTGAAAGCTGCATCCTCAAAGGTGAAAAAGGTGGAAGACTCAAGTGAAGAAGATGAAGAGGACAACATGAATTTAATTGTCAAAAAGTTCAGCAAGTTCTTGAGAAGAAACAAGAACAAAAAGTTCACAAAGAACAACAACAACAACAACAAAAAGAGTGACAACAAGTTCACTTACTTTGAATTGGTAAGCTTGGCCACATTAAATCTGAATGCTCTATCTTTTTGAAAAAGCAACAAGATGAAAACAAGATAAAGAAAGAAGAAAAGCCTAAGAGAGTCTATATAGCTTGGAAAGATAATGAGTCAACAACTTCTGAATCATCAACTGAAAATGAAGAAACAAATGTGTGTCTCACTTCCAAAATTAATGAAGATGATGATCTCTCAATTGTTGGAACTGCGGTAAGTTCTGAACTTGATCAAGTTATTGATGCTTTTCAAGAAATGCATGAAGAGGCCCAAAAGCTTGCAAAATCCAATAATAAACTAAAAGGAAATCTTAGATGGCATCTTACAAATTTTATAGAATTGCAAACTGAAATTTGTAACTTGAAAGAAGAAAATGAAAAACTTGTTTCAAGTTACAAAATGAATGGATGTGTATGTGCTTCTTCTTCATCTAATGTTGACAAATACAATGATTTGCAAAAGGATTTTGATGATTACAGAAGAAGTCAAGGAGAAAAGTACATGTTACTTTTATCCAAGAATAGTGATTTGATTGATCTTTTAAGAAAGCTTTACAAAGGTAGATGCAACTTAGCTGAAATGATAAGTGTGCAGAAATATGTTGTAGATTCTTCTGGTTTGGATTACAAACAAGGCTCAAAGTCTTTTGGCAAAACTATATTGGTACCATCAAAATAGAAGAATGAAAAGAATTTCTACGATTCAATGATCAATCAAAATACTTACTCAAGGAATTCATTAAAATCTATAACATGCAACTATTGTATGATGAAATGACATACATCTTATAAATGCTTTGCTAGAAAATACTATGTGCCTAATGGAGAATGTATTTGGGTGCAAAAGAAGAAGAAAGTAGCTAACCCCTATGGATCCAACTTCAATTGGGTACCTTTCTTTGAAAATTGATTTGAATTTTGCAGGTATGTCTAAGAGCAAGATCATCATTGTAGTATCTTGATAGTGGATGCTCTAGACATATGACTGGTGACATATCAATGCTCACAAATGTAACTCTTAAAGATGGAGGATTTGTCACTTATGGAGACAACAACAAAGGGAAGATAGTTGGAGAAGGAAATATAGGAGACAACTTTAAAACCAGAATCAGAAATGTTCTTTATGTGGAAGGATTAAAGCACAATCTCCTAAGTATAGGCCAACTTTGTGATAAAGGGTTTAAAGTGTCATTTAATGACAATTGCTGCATGATATGTGATGGACAAAATGGTGAGGTTATTCATATAGGTAAAAGAAAAGGTAATATCTATTTACTCTCCATAGATCATGCATTTTTTCACAACACTTCTTGCTTAATAAGTAAACTTGATGAATCTTGGCTATGGCATAGAAGGGCAAGTCAAATTAACATGCATCATATGAACAAGCTAATTAAAAAGGATTTAGTCATTGACTTACCCAAACTCAAGTTTGAAAAGGATAAATTATGTGATGCTTGTCAAAAGGGGAAACAAACAAAAAAATTATTTTCAAAGTAAAAATGTTGTTTCTACTTCAAGACCCCTTGAATTACTTCATATAGATTTGTTTGGCCCTTCTAGAACTATGAGTTTAGGAGGTAATTACTATGGGCTTGTCATTGTTGATGATTACTCTAGATTCACATGGACTTTATTTTTGAAATCCAAGAGTGATGCTTTCAATGCTTTTAAAAAATTGGCCAAACTTGCTCAAAATGAAAAGGGAAGCAAAATTATCTCAATAAGAAGTGATCATGGTGGAGAATTCCAACATGAACATTTTGAAAAATTCTGTGAAGAAAATGGAATTAACCACAATTTTTCAGCTCCAAGAACACCTCAACAAAATGGTGTTGTGGAGAGAAAAAATAGATCTCTTGAAGAAGATGCAAGAACTCTTCTTAACTAGTCAAATTTGCCTAAATACTTTTAGGCTGATGCTGTGAGTATAGTTTGCTACACTTTGAATAGACTACTAATAAGGCCTATTTTGAAAAAAACTCTTTATGAATTATACAAAGGTAGAAAATCAAACATTTCTCATTTGAGAGCATTTGGCTGCAAGTGTTTTGTGTTAAAATGGTAAAGGATCACTTGGAAAATTTGATGCTAAAGCTGATGAAGCCATTTCCTTGGATATTCATTACATAGCAAAGCATATAGAGTTTTCAATAAAAGAATCTTATGCATGGAAGAATTAGTTCATGTTATTTGTGATGAATCTAATTCCTCTAAAGAGGAAAAGAAGTGTGATATTGATGCAGATCCTTTGGAGGAGTTGATTCAACTTAATGAATCAATGAATAAAGAAAAGAAAGAACCAATTGTTGAAACAAAACAATCAACACCAGTCCAAGAGCCAAAAGATTGGAGAACTGCAAGAGATCTCTCCCTTGACAATATAATTGGTGAAGTTTCAAAGGGAGTATCTACTAGATCATCATTGAGAAATCTCTTTTGTAATATGACTTTTGTTTCACAAATAGAACCTAAGAATATTGATCAATCTTTAATTGATGTACATTGGATGCATGCCACGCATGATGAATTGAATCAATTTAAGAGAAATGAAGTTTGAGAACTTGTCCCTAGACCTCCTTCTCTCAAGCATATTGGTACTAAATGGCTTTTTAGAAACAAACTTGATGAGAGTGGAATCATAGTCAGGAACAAAGCTAGATTGGTTGCAAAAAGTTACAACCAAGAGGAAGGCATTGACTATGAGGAAACCTATGCACTAGTTGCAAGATTGGAAGCAATTAGGTAATTACTTGCATATGCATGTTTAATGAATTTTAAACTTTTTTAAATGGATGTTAAAAGTGCTTTCTTAAATGGATATATCGAGGAGGAAATATATGCGAAGCAACCTCCTGGTTTTGCTAATTTCAAACATCCAAACCATGTTTTTAAACTTAAGAAAGCTCTTTATGGTTTAAAACAAGCTCCAAGATCTTCGTATGAAAGATTAAGCAAATTTCTGCTTGAACAATCTTTCACAAGAGGACATGCTGATAAAACCTTGTTCATCAAAAGGCAAAGCAATGATATCTTATTGGTTCAAGTATATGTTGTTAATATAATTTTTGGTTCAACTAATCAATTATTGTGCAAAGAATTTTCTCTCTATGGAGAATGAGTTTGAAATGTCAATGATGGGAGAATTAACATTCTTTCTTGGACTTCAGGCGAAGAAAATAAAGAATGGAACATTTCTAAATCAAACCAAGTATTGCCTTAAAGTGATCAAAAAGTTTGAAATGTAGAAAAGCAAAGATGCTGCAACTCCAACGGCAACATCAACCTATCTTGATTCAGATGAAAAAGGAAAGAAGGTTGATGAGTCAAAATTTAGAACAATAATTGGTTCTTTACTGTATTTGACAGCTAGTAGACCAGATATTATGTTGAGTGTGTGTTTGTGTGCAAGATATCAAGCAAATCCCAAAGAATCGCACCTCACTGCAATCAAAAGGATCCTCAAATATCTCAAATCAATTATGATACAAAATTCACTTGTAGTGGCTTGGTTTGGATTTTGAAAATGATAGGAAGTTAAAATAAAAGCTGCACGGTCAAGGCAAGGGAAGAATGCACGGCTGTTTTTAATTTCTTCTAAGCTTGATTTCTTTTTGGAAAGGCTTTTAAGGCTTTTAAAACTTGGAAGTAGCTTTCAAGGGCTGCACCTTTATTCCACGGTCCCCACTTGTAACACCCCAAAATTTTGGAATCACAGTCAATTACTGGGGTTAAATGTTAATTCAAGGCAGTATAAAAGATTTGGGAGAAAATACCAAAATACCCCTAGGTATGCCAGCAAGATATATTAAGGAGGAAATTTTATAAATACTCTTGGATGGTTGGGAAATGATCAGAATACCCTTAGGGTTATGCATACAGAGTTTCCCTGAACATTTTTAGAAAATGACGATTTTGCCCTAGGATAAGTGGTGAAATTACCAACATACCCAAATACCCTTGAGGTCAAACACTGACCAAAGGACTTTAGAAATTGTGGGAATCTCAGTATTGGATAAAGTGCTAATATGATTGGGGTCCGAAAACCCTAAACAATAATTTTTAGGAATTTTGGAAGATAATTTGAAAAATGACTAATCTAGACCATTTCAGGTATCAGAAAATTAGATGGAAGGGATAGTCATAATCTTTGGAGTTTTCTCCTAATTATGAGATGAATAGATTAGATAGATTAGTAATTTCAAAAGTGAAACGGACCAATAAAGAATAAAAAATTGAAGCAAACTCTTATGTTGTCCCCTTTGGTAAAATACGTAGATAGCTAGAGATATTATTTCCACGATCCCAACGGTCAAAAGTTAGATATGGGGGTTAGGAGTATCCCTTTAAAATTCTAAGAAGATCCAACGGTGAACGAATTCAGGATGAGTATTTTATGAATACGAATTTTGAAGAAAAATAAACACAAGGCAAAATTATTGGTGCAAAATAAGTATGAACACGGTGAAGGGAAAGGAAAAATCAATACATGACAATCCTTATATTCCACGTAAAATGGACCATGTGACAAAGCTAGAATAATTGAAAGACAAAGGGAATCTTTCAAGATAAGATAAGGAGACAAAGGGAATATGCATTAAATGATAAAGAATAAAAATCCAATGAAACTTATCCCAAAAGCTTTACTTGGTCGTGCAATACTTTGGTGCAAGAAGTGAATGTGTGGAACTATATAAGGAAGCTAAGAAGTGAATTTTGGGTCAGCCATAGAGATGAAACCGTACAGCCCTTAAATACTACCTCCCTTGCCTTTTGTTTTTTTCTTTCTTGAATCCAACTACAAGAGGAAAACCGTGCAGCCCCTAAGTTCCATCAATTGATTTTGCTTTAAGTTTTGTTGAGACAAAAACAAGCCACTATCCGTCCCTACCGTTTGCCTTTTGTCTTTAGTGAATTCCAAAGCCTTAACCGTGTACCTCTTGCCTTGAGCCATCACCTTCACCAAAGAAAAACATTTCCAATCTAAGGCAAGTTCACATAAAGCTAGGATTAAGGAGGCAAGCTTGTTCAATTTGAGGAAACATTTGAGGTATGGGGAAGTCTTTGATAAACAACTTTAAATATGAGCTTAACTCTAAACAAAGTTAACTACTTAGGTTAATAAAGATTTGAGTTGATAATTTAAAGAGAATGGAAAACTAAGATAATATGAGATTTTCATCAAGTAAAACAGCATATTCACGTAGGAATCTGTTGATATTTGAACATCCATTTAAAAGTGTTATTTTATGTGACTTGTGTAAATATTTTCTAAGTGGTGAAGAAAACAAATACAAAACCTATATGAGAGGTTGAACAATTCAAGATGATGAGAAATGATTTAAAAGGTGAACTATGTGATGGTTTTGAATTGAGAATTATGTGATGAAGATTGAACTGAGAATTTGAGATGAAGCTGATGAGAAAAGAATAATTAAACGATGTAAAATAAATCATATATGCATTTTCATATGCATCTACCCGGTGGGGTAGAATTTGAGACGATCCTCATAAAGAGGTGTTTAGTGTCAGATAACCAAACTGAGTTCTATACGTGTTTTAAACTTGGGGGTAGTTGAGACAGTGGGGACCACACCACCATGATGATCACATGGATGGGAGTGAGACTCCTACGCGACACTGGGCTGCCCTGACGGGATGGATAAGTTCGTTCCACCAAGGTGAGGGTGGGGTTATCCGACTGTGGCCACAATTATTGAGACGTTGAGACGTTGAGAAGCTGAGATCTCAGTCATGCATCATATAACAAGATGAGCATGCATTTTCTTACATTGCATAACAAGTATGTGTGAAAAAAGAGATGATATACATGTGTGGAGTAAATGATGATAATTAAATCTGAGTAAACATTTTAATTAATTCTCTGTATTATTATATAACCATTTACGTATATTTATTATTATGACTATTTATATTTAAATTTTGTTTATCATGACTTACCCCTATTTGTGTCGGTGGTTGACACCTGTGATGACCCCAATTTATTTGGGCGAGCAGAGGAACAGTGATATGAACGATGTACGAGAAGATGTGATGAAGCTTGTGTAATGATTTCCTGTTTTTGATGATCTATACTTTGATCTGTATTTGGTGCTGCGCTGTCTGTACTAAGCTGTTGTAATCCATTTGGTGATAAATTATGTGGAACTGTACTTGGACTGTTTAATAATTGCATCTGTATTAAAGGACTATAATTCTATGAATCGTGGTGAGGGAAAGTCGCGGTTGTTACAAATATATTACACAAGACTTGCAAGCAAAGAGAAAAGGAATTTTCGTGAAAAATTTATAACTAATTTGATTCTAATATAAAGCAAACACAATATTTGATCTAAAATAAACCAAAGCACGAGAGGGTAAAGAGAGGCGTTACACTACTTGGTTTATAAAGGGGTTGGCTTCTAAATATCTTCCAATAATTAGCTTAAGTAATGATGTCTTTACTTTTGCTTTGTTTCATCCTAATTGGCTATTAATTCTTAGGCTTCCATGTGTCCTCCTTGCCTTTTTCTACATTCTTCTTGCTGTTGTCTTCATGTTTCACGTGCTAGTCCATTTGGTGTGGCAATTTCCGTTTTGCTTTTATGCTTCACGGTTTGGTAGCTTGTTTTGCTAGCTTTTGGTTTTTTGTAATTATCTTAAGCATTAATTAGCCCTTTACACATGGCCCAATCACATTAGACTAAGCTTTTATTCTTTCATGTGTTGATTCTTGACTTTTCAAAGGTCTTTCTCCCTTGCATTTCATGTTACACGGTTACTTTGTAGTTTTAAAGCCAAACTTACACAATTTTCCTTTTATGCCATATAGTATTAATTTTCTAAATTCTTAGTGGTCCAATTTTTGGTTAATTAATAAAATTGCTAAAATAACTTGTTAAAAAGGTCTATTTATCCTATAATTGAGAGAAAATTCTATAACTTGTTTTAATTGTTTTTCTGTGTTTTTCAGATACTTCGGTTAGCCTGTATTAAATTCTTTTCCAAAATTTCTATTAAAATTCCTAGAAATGCTAATTTATGGTTTCTTGTCAACTACTTTGTTTATAATTTGTTTTCTAACAGTATATTGGCTCTTCCTTAAGTCCCTGCAGTATTCTCAAAGTTATCGCGTTATTTTGAGGGTAAAGGGTATTTTAGTCATTTTGCAAAATAGCTAGGGGCGTTTTCGTCATTTTACCTAATAATTTACAGAGAAAATGTAACAAAGATTTCTTAAAAAAAATAAGGGTGTTACAATTCCACCCCCCTTAAAAGAATTTCGTCCTCGAAATTTACTTACTTGAGTCAAATAGAGCTGGATAAGTCTTTCGCATCTCGCTTTCCAACTCCCAGGTAGCATCACCACTGGTACCATTTCCCCAGATTACCTTTACCAGAGGAATTTCTTTTCCCCTTAGGGCTTTGATTCTTCTATCCTCAATTCTTACAGGAAATGTTTCATAAGTTAAATTCTCCTTGATAGGTATATCATCAATCTCAAGTACATGTGAAGGATCATGGACATATTTACGCAATTGAGATACATGAAAAACATCATGAAGATTGGAAAGATTTGGAGGTAAGGCAATTTGGTATGCTACGGGTCCAACTCTTTTAAGAATTTGGAAGGGTCCGATAAATCGAG
>PYAF01001568.1:16182-27642 GCA_007407185.1 Glycine tomentella | reverse complement strand
GCCTAAAGCTCTGTTATCTGTCTTAATTATGTTGATTTTGATAAACTGGATCAGCAGGGGCGTGATTTTATGGTTCTGTTATATGATTCCATACATAATGTATCAAGAAAATGATCCTATGTTTCCGCTGAGCTAGTTGATTGATATTTTTATACGCTAATCTGATATTATTAATGATAACACGTCGGAGGCCTACGGGTGTTACAAGACTTGAAGATTAAATTGATAGTGCCCACACACCATGTAATCTACATTCATAAAATTTGTAGTATTGAGTTAAACCTAATGGCTCACTTTAATAAATTACTTGATAGACAATTCCTTAAATCAATTCTAATTATACAGGAAATTTAGTAGTTTTTTGGAAATTTGAAGATGGAAATGAGGAATTTTGGGTTCAAATGGTGATTTTGAAAAGTTGCATACAATTAGAATTGTATGCAAATGCAAAACATGGGAAATTGGGGTGATTTTAAAAACCCCAGTTTTTTTATTTTATGCAGATACAAATTCTAATTATATCAGAAAAAACTTTAGTTTTTCAAAAATTTGAAGTTAGATATGTTAGTTTCTGTGTTTTGCATGAGTGCAATTAAATACAATTTAATAAATATATATTGTGAGTGTAACATATTATAATATAGTAAACAAATTTATTATATATATATATATATATATATATATATGATTTGTGATTGTATAACAACTTAAAAAAAATTGTCAATACATTTTTTTGCCATTAGAAAACTATATTCTCAAAAAATATTGTATTTTTGTCTCAGGTTTCCCACAAAATTGTTCCTTAGAAAATGTGAAATCATACTTTCTTGAGTTAGAAGAATTTTTTTAGTGATGTTAAAAGGCAACAAACTAAACCATCAAATTAATATTGGTTTGATTTAGTTTGAACTATGAAATTTTTGAATTTATCTAAACTAAATCAATCCAATTAAGATCAAGTTGCTTTGGTTTCTATGAGTTATTTAACTCTATTTATTGTCTACAAATATAAAATATTCTTCATTTTTTAATGAGTAATTTTTATTTCATTTAATATTTAGCTTTTCTACATATATTACTTTACATATCTCATTAGTTTTATTTTACTAAAATATGATATCATAAAAATAATAAACACGACGAAATTAAGAATACGTTCTTAGGGACTAGAGGAACGAGAAATTTTCAGTGTAACTAAGTTCCGAAGGATTGAAACTTGTAAGAATACCTTGGAGTCCAATTGGAGACTCAAATACTCTAATTATGGTGCTTATCAAAATAAAAATAATAGAACATTTAATTTAATAAAAATTTAATTAAAAACTTCTATTTATTAAAAAAAATCTTTAAATCACCTAGAAAGTTAGGTATAGAACTTAATAATGTATTTTAGGTCAATGATTTAGAGGTCAACAATTTTAAATTAATGATAAACACTTTGAAACTAGTGATGGAACCAAAATCTTTTTTTTTTTAAATATGGGACCTAATATTTCTATTTTTTTATAGGGGATCAAAGTTGAGGATTGAATATAAAAAGGGGAAGAAAAAAATATTTTATCCTTGTTTTTTTAATTTTATATCATATTTTTTTATAGGAACTGGCCAGTATAAAAAGTAGATGCTTACTTTCTACATTAGCAATAGTGATAATCAATCTAAAACATCATTGCCTAATGGTCACAAGAAAAGATAAAAGACGATAGAATTTAATCCAAATAAAACAATGAACAATTTTTTTTTATTCTACACATTTTAGACACTTATAATCCAATGGTCTCACACAAAAAATTGAACCCACACAACAAAATTGTTCTAAGAGATGCAACTCCCAATGAAAAACAACTCAGCTTTGTAAACTCTACGTTCCAGCAGCATCCACGTGTTAGGCATCCAAGTCTGCCAATAAAATAAGCTTTGCCTATCTAAACGTGTCAAACCTACAACAAGTTTGGTAAAACTCACCAATTTGAAAAAGCTTCCATTTTTAGTTTTATCTTCTCACATAAAAGCACCCCAAATCAAAGAGAGATATTTCAAATTTTGAATTTCAAATTTCTTTCTCTTTCAGTTTATTCTCTTTTGGTCCCCTCTCCTTGCTCATGTGCTTTCGTTTGTGACATGTGTGGGTATTTTTTTAGCA
The DNA here is from genome assembly GCA_007407185.1 of Glycine tomentella. Lineage (NCBI taxonomy): Eukaryota > Viridiplantae > Streptophyta > Magnoliopsida > Fabales > Fabaceae > Glycine > Glycine tomentella. Next base: position 25,499 of record PYAF01001568.1, on the reverse strand, counting down.
AGATGTTGGAAATCAATAGAGATCTTCAACGTTGATTAAAATCACTAGCAACATCATAATCATCGTCTGAATCTCCTTTACCAAACATTGTAAACCAATCATCAACATGTTTCTCTCCAAGTAAATTTTTGCTTTTTGTAATTATTTCCTCTTTTTTGTGGATTTTTTCTCTGTTTATTCCCTCTACTTGATGTATTCATTTTCGTTTAATGAATTAAAATTTGTGTGTAGGTTTTATTTTGCAAGCTGTTGAAAATCAAGAGATTTGCATCTTTCCAACCACCATTTGCCAAAAGTTCAACATTTTTCTCATGAGGTAAATGATTTTATTTCCTTTGATTTTTTTGTTTTTAATGTTTTATGCGACTCATTCTTTACAAGTGTTTTTTTTTTTTAATTTTTTGTTTTGATGAGTTAAATGATCCTCTATGAATGATATTGTATTTTTTTAGTTGGGTTGGTCTCATTTGTGGTTTGCAAGTGATGTGTTTGATCAAATGGCTCAATGAATCATGACTTAGGTCGGCGCCCAAATGAATGCTTTCCTTCAGGCTAGGCGAAATCAGATGGTTGCCGCTGGTGGTCCTTTGCCGAATCCTGCTGCCAATCGGATACTGGCACCTTGTGAGGTTCTGGCCTATGTGGTTCCCCAACCATCAAAGACCATAGGGGGAACAAATACATAAGAAGTGGACCCACCAAGAGCACTGGAGAGCCTTGGGTAACACTCTGGGCCCCAGGAAGGCATCTCTTGGGAGAAGAGGCTCAAGCAGCCAAGGCTTGAGTTTCAACCTGTTGCCACTACAACCTTGGGCAACATCTCGGCCCTTAGCAATCAAGGATTCTTCCATAACTCATTATGGCAGAACCGCCTCATCCAACCAAAAAGGGTTTTGGAGCAAGAGCATCAAGTGCTGAGTAGAAGCGACGTTGCCGCCAATTGGGCCAACTTTTGGGCCTTCGTTTCTCGAGCTTCAGTGGTCACCCAACATCTTCAGGGGTCGTCCAATGTGGATGCTTTGAAGTACTAGCTCATGAAGGGCGAGGACTCCTTGAACTTGATGTTGCAGGCCAACATGAAGCTGGTCGAAGACAATAAGAACCTTGAGGACCAGGTTCTTCTAATGATGAACAATGCCAAGGGGCTGGAAACACTCACCCTAAATGTCGAGGCTAAAAACAATAGGAATACTCACAATAACCAAGAGGGGGGGGGTGAATTGGCTGAATCTTGATTTTTTAAAATTTATTTGTCAAATCAGAGTTAAGGATCTTAGTCACTTTCAAAAACCAAGAATGTTTTTACTCAATCAAATTACTCAGCTCAGGAAACCAATAGCTCAAAATAGAACTTGTTAGGTAATGATAATGAAACCAAGAACAAATGAACAAGATGACTTGTAGATATAGAGATAAAGAAAATTAACACAAGCAATTTATACTGGTTCACTTCACAACAGAAGCTACATCCAGTTTCTTCTAATCAACACTAGATTAGAGTTCCACTATTATAAATTTCTATTCTTACAAGCTTTACAACAATCTCTCTTTATCGACACTAGATAAAGAATACAAATCTAAAACCCTATTAGACTTCTAAAGAGCAAGAACCAGAGAACACTACTCTGTTCTTTCCTAGAGAACACCACTCTAGCCAAAGCTTCAAGAACCCACTTACAATAGCATCAAATAAAAGAAATTCCAAAACAGAATTACAATCAAAGATTATGGAGAGAAACAACCTGTTGATCCAATGAATGTGAATGCATATGAATTACCAATCAAGATTAAATAGCAGAAAATAGAATCTCACCATCAAACTCTTGAAGTTTCTTGCCCAAAAATCATTCAATAGCTCATGATGATCAAAGAGTGAGACAAGAAGTTAGAAAATCCAAAAAATCACTTTCAAACTCTTAGAAGGCTTGTGGATTCTTAGAAAATACGAAGTGTTCAAGTTAGAAATCAAGCCAATCCTTCCTTCTATTTATAACAGAATTTTGTAACAACCTGTAATCGATTACACGCGCCAAATAATTGATTAAAATGCATGAGTAATCGATTAAATTGTCACTTAATCGATTAAAGTGTTCAAGGCATATTCTGGGTTTCAACAATGAGCAAAATAATCGATTAAACCGAGCTATAATCGATTAAGCTAGAAAAGAGTTGTTTCAGAAAATGGTCTGTGTAATCGATTACGAATAATGGTAATCGATTAAAGCTGCAAGGCAGACTTTTTCAAATGGCCTATGTAATCGATTACGAATGATGGTAATCGATTATCACAACAAGGCACAAAATACATTTTACACTATGTAATCGATTACAATAAGTGTGTAATCGATTAAAACATTTACTAAAGCTTTCGAGTTTCAAGTACGAGCCAAATAATCTATTAATCAGATAGGTAATCGATTAAAATGTTCATAGAAGCTTTTACAGTTTGAAACAAGAACTGAATAATCGATTAAAATGCTATGTAATCGATTAAAACAGTAAAATTATATTTTTCCAAGAACATTACTTAATTAAATACTTTTTCAAATAGTTAGTAGCTTTGATGTTTTAATGAAAATCATTTAAGCATGTTAATGAGTATGTGAATGCAATGCAAGGATCAAAAGGTTGCCTTCTCCTACACTTCATTTAAATTACAATCTTCAAGGCATGTGAAAAGCTCAAAACTATCTTCTAAGTCGTAGCCTTCATTCTTCATGTTGCTCCCCCTATATCCAACAATCTCCCCCTTTTTGGCTTTGAACATGCCAAATATTTGATTGACCATGTGTTAGATTTTGAAGTTCTTTGAGAGATGAAAAGTAGAAGACTTTGAACTTTTGCAAACCTGAAAACAAATCAGTCTTTTTGCCAAGAACAAGTGTTAAGAGATATGCTTGCATAAACATTAATCATTAACTTGCATTAGTTGCTTCCTTAGACTTAATTTGCTCAATTTACTCTCCATTAATTAGATAATTCATTAGTTTTTGATTTGTGCAAAACTTAGTAGAAAAACATAGCACAACAGAGTATGATATAGAGTATGATATATCAATCAATATTTCTCCCCCTATTTGGCTTATCAAAGACAAAAATATAGCATAGCAAATAATGAGAAGGAGAAACACAGAGACTTCATTAAATAATGGGGAGGAACAATATATTAATCATAAAAAATAAAAGAAAACAGATGAAAAGCAGAAAGAGGAAATACAAGAAACTTAAAGAAACTAAAAAGAAAAACATAGAAATCCTAAAAAGATTCAAAACCATCAAACATAAGCTTATCTATGTTTTCTAGCCTAGACTTTATTTCCTCTAATGCTGAATTTGTCTCAACCCTATGCTCATGATGCAGAGACAATAGGCCATCCATCTTTTGAATCATAAGAGATTCAAATGGACTGTAAGATGGTTGAGCAGGACCTTCTTCTTCAGCTTCTTCATCATCTTCCTCTTCAATTCCAGTAGCAGCAGGGACTTGTTGGCTAGCCATTTGCCATCCTTGAGGAGTTTTGACCATCCCTAGCTTTATGAGACATTTCTCCTTGATGAGGCTGTTGCTGGAGTTTGTGTTGTCAACAACCTCATTAGAAACATCTATGTTAAAATATTCAATAAACCTGAAAATAAGCGCAACATAAGGAAATGGGTAATTCATTAACCTCTTAGACTTAAGCATTATCTCCTCAAGAATGAGAATCCAATTCATCTAAATTTGAATTCTTGAGACCATACACAAGTTGCAGGTCATCATCAGTGGCTTGGGCATGGTTGGTGGCTGTAGGAGTGAGGATGTATGTGATAATGTAGTGGAGGAGTTTGTCTTCATGGCTCATAGGGCCAGTGCTGAGCCTAAGCTTCAGCCTCATTTGGGGATCAATAAGCACCCCCCTATAGGTCTCAACCTTATTGTATCCCCCAGCCTCTTCTTCAAATTTCCTTTCCCCTTTAAAGGAAATTCCAACCACTGCTTCCTGGACCTCTGGAGTTATTTCCATGGCAACTCCATTCACTTGGGATAGAAGAGTCCCATCCATGGAACCTTTAGCACAGGTGTAGAACACCTTTACTAACTCAGGGTAAAATGTACCCTTCATCTCAAAAAATTTCCTTAATTCTTGGGTTTTAAGAAAAATAGGGAACTGAAAAACTTCCCTAATGAACTAGTCAAGTTCAAGGTTTTTGGGAGGACAAATTAATTTGGTGGCATTGAATTGTAGGTAGGTCATTTTGTCCCTCCCTGCAGGAAACCAGTGATCTAACCTATTGACAGTAGGGTTAGAGGTTTCACCAGCCTTTCTTATGGAGGTTTTGACTCTCTTAGAGGTAGACATGGCTAATAAGAAGTGTGAGACTATCTGGGCAGAGTTTCTAGACTCAGAGGGAGGAAGAACACAACAGTGTTTAAGGAAGAAGAAGAAGTTTGGTGTGATTTCTTCCTTCAACAATGAGTTGTATTTATAGAAATTTTTAGGCTTCAAAGATTCAAAATTTGAAAGTAGGAATAGTTAATACGAATTAACCCACTATCATTAAGGCACAGAAGATTCAAATTTGAATTAGGTGGCAGTTGGGCAGTTACAATTTCCAAGAAAATCTGACAGATTCTACAGTAAATCCATGAATAATCGATTATTTCCTTATGTAATCGATTAATTCATAGGCAAAATTAGTTTCTGTAGAGGTTGTAATCAATTAATTTGTGATGTAATTGATTATTTCAGTGAAATCCAATTAAGGAAGATGAAGTGTAACCGATTATTTCCCATATGTAATCGATTATTCCAGAGAGATTTGAAGTTCAGAATCAATTTGAAGCTTGTGTAATCGATTAATTCGATCTGTAATCGATTATTCCAGAGGGATTTGAATTTCTAAAACATATTCTCAGTAATTTAATCGATTACCATTCACTGTAATCGATTATTCCAGTGAATTTTAAATTTTGTAAAAGGATTTTTGCACAGTGTAATCGATTAATCTGTGGCTTAATCGATTATTACAGAGAAATTCATTTTCTGGAATTATTTTTCTATGAAGAATAATCAATTATTTTGCTTGTGTGATTGATTACATAAGCACATATTTCACTCTAAGTTATGTTTTAAGGTATTTTAATCGATTAATTCGTGCTCTAATCGATTATTACTGAGAAAATATCAAAATGAATAGTGTTTTATGCATCACAATTTGGAAATTGAAGGCACATATGCTGATGGAACAAATATGAAGCTATTTCACATAGATAAGCACACAACAATCATGCTAATGAAGATTAGATTCATCCAAGATACCTGGCATGTTTCTAAGAGCATAGAATCTATCTTTAGCCAAAGGTTTAGTGAATATATCAGCCAATTGATTATGAGTATTAATGAAGTCAATTTTGATATTACCTTTTTGGATGTGATCTCTTAGGAAATGATGACTTATCTCAATGTGTTTGGTCCTTGAGTGCATTATTGGATTCTTTAAGATGTGATAGCACTTGTGTTGTCACATAGCAAAGGTATTTCTTTTAATTTTACACCAAAATCTTGTAATTGTTGCTTTAGCCATAAGCTTTGAGCACAATAACTTCCAGCTGAGATGTATTCAGCTTCTGTTGTTGATAAAGCAACACAAGATTGCTTCTTGCAATGCCATGAGATTAATGAACTTCCTAGTAGATGACAAGTTATACTAGTGCTTTTTCTATCCAACTTGCACCCTGCAAAGTCAGAATCAGAATAACCAACAATATTGATTGATTCACCTTTAGGATACCAAAGACTAACTTTTGGTGTTAACTTGAGATATTTGAGGATTCTTTTAACTGCTGTAAGGTGTGATTCTTTAGGATTTGCTTGATATTTTGCACACAAGCACACACTTAGCATAATGTATGGTCTACTAGCTGTCAAATACAATAAGGATCCAATCATTCCTCTAAATTTTGACTCATCAACCTTCTTTTCTTTTTCATCTGAATCAAGATAGGTTAATGTTGCCATTGGAGTTGCAACATCTTTGCTTTTATACATTTCAAACTTTTTGATCACTTCAAGGCAATACTTGGCTTGATTTAGATATGTTCCATTCTTCATTTGCTTTACTTGAAGTCCAAGAAAGAATGTTAATTCTCCCATCATTGACATTTCAATTTCATTCTGCATAGAGATAGAAAATTCTTTGCACAACAATTGATTAGTTGAACCAAAAATTATATCATCAACATAAACTTAAACCAATAAGATATCATTCTTTTTCCTTTTGATAAACAAGTTTTTATCAACATGTCCTCTTGTGAAAGATTGTTCAATTAAAAATTTACTTAATCTTTCATACCAAGATCTTGGAGCTTGTTTTAAACCATAAAGAGCCTTTTTAAGTTTAAAGACATGATTTGGATGTTTGAAATTAGTAAAACCAGGAGGTTGATCCACATATATATCCTCCTCAATATATCCATTTAAGAAAACACTTTTAACATCCATTTGAAAAAACTTAAAATCCATTAAACATGCATATGCAAGCAATAACCTAATGGCTTCCAATCTTGCAACTGGAGCATAGGTTTCCTCATAGTCAATACCTTCTTCTTGGTTGTAACCTTTTGCAACCAATCTAGCTTTGTTTTTGACTATGATTCCACTCTCATCAAGCTTGTTTCTAAAAACCATTTAGTACAAATAATTTTGAGAGAGGAAGGTCTAGGAACAAGTTCCCAAACTTCATTTCTCTTAAACTGATTTAATTCATGATGCATGGCATGCATCCAATGTTCATCAATTAAGGCTTGATTAATATTCTTAGGTTCTATTTGGGAAACAAAAGCCATATTATAGCAGAGATTTCTTAATGAAGATCTAGTAGATACTCCCTTTGAAACTTCACCAATGATATTGTCAAGTGAGAGATCTCTTGTAGTTCTCCAATCTTTTGGCTCTTGAACTGCTGTTGATGGTTTTGATTCAACACTTGGTTCTTCTTTTTCTTTATTCATTGAATCATTGAGATGAATAAATTCCTCCAAAGGACCTGTATCTACATCACACTTCTTTTCCTCCTTGGAAGGATTAGATTCATCACAAATCACATGTACAGATTCTTCCATGGACAAAGTTCTTTTATTGAAAACTCTATATGCTTTACTAGGTGATGAATATCCAAGGAAAATGGCTTCATCAGCTTTAGCATCAATTTTCCACGTGATTCTTTACCATTATTAAAACAAAACACTTGCAGCCAAATGCTCTCAAATGAGAAATGTTTGGTTTTCTACCTTTGTATAGTTCACAAGGAGTTTTCTTTAAAATAGGCCTTATTAGCAATCTATTCAAAGTGTAGCAAACTATACTTACAACATCAGTCCAAAAATATTTTGGCAAATTTGTCTCATTAAGAAGAGTTCTTGCACCTTCTTCAAGGGATCTATTTTTCCTCTCCACAACACCATTTTGTTGAGGTGTTCTTGGAGCTGAAAAATTGTGGTTAATTCCATTTTCTTCACAGAATTTTTCAAAATGTTCATTTTGGAATTCTCCACCATGATCACTTCTTATTGAGATAATTTTGCTTCCTGTTGTGAACACGACAAATGCACAGCTCGTTTCAAGTAATAAAGTGGGTAAGTAAGTATCGTCTCCACAGGGATTGGTGTGAAATCACAGTAATTAGCAGTCTAAGCAATTGGAAAAGAGAAAAGAAAATGTTTTAAAGAATTGTTGTTGAGTGGTTGAATGTTTGAATAAGAGCAGAAATTAAAAGAAGTAAATGCAGTAAAATAAATTGGGTTGTTACCAATGGAAATAATAATTGTAGTCAGGACTCAATCCCCTCTGATCCCTACCTCTTTCACTTAACTGGTTATCAAGTTCGATTGTTTCTGATTGCTCAGAGAATAAATCTTTTCTAATTTAGCTAATCCCTGATCCCTTAGTGAATTAACCCTTTAACCTGAATCAAAAACCTAATCCCTTAGTGAATTCTATCAAGTTAAGCATTTAAAAGAATATATTATAAGGTTCTGCAATAACGCATCCCTATCCCTAGGAAATGAACAACTGTTACCTTACTCAGTTCAGAAATTAGAATCCCAACATCCCTATTGCGAATCCTAATCCTTAGTACTTAAATAGAATGGCCAGTTCTAAATAAGAATAAAACAGTTAAGAACAAAGTAAAATAAAACAATCATGACAATCTCATTCAGTACCAGTCAAGTTACAGAGGAGTTCACATCGGTTCTTGGCCTAACCACAATACAGAGTTTAGCCTGACATAGGCATCAAGAACACAAAAGCTGTCATGGAAAACATGATTCTGCAGTAAAACCATAGCCTTGATTCTAAGTATAAATGATTTCCAATGGTTTCCAAGCCCTTGAATGGTGTGTATTGGTGTAGAGAGTCCTCTTCGAACCATATCTTTTTAAATAAGGCAATAGCGTCTCCGCCGCGCTGATGGCGCGAGACCTGTGCTGATTGCGCGGCTAGTTCGAAGTCATGGTTCTGATAGCACTGGAGTCCGCGCTAATCGCGCGGCTAGAACGAATCAAAACTGTCTCCAGGCCCTGTGGCGCGAACGTGGAATTCCACACTGATAGCGTAGATACTTCGAGTTGAAAGGCTGTCTTAAGCAGTTGGCGAGGGTCGCGCAGGTCCTGGCGAGGGTCGCGCAGGTCCTGGCGCGGTTCGCGCGGGACCTTCAGCTTGGTTTTCTTCTTTCTTTGCTTGATCCTCCTCTTTTTGACCCTGAAATCATAACTTTGGTAATAAAATGAGATATATTTAAATATAAATAACAAACTAACTTATTCTAACCTAATTCCTAATGATTTAATTGAAATATAACCTAAAACTAGCCTAAAACTAAGATGTGTTAGCAACACATCAAACAATTCCCAGATTTAATAGTTGTTGTCCTCAGCAACAGACAGAACCTCCAGATAAAAGCAAGGGTCAATAATCAAACTGAACCACAATTTACAATCCTAGAATTTATCATGCTGAGTATAATCAATTCATATCAAAGCTTTCCATGGTACTTTCAATTCTGTCAAATTGTGAGAGTTAACTTGAGTGTTCCTCATAGACTGTGCTTGTTCACTCATCACTCAAGTGTACCAGGTTGTAATAATCTCTCACTCAACATAGTCACAGTACTACCATAAGCTTGAAGATATTCTCAACAGATGCAAGCACAACTTGATCAAAAGGTCTTTCAGGCTTGTAACTTGGCTGGGCTAAGGGTAGGAAAATCTTTGGAATAGTAGCTAATGAGGCTAGATCCAGTTCCTAAGTCCCAATCCTGTGGTTATCCATATTCCT
>PYAF01001567.1:459382-470073 GCA_007407185.1 Glycine tomentella | reverse complement strand
GCAGTGGTTTATGTTGATGTTTTATGTGTTGGGTTATATATTTCATGCATAATGATATCAAGAGAAACGATTTTATTGCTTTCGCACTGCGTTCAGATAACGCTGATAACGCGCTTATGATATTATTAAGGATAACGCACCGGGTGCACACGGGGTGTTACAATAATGACCCTGATTAGCGGATTGGGGCGTTACATTAGACTTCATTTATTTCCTTTGTTGAATGATTAATTTTGGAAATGGTGGTTGTGTTATGTCTTGTTGCTGATTTTTGTATTTTTTTTTCTATTTTGGGTGGTTGTTGAGGATAATGATGGAGAATATACTCTTCACCATAAATATTTTTTTTTTGAAAAAGCAGTATATTGATGAGGACAACACTGAGTTTATTAATGCTACTGGTTTGGGGCTAGTTAATGATGTCTGTGTCCTGTACTATGAGAGGTTTGTGGAATTTCTAATTGACCTCTTGAGTCAATTGCCAACAATGAGGTATTTTGTTATGACTATATGCAATCTCTCTCATTTAAGGGTTAAGTTATTTTGTTTGATACTATGTATTGTTCTCTGAAGTCATTGCGATTTGTAGAAATTTAACAAACAAACCCCACTTAGCCATATTTTCCCTATATGTTGTATTTGCTATTGTATAAGTGGATATGATTCTGAGCTATAATTGTGGTTAGGTTCCTGTTGATTTGTCATTGATCATTCAGTTAAAGTTGATGTATCAAGGTCAGAGAATGCAAGGCAGGCCAATATGTAGCTTGAGTTCCATAGAAACAAGGAGAGATTTGCTTTTCTTAAATGTGGGTCAAATGCTTTCCTTAATATGCTTGTTGTGCCTCCTGGTTCAGGTATAGTACATCAGGTATAAGTTCAGAACCAAACATTCAAATGCTATGGAAGAATTATTTTATGTGAAATCTAATGTTTTTAGCTTTGAGTTCTTGTTATAAAGATCGTAACTGGAATAAGAACAATGGATTTCATCTATTAGAACATGGTCAAAGTCTTCTTTTATATGTGACTTTTCACTCATACCTTATCAAGAAGTTATTCAACCCTCAATTTTTTTAAAAAAAAGATATTTTAAGAAGGTTTTTGGGAAAAAACCGTCATAGAATCCTCAATTTCTTTTTCTAAAAAAAGATATTTCTAAGACGGTTTTGTAGTGAACCGTCTTAGAAAGTAGACTTTCTAAAACGGTTTTTACCAGAAATCGTCTTAGAAGCATCCAATTTTTTTTTCAGAAAATAATTTCTTAGACTGTTCTTGACAAAACTGTCTTAGAAACTGAAGCTTCTAAGACGGTTTGAGAACCGTCGTGGAAAGTCTTGGCTTTCCACGATGGTTTGAAAAACCGTCTTAAAAAGCCCTTCAGAACTATTGTGGAAAGCGAGTTTTTTAGTAGTGTGTGCTAGATTAATGAGTATAAGTGTTGTTTTCACTAGTATGAGATGTTCAATGTTTGAGATACTGGATGGGGACATTACCCATATATTTATATATCCTAGGGACATCTAAGACCAACCTTTACCATTTCACTAATATGAGAACAATACATAGTATCAAACAAAATAACTTAACCCTTAAATGAGAGAGATTGCATATAGTCATAACAAAATACCTCATTGTTGGAAATTGACTCAATAGGTCAATTAGAAATTCCACAAACCTCTCACACTACAGGACACAGACATCATTAACTAGCCCCAAACCAGTAGCATTAATAAAAAAAATATATTTATGGTGAAGAGTATATTCTCCATCATTATCCTCAACAATCACCCAAAACAGAAAAAAATACAAAAATCAGCAACAAGACATAACACAACCACCATTTCCAAAATTAATCATTCAACAAAGGAAATAAATGAAGTCTAACCTGAGTTATAACGACCATATCAGAGGTCAGCGAGAGTCCTTAAAGCTTTAATTGTGAAATGTATGCTTGATGGGGACAGGAACACGGTCTAAAAGCTTTGCTAGATCCATCTTCTCATCTTGCCTTACTGTTACATACTTGAGTTCTTCACTCAGAGAACAATCGACACAGCTCTGTGTCCCCCATTGTAGGCTTCAAATGCTCGTTATATGTGGATATGGATCCATGTGCTATGTAGTAGTAGCTAGAAATACGATCCAAGTTAGAGACATAAAAATATCCACTCTTTTTATGATACTTCACCAAATTATTTCTATCCAAGATGGTTGCAGCCGTATGAATCTGCAACATTTCAACAAGATATAAAGATCAAAATCAGCATATAAATAGAAAAAGACAATATGAACAGGCAAGAAAATTTTTCAATATTGAATATCATTTAATGGTTGGTGTTTGGTTTAGATTCAGGTTCAGACTTTCAGTTTAGAGCCTTCCTCTTTAAGCTAGGTAGTTCTAGAGTATGAAGGTTTAAGGTCTAAGGGCAGTTGTGTTTTTTGGCTTTTTGGATGAAACAGAAAGGTTGGATTCAAATGAAGGTGGATGATCTTTTCTCTTGGTGGGTAGTTGGGGTCTAGGTTGGTTGGTGTGAGGTTGGGCTTGTTTCCCTTGTGTCTGTAAAGACAACTTCAAACTCAAGATCAACATGTTGATCTTGAATTCCTACTATTTGTACTACCACAAATTGTGATTCATCCTTTGGCTTCTTCTTGACCTTCTTTTTTATGTGTTTCTCACTGATTAATAAGAATTTGTTAGTAATCCTCATCTTCAACTGACAAGCTCCAGTAGGCGTTTCCATGCCAGACACATCTAATCCAACATTTCTCATAATCTGAGTGAACAACATACCAAAAGGAATAAGGTTCTTCTTCACTTTTGGGTTGAACCTGTCAAAACAAATATCATTTAAATATCATTTAAATGAACACAACATGGGGCCAAATGATGAGTTCAATAACCCAAGATATTCAAGAGCAAACTCCATTGCAAGCAAGACTAAACAAGCTCACAACACCTATTGGGAAGGTTGGTTTGGCTCTGAATTTTCTTGTCCTTGTTGTTTTGTTGGTTCATTACTTCACTGGTAATACAAAGGATGAGAACGGGGTTAGAGATTTTAATGGAGGCAAAACCAAGTTTGATGATATAATAAATGCTATTATGGCAATTGTTTCTGATTCAATTACCAGTGTTGTTGTTGCAATCCCTGAGGGTCTTCCAATGGCTATGACTCTCACACTGGCTTATTCAATGAAAAAAATGATGACTGACCAAGCAATGGTTAGAAAGCTCTCAGCATGTGAAACCATGGGTTTTGCCACCACAATTTGTACTGATAAGACAGGAACTCTCACACTCAACCAGATGAAAGTGACCAAGTTTTGGCTTGGCCTTGAAGCTGTGGAAGAAATTGAAGGTGCCTACTCAAATGTTGATCCATCCGTTCTTCAACTTATCCAAGAAGGAGTGGCTCTCAACACAACTGGTCGTGTGCACAAGTCCAATAAATTTGAGTTTTCAGGTAGTCCCACAGAGAAAGCAATCCTATCTTGGGCTGTCCAAGAATTGAACATGGAGATGGAGCAATTGACAAGAAGATGTTCCATCATTCATGTCGAGACCTTCAACTCGATGAACAAAAGAAGTGGAGTTTTGTTAAAAAGGAAGGAAGACAACACTGTTCATGCACACTGGAAAGGAGCAGCTGAGATGGTGCTAAAGATGTGTTCAAGATACTATGATGCTTTTGGCTTCATGAAAGATCTTGACAACAATAACATGTTGAGGTTTGAACACATTATTCAAGGTATGTCAGCTAGTAGTATTCGTTGTATTGCTTTTGCACATGTAGAAGTAGCTGAGAGGAAGAGGTTGGAGATGAAGTAGGCAACATGAAAGTGAAAGACAATGGTTTAACCTTATTAGGGCTTATGGGGATTAAGGATCCATGTCGTCCAGGGGTGAAGAATGTTGTGGAAGCATGCCAAAATGCTGGTGTGAATGTCAAAATGATCACAGGTGACAATGTTTTCACTGCAAAGGCTATAGCAACCGAATGTGGCATACTTCGGCATGATCAGGACCCAGTTGGAATAGTGATTTTAGGAGAAGAATTTCGCAGCTACACACCTGAAGAGAGGTTGGAGAAGGTAGACAAAATCTGTGTCATGGCAAGATCTTCTCCTTTTGACAAAATTCAAATGGTTCAATGCCTAAGACAAAAAGGGCACGTAGTTGCTGTCACCGGGGATGGTACAAATGATGCACCAGCACTCAAATAAGCTGATATTGGACTCTCTATGGGAATTCAAGGCACTGAAGTGGCCAAAGAGAGCTCAGATATTGTTATATTGGATGACAATTTTTCATCTGTGGTCACTATTTTAAGGTGGGGAAGATTTGTTTACAACAACATCCAGAAGTTCATTCAGTTTCAATTGACAGTGAATGTTGCAGCACTTACCATCAACTTTGTAGCAGCAGTGCTAGAAGGAGAATTGCCACACTCAGCAGTGTAATTATTATGGGTGAACTTGATCATGGACACATTAGGTACCTTGGCTATTGCAACAGAAAAGCCTACTGATAGAGTGCTTTTAGTTGAGTATTTTTCTATCCTTCTTATCTTATTTGACCTCTCTTAGACCTTTATTTTCCTATTCTAATTCAATTTTTGGCTTAGGCAAGTAAGTGGGCTTAATTGCTAATTGTTGCGTATTTTCGAATTTTTGCTCAGTTGATGTATCTGACTTGTGCAGGGCCTATAGAGTGCTACCGATCTCCGAATGAAGTGTTCTAGGAGTCCCTGGAAAGACAATGAAAAGATCTACAAGTTTACTAAAAATAGCCCAAGGCCAATTCTGTCATTTAGAGGGTCATTTTAAGCTTGGAAGTTAGCACCTCTGCACTTGTAATTTTGGGCTGCGAATTTGACTTTCATGGTTGTAAATAGCAAATAATTAGATTGTTGGGTTTGTTTGTGGCCCATTTTATTTTCAGAACTCAGTCACTACATATATTAGTGACTTTAGTGAAAATTGGACAACACTTTTACATTCAATAAAAACAGTTTTTACTTTTCTTTTTTTAGTTTTTAGGATCAAACTCTTGTTCTTTATTTTCACTCATTTGTTCTTCATTGTTCTTCATCTTCTTCATTTTCATCTTGCTATCCTTTTATTTTACTGCACTCATTTCATGGGGCTTTCCATGGTGATGATCATAGGAGGCTAAATCATCAATCAATCCAAGGATTCATCTCAAGCAAGAGAAGAATTGGAGTTCTGGTTTGGTATTTCAAATTCAATTTGACTGTTCACCTTCTTCTTCAATTTCTATTATGTTTTCATGATGATGACTGCATTCAGGATTGAAAGCGAGTTAGGATTATGGATTCATGTCCTAATTTCGAATGATAATCACAAGATTAATTGAATGATATTTTAGTTAGGGTTGTGGTTTCAATTAATTTAGGAGTAGGATTGATTGAATTGCTTCTATTGAGATTGAATGAATGTTCATGGTAGAATCAATTTATGAGAATGATGATGATTCAAATAGCTTGGGTTGGTGAATTGGATTGATGCTTTCTAATCTATTTGACTTTACTCCTTAATAATCTTGTTAATTTTTGCATTGTTCTTTAATTTTAGTTTGTGTTCTTGAATGTTTTACTTTACGCATACCAACTATTTGACAAAATCCCCCTTATTATTACCAATGATTTGAAGCTAGAACCATATTGATCGTGTCTCTGAGTCAACCTAGGTTAGCTCTGTGCTACAGAATTAGCTTAGTAAAATTGTTTTTGATGCTTCTCGACAAAGCAAATATCAAAACCGGCATCGTTGCCAGGGACACGGTTCATTGTGTGCTAGCTTTAATTTATTGTAATTAGTTCATAGAAGTAGTTTTAATTCTTGCATTTTTGTTTTTGTTGCACAACTATGTTTGTTACATGATTATGTGCTTGTGGTTGTTGCATTAGCTTTGTATTTGCCCATAAAAATAGAGAAAAACCCATAAAAATAGAGAAAAACTCATAAAAACAGAGAAAAACCCAGAAAAACAGAGCAGAACGTCCATCTGGCGCTAATAGTGTGGCAATTCACGCTAATCGCACCATATATTCGAAACCAGGGCCTGATGTTGAAGTTCTGGCGCTAATAGCGTGAAATCCATGCTAATCACGCCATAGATTCGAACATCCCACGCTGATAGCGCCAGTCTCACGCTAATAGCTTGGGTGCCAAAAAAAAAAGAACTTGTGCAGTTTGAGTTGCGATTTGTTTCCCAAGGTTTACCCCCATTTTAAACAAAAACAACCCCATTAAGGGTTGGGTGTGGGTTCAAATTGGCAAATTCGAACCCTAAGTATGAGTTTTGGACCAGTTTTTACAGTTATCGCAGGGGCATTCTGGTAATTTCACAGCAAACTATCTCAGAATGTGCTGAAATTTTACCAGAAGATGCAAAAAATTCATACATCAAGTTGAACTTGTTTGTTATGAAGTAACATGTACACAGACATAACATTAGGTTAGATGATTTAGATGACTTTGATAGTATAGTTCTAGATAGTAGCATAGTGTCTTCTGACTTGGATTCTGAATTTACTTCTAATTCTTCTACTTCTAAGCATCTTGATATAATGGCTGATGACAACCTAACTCTTAAGGAGTTGGCTACACCTAATGTTGTTTCCCAACCTTGGTGTATTCAACATCCTGAGATTGAAGTAAGTTATGAGCTAAAATCTGGACTGATCCATTTGCTTCCAAAGTTTCATGGTCTTGCAGGTGAAGATCCACACAAGCAACTTAAGGAGTTTCATGTGGTGTGTTCCACCATGCGACCACATGATGTTCATGAGGATTATGTCAAGATGAAAACATTTCCTTTCTCTCTGGATGGTGTTGTTAAGGACTGGTTGTACCTTCAACCAGATCCTATCACCACTTGGACAGACATGAAGAGAAGATTCACGGAGAAATTCTTCCCTGCGTCTAGAACAGCATCCATCTGGAAGAAAATTTGTGGCATAAGGAAATTCCCTAGAGAGTCTTTGTATGAGTATTGGGAGAGATTCAACAAGCTGTGTGCTACCTGTCCTCACCATCAAATCAGTGAGCAATTGCTAATCCAGTACTTTTATGAAGGATTGATGTGGATGGATAGGAGTATGATAGATGCAGCTAGTGGAGGCACTCTGATGGACAAGACCCCTTTTACTGCAAGGCAGTTGATTTCTAACATGGCAGCTAACTATCAACAATTTGGTGCTAGAGTTGCAACATCCAAGGTTGCAGATGAAGTTTTTGTTTCTATGGTTGCTGACAACCAGAGATTGGAGAACAAATTAATAGAGTTGACATCCCTTGTGAGGCAACTTGCCATTGGTCCTGGTCCACAGCAACAACAGCCCTTTAGACCTCCACAACAACCCTTCCAGGCTGCCCTCACCAAATACCAACCTTCCCCATTCAGACAACAGCCACATTTCCAGCAAGCTGCACCTACACCTGCACAACCTGTGCAAGCCACTTCTGGACCTTCTTTAGAGGACTTGATGAAGCAGATGGCTACCACCAACCTTCCGTTTCAACAGAATGTCAGTGCTAACATCTAAGACCTCCAGACTCAGATTGGACAATTAGCTACAACTGTCAACCAGATGCAGCAGCAAGGTTCTGGCAACATTCCTGCACAACCAGTGATTAATCCAGAGAATGTGAATGCCATTACCTTGAGGAGTGCCAAGGAACTTCCAGATTCCACGGTTGTTGGTGCTAAATCAGATCCTGTAGAGGAGCATTCTGTTTTTCTTCTTGATATCATTGATGTTGTAGTAGATAGTGTAGATATTTCTGATTTACTTTCTGATTTTTCTTCTGAATTTGCTAACTTTGATTTTAGTTCTTGTAATTGTGCCTGTGATGAGTCTGCTGTTGTGTGTAGTATTTGTGCGGAGATTTCCTCTGCACTTCACTCTGATTGTGTTGCAGGTACAAACACAGGATGTGAGCATACTATCCCATTTCCCTCAGCCGCTACTCTTTCCTTACCTTCCACTATTCAACCACCTTCCCTGGACCTGAAGTCACCACCTGAGCACCTCAAGTATGCATATTTAGATGATGCTCATAAGCTTTCAGTCATCATATCTAATAGTCTATCAATGGAGCTTGAAGAGGATTTGATGCATGTTTTGAGAGGCCACAAAAAGGCCATTGGATGGACGCTTGCTGATCTTCTTGGAATTGATCCTCCCATCTGCATGCATCAAGAAAATTATGTTTGGGATGTGCCTTGAACGACACTTTGGGAGTTCCCTTTTCCCTCCTTTTATTTGTTGTCTCTTTGTTGCATTTCTTTACATGCTCACATTGAGGTCAATGTGCATTTCAAGTGGGGGGTGGAGGATTTCTAAAATCTATTTTTCTTCTTGTTTTCTATCTTTGTTTGTTGTTTTGTTGTTTTTAAGCTGTTGTTTTGTCAAAGTTAGGCATTGTTTCATGTTTTCTATCTTTTGTTGTTTTCTGTTTTCTGTATGTTAATGTTTTGCTGTTGTTTGTTTGTCAGTGTCTGTTGTTTTCTGTTTGTCAATGTCTGTTTTTGAGTCTGTATGTTTTTGTTGTCTATTTCTGCTGTTTCTATTTGTTGCTGTTTTTATTGAATTTAGGCATTTTTTTTCATGTTTTTCATAGGATTTCTAACTTGTATAAATTGTGAGAAATGTCAAAAAGTTGGTTGGATTGAGAGGTTTCATACTTGATGTGAATCATTGTTGCAATTGTTGAAGTGATAAGTAGGCTTGAGAAATAGAATTTAAGATGAATCATGTGGGGTAGAATTGTGCCTTGTGAGTTTTTGAGCCTTTGTGGATATGCTCCTTCATGTGTGATTTCATCCTTGTGCTAGATTACTCTATGTTTTGCCTTGTCTCTTTTGACATTCCTTGTAGCACATGCTTTGATTGAGATGATTTAGGCTTTCTTTCTTTTAGCCACTAGCCAAATAAACCTATCCTTGTGTTGATATCCATTGTCACCCTCTTTGAGCCTCTAGCCTTTTCTTTCTTGTTTAGCTTATTAAAAACTAAAAAAAAAATGATGGAAAACCATGTTACCCTAGCTTTAGGGAGAAAAGGGGCTTTGGAATTGTTTTCGGAGTGGGTTTCAAACAAGTGTGGGGTGCTTGTCTTTTGTTTTGTTTTGAAAGAAAAGAAAAGAAAAAGAGAAAAGAAAGAGTTCAAATAGCAAAAGTTCAAAGAAAAGAAGAAAAAGAAGAAAAAGAAGAAAAGTAGAAAAAAAGTGTGTATAAGCAAAGAAAAAGAAGTTCAAGCAAAGAAAAAAAAATATGTGCAATAAAAGTTGTTATAGTTCATTTTCATCCTTGTAAATTATTTTAAATTTCACCTTGCTTCTACCCTTCTTTTATCTTGTTGGCTTGCTCCCCATTGTCCCTCTTTTCTCTTAAGCTTTAGCCTAAATATCCTTTTCTTATCCACCTTTCCCTAAGCCATTCATTACAAGCTAATAAAGTTCTTTTGATATTTTGATGCATGTGTATTTCAAGTTGAATGAATGAGAGGTTTGTCAATGCTTGGATGTGCTAGTTGCATGTGGTGTTTGAGTGTAAATACAAGTCATACACATCATGTGAGGTTGAGTGCCACCCTTTGAGAGAATTCTATCACCTTGGTGCATTCTTAATTCTAAGCTTGACTACTTTTTCACTTTGCACTTTGTGGTCATGTTTTCATGGATTGTTTGTCACCTCAACATTATTCTTCCATCTTTCATCTCTCTCACTTTTGTGCATTGTTATGATCCATTGAAAAATATGTGTGCCTTGTTCATACCCTTTCTTTTAATTTTTGGTCTACTTTAGTTTGAATTTTTCTCTTAGTCTTTCTTTTAGTTTTGCCCAGAAGTGCAAAAGTTTAAGTGTGGGGTGTTTTGATAGAGTGCTTTTAGTTGAGTATTTTTCTATCCTTCTTAGCTTATTTGACCTCTCTTGGACCTTTATTTTCCTATTCTAATTCAGTTTTTGGCTTAGGCAAGTAAGTGGGCTTAATTGCTACTTATTGTGTATTTTCGGATTTTTGCTCACTTGACATATCTGACTTGTACAGGGCCTATAGAGTGCTATCGATCTCCAAATGGAGTATTCTAGAAGTCCTTGGAAAGATAACAAAAAGATCTACAAGTTTGTTAGAAATAGCTCGAGGCCAATTCTATCATTTAGATGGTCATTTTAAGCTTGGAAGTTAGCACCTCTGCACTTGTAATTTTGGGCTGTGAATTTGACTTTCATGGTTGTAAATAGCAAATAATTAGATTGTTGGGTTTGTTTGTGACCCATTTTATTTTCAGAACTCAGTCAATACATATATTAGTGACTTTAGTGAAACTTGGACAACACTTTTACATTCAATAAAAACAGTTTTTACTTTTCTTTTTTTAGTTTTTAGTATCAAACTCTTGTTCTTTATTTTCTCTCATTTGTTCTTCATTGTTCTTCATCTTCTTCATTTTCATGTTGCTATCCTTTTATTTTACTGCACTCATTTCATGGGGCTTTCCATGGTGATGATCATGGGAGGCTAAATCATCAATCAATCCAAGGATCCATCTCAAGCAAGAGAAGAATTGGAGTTCTGGTTTGGTATTTCAAATTCTATTTGAATGTTCACCTTCTTCTTCAATTTCTATTATGTTTTCATGATTATGACTGCATT
>PYAF01001567.1:447254-459282 GCA_007407185.1 Glycine tomentella | reverse complement strand
TTGCTATCCTTTTATTTTACTGCACTCATTTCATGGGGCTTTCCATGGTGATGATCATGGGAGGCTAAATCATCAATCAATCCAAGGATCCATCTCAAGCAAGAGAAGAATTGGAGTTCTGGTTTGGTATTTCAAATTCTATTTGAATGTTCACCTTCTTCTTCAATTTCTATTATGTTTTCATGATTATGACTGCATTCAGGATTGAAAGCGAGTTAGAATTATGGATTCATGTCGTAATTTCGAATGATAATCACAAGATTAATTGAATGATATTTCAGTTAGGGTTGTGGTTTCAATTAATTTAGGAGTAGGATCGATTGAATTGCTTCTATTGAGATTGAATGAATGTTCATGGTAGAATCAATTTATGAGAATGATGATGATTCAAATAGCTTGGGTTGGTGAATTGAATTGATGCTTTCTAATCTATTTGACTTTACTCCTTAATAATCTTGTTAATTTTTGCATTGTTCTTTAATTGTAGTTTGTGTTCTTGCATGTTTTACTTTACGCATACCAACTATTTGACAAAATCTCCCTTATTATTACCAATGATTTGAAGCTAGAACCATATTGATCGTGTCTCTGAGTCGACCTAGGTTAACTCTGTACTACAGAATTAGCTTAGTAAAATTGTTTTTGATGCTTCTCGACAAAGCAAATATCACCTACCATGGAGTTGATACACAAACCACCAGTTGGTAGAACAAAACCTCTCATCACCAATGTCATGTGGAGAAATATCTTAGCTCATGCTTTGTACCAGATAGTAGTTTCGCTGACTCTTCAATTCAGAGGTGAGTCTATGTTTGGTGTAGCATCAGGGGTAAATGACACATTGATTTTCAACACATTTGTTCTTTGTCAAGTGTTCAATGAATTCAATGCCAGAGAGATGGATAAGAAGAATGTTTTCAAAGGCATACACAGGAACAAGTTGATTTTGGGTATTATTGGCATCACAATAATCCTTCAGGTGGTGATGGTTGAGTTTCTTGAGAAATTTGCTCATACGAAGAGGCTAAATTGGGGGCAATGGGCTATTTGCATTGCTCTAGCTGCAATTTCCTGGCCAGTTGGTTGGGTTGTGAAGTTGATACCTGTTGCAGATAAACCATTACTCAATATTTTTAGCATGAAAAAAAATGATGATAGGGCCTTGTAGGATAGTGTGTTTGCAGATAAACCATTACTCTATTTTTAGCATGAAAAAAATGATGATAGGGCCATGTAGGGTAGTGTGTTTTTTGATCCATGCAATTTTCCAATATAATGCAAGTTACTTCGCTCACTTGTTACCTAACCGTGTCTCACTTCTAGTGGCACCAATAAAAAATTTACACTTAATTATCTACACGTGTGATTATATTTTGATAACAAAAAATTTCAAACATATAAGTAACTTTATTTCATATCTATTTCTTTCTTTCTATCATATTACTTCATCAATTAAATTAATCACTTATCTCTTCTATTTTCCTTTCAAGTTGTAGATAACAGATTGTCCGGTAAACATTTTTCTTAATCATACCCCTTTCATTAATGTGCCTATTTAAACGTAGAAAAGGTAATTAATAGTTCGAGGCGCACAAGAAAAAAAAGTATTTTTTAGACAACTTTGAGTTATTTAATATTAGAGAGAGAAAAGAAAAGAAAAATAAGAGATTCTTTTATTAATAATGTAGTATGATAAAAAAAAAAGAGATAAAACAAATTATTAATTGAATTTTTAAATTTATTTTTGTAAAAATATAATCACTCCACAACCAATATCGACGAGAATGGTGATTTTGTAGAGCCATCATGGGAGATTTCCACTTTCACAAAGCCCACCAGTTGACTCTTCTAATGTCATTCCACCAGTTGCAAGAAAATGATTGCGGGGGAATAGCATCTTTGTGAGAAATAAGCAGGTAATTCTAAATTATATTTGTTCTAAATTTATGTTAAACAATATTATTTTTATATCCAATGTTATTTTTAATTATAAATATTTTTAAAAAAAATATATTGAAATTCAATTTAGAAATACTCTCATTGAAAACGCCTTTATTAAAGAATAAATTTTAAAAACACACATTTAAAATGATTTTACAAACTAATGAAAGGAAACACAAAAAAATTAATGAAGTTTACTTTTGATTAGATTTAAAATTAATATTATTTTTATTTTCTTAATTATAAATTGTACTCATAGAATATTTTAATCTTAATTATAAATTTTATTTTATTTTGTATATCTTCATATAAATTTGTTAGGTTTAAAAATATATTTTAGTCCGTATAATTTAATTTGCTTGTTCTTTTATTTTGGTCCTTATAATTTAAAAATAAAACACTGATCCCTCCCTGAAACTTGTTTTCTTTTTTTGTTAGTCCTTGTTAAAAGTTGCTGATGTGGATAATGGATGTTGGTATCAACAAGTGCATGTTATGTTAGCAAATGATGATATAATAAAATGACGTCATACAAAGAGGGTCACATTAGTAATCTCACCTCATTAGAGACTAAAAATAAATAATTATAATTTACGAGGACTAAATAAAAATAATTTTCAATGAATAAAAAGAATATATATATATATATAATTTAAATGGACTAAAAATGAAAAAATGACATATTTATAGAAATAAAAAAATAAATTTAAGTCTTAAATTAAATATTAATATAATATATATATATATATATGATTTTATGAAACAATATTATTTAAAAACTTTAATATGAGAAAAACATTTACGGTTGGTGTAACATTGTGATTTCTTGATTTGTGATGAAGTAATTAAAATTAAATTGTTTGAGGGGTTAAATTTATTTAATGTCATTCAAAATATAAAATTAAGTGAAAATCTTATGCTTATGTAAGTGTTGGATTGAGTATATGTGTTTTTGTAGTTATTGAGGTTTTAGGGTGTTTGGGGATGATTTGGATGGGTATGAAACACCCTAGAGCAAGCTGATTCAATTAAATTGTGAATCTACGTAATCACATTCTCACTTAAGCGAGCAGGTTGCTAGTCTAACCAAGTATGACTGCTAGATTAAGTGATGACTCACTTAAAAAGAGTAGTAGTACACTATTATAAAAAAGACTTTATAGATTTGTTAAAAATAATTTTTTAGATCGACTGTACGGTGGTTGTCTTTATAAGCAATATAGAAAGTCATGACTTGTAAATCGGACAAAAATCGATCTAAAAAGTTAACATTTTAGTTCAGTTATTTTCATAACTAATCTAGAAAATAACTTTTATATAGGTTTTTTATAATTGATCTAAGATGGTGACTTTTTAGATCAGTTCTTTTTATAACGGATCTAGGAAGTTAGTGAAAAAATGAAAGGAAATCGGTTAAAGTGATTAGGATTCATGTAAAGAAAGGTAGTGAAAGAATAGACTGCGTAGTTTTTAGTCATGAAAAAAAGGATAGAGGGAGATTAGAAGAACATTGGGAGAAATTATCCAGAGATTTTGGGGTGAATATCCCTACAAAATTAGTCTTAAGTCCATGATATTTTGTGATCTATGTGGCCAACATAGCCTAATGAGATAAAAATTTTGTTTTTATTATTATTGTTCTGGTTCACCAAATAACACGCATGCCTAAAGATTTTGTTTAAAATTGTTCATATGCAGAAAACAACAGTTTCTCTAGCCAAAATATGGGAAGAGACAACAAAGAAACGTTTTATCTCTTGGAATCACTAACTATAAGGTAATTTGGGTGATTATAGATATCAACCTTCCCTTTGTTGGTTTTCCTTTAGTAAATCAACTAGTTTTCTGACCCGTGCGCTTACGCACGGGACGGCTTCGCTCCTCTCTGCCGTGCTATGCTAGATTTTTATAAAATTGGTAATGAACATAGAGAAACAGGAAAAGCTAGGGGCAACTAATTTGAGGTGAAAATATGTTTTTTTTTATTAAGGTTTAGGGGCATCTTGTGTTCAGTTCACTCAGTAACAATCTCATTTAATAGTATAGATTTAGCATTCTGAAAGACATACAATTATAGGATTTGAAGAGTGTTATGTAAAATGAAAAGACATTTGCAAATATAAAGGTAATTTATAAAGATAAAATCGTCCATGCAACATTTTTAATGGTTCAACATATAAATGTAATTTTGCCAAGAAGCAACTAAGGTAGAATAAAGGCAATGGGACAAAAGGCTACTTGCAATCAAAATATGTGCAACAAATAAAATAGTCTTTTGTGGAAGTATGTTAAATATAATAAGATATGAAATTTTATAAAATATAATAGCCCGATAAATATAGAGGTTAGTTATTATAGAGCAAACACAAAATATAAACAAATAAATACATAAACAAAGCATTGTTAGAAACATAAGTGTTTATTATGCTAATTAATTATAGTAAGAATTGCATTAAATAAAAAATTCAAAATATTGATTAAATTTAAATAATGAAACTATAATTTTTTTAAAATGTCACTACTTTAGTTTTCTGTTATTTATTCATTATTTTATATAATGAAAATTTTAAAACATAATATATTTAATAAAAATAAATATTATTAATTGTTTGATATGTAACTATGTTAAATACCTTTAAAAAAACATTTTCCGTAATGGTTCACCTATGATGATCTAAAAAATAATTAATTTCCGTAAATGATAATTGTAGTTTTTAAAATTACAAAATAAAATTAAAACTAATTATAGTGAATAAGTAATTTAAAAAATTATTGTAACAAAAATTATTTTTATAAATTAATTTTAATTTTTATCTCTATCATAATTTAAAATATTTTATTTATGATATTATTGATAAAGTAATTTAAATTAATAAACTTTAATTGTCCTATAACAAATAATCAAATTATTATTTTCTAATAAATATATTAACTAAATGTTATTACGTTGTAACACTGGTTATCATAAGAATTGAATTAAATAAAAAGAATTCAAAATTCAAAATCTTGATTAAATCACAATAATAAAACTATAAATATATTTTTCTAAATGTTGCCAATGTTTTTTACTGTCATTTACAAATTATTTTATATGAATAAAATTGTAAAACAAATAATATATCTAAGATTTGATATGTAATTATGTTAAAAAAATTTTAAATAAACTTTTTTCCCCTCTAACGGTTCACCCATGATGACCCATAGAATTATTATTTTCGATAAATGATAATTGTAGTTGACATCATAAAAAAATGAAATTAAAACTAATTTACCTTATAATATGGTGAATAAATAATTAAAATTTTAGTTATGATTTATGAATAACCAAATATAGTAAGACTTCGTAATGTGAAATATATAGTATTCAAAAGTTGTAAGTTAAGTTGATTATTTTAATTACAAAACATAGCATTATCATATAGATGTAGTTAATAAAAAAGAAATAAAGCTAGAGTTAAGGCTTTGGTTTCGTTAAATTTAAAAAGAAGTAATCAACCCATGTATCAAATTACAATGTTGTTTGTCAGATCACAAAACTGCATGATGAATTCGAAGTTTTATTTCACTATTATTTACACATAATTTATATGATGAAAATTTTAAAACAAATAATATATTCAATAAAAATAAATATTATTAATTGTTTTATATGTAACTCTGTTAAATACTTTTTTAGAAAAACTTTTCCCTGGTTTACACATGATAGTCTAGACAACAACTTGTAATTTCTATCATAAAAAAATGAAATTAAAACTAAATTATATTATGATATAGTGAGTACGTCATCAAAACTTTCTTGTAACAAAAATAATTTTTACAAATTAATTTTAATTTTTATCTCTATCATAATTAAAAAATTTTTATTTATGATATTATTGATAAAATAATTTAAGTTAATTAAGTTCGGTTGTCTTATAACAAAGAATCATACTATTATTTTCCAATGAATTTAATAACTAAATATCATTATGTTGATTATCATAACA
Source organism: Glycine tomentella (assembly GCA_007407185.1). Lineage (NCBI taxonomy): Eukaryota > Viridiplantae > Streptophyta > Magnoliopsida > Fabales > Fabaceae > Glycine > Glycine tomentella. Next base: position 453,355 of record PYAF01001567.1, on the reverse strand, counting down.
ATTAAATTTAATAAAAAGAGTTTAAATGAAGCAATTATGACTGCTTTAGTATACAGTACTGCTTTAGTATGCAGTTAATTTTTTTAAGACATACATTGAACAGCAATCACACCAGAAAGGGAGCCATTTCCACATATTTCAGTTTTGGTAATTGGTTTAGCATTCTTTAAACCCTTGTTAAGCTTTTTCTTCAAAATCTTCTTCTTTTGGATAAATTATTTTCTAACAAAACTACTTATTAAAATATAAATTTATTGTTGTATCGAAACAAATAAATATTAACTAATCTTATTAATTATAGTAAGAATTGAGGTTAATTTCAAATATAGTAACTAAATTCTTTTCTAACAAATATATTGACAAATATATTTAATTTCTAACAAATATATTAACTAAACATTATTTCCAGTAAAAAAAAATGTCTCTCCTAAAAGTAATTTAATCCTTGTGATTTTTTTAGACGACAACATAAATTAATTAAGCATAAAAAAAATCTTAAGTTAATTTCAATTTTAAATACTATGTTAAATCTTGCTCATCAATAATAAAGATAAGAATTGAAATTTTATTTCAATAATCTATTTTTATCTCATGCAAATCCTTGTTAAGCCAATTGTTAAAACTTCAATTTCAATTGAAGAATAATACTAAAAATATCTAAGAAATGTCACTTGAGTTTTGTACTTTGTGAAATATACTTAATTATGCACATAGACAAAGGTTAGTCTAGATGCAGAGAGTGGTTTGATGGCTTTGGATTTTGAAAGACACACCTCTGCATCATGCCACTGTAAAAGACTGATATAAACATAAGCAATACCATGGCTCATTATATGGCTCTAAGTATCTATCATAACTCAAATATCTATCATAACTTTAAAAAATGTCTATCATAACTCAAATATCTATCATAACTTTAAAAAATATCCATCATAACTCAAATATCTGCACTTCATTACGGCTCTAAATCTCATGGAGCTTCACATTGTAATGAGGGTTCTCTTCACTCAGTGGGTGACTTTTTCCCTGCAAACTACGTAAACACACTGCTTAAGCCAAAGAAGTCTTCTTTGGAAGCCATGGAGTCAAGGGCACGAAAAGTGGAAAACCTTCCAATAAAGAGATTTCAAACTCAAATGTTGCTTCCAAAGTCAGCTAAACCCATTCCAGTTACTCACAATAAACTGTTGTCTCCTATCAAGAGTCCTATTATTCTACCACCAAAGAATGTAGCTCAAGTAATTGAGGTAGCTGCTAAGATAATTGAGGCAAGCCCTCGACCATTTTTGAGGAAAAATAACATTTTAGTTCAGTTATTTTCATAACTAATCTAGAAAAATAACTTTTATATAGGTTTTTTATAATTGATCTAAGATGGTGACTTTTTAGATCAGTTCTTTTTTATAACAGATCTATAAAGTTAGTGAAAAAATGAAAGGAAATCGGTTAAAGTGATTAGGATTCATGTAAAGAAAGGTAGTGAAAGAATAGACTGCATAGTTTTTAGTCATGAAAAAAAGGATAGAGGGAGATTAGAAGAACATTGGGAGAAATTATCCAGAGATTTTGGGGTGAATATCCCTACAAAATTAGTCTTTAAGTCCATGATATTTTGTGATCTATGTGGCCAACATAGCCAAATGAGATAAAAATTTTGTTTTTGTTATTATTGTTCTGGTTCACCAAATAACACGCATGCCTAAAGATTTTGTTTAAAATTGTTCATGTGCAGAAAACAGCAGTTTCTCTAGACAAAATATGGGAAGGGACAACAAAGAAACGTTTTATCTCTTGGAATCACTAACTATAAGGTAATCTGGGTGATGATAGATATCAACCTTCCCTTTGTTGGTTTTCCTTTAGTAAATTAACAACATATCTTGTCGTTGCCTAACTCCAGTAGTTTCTTATTTTCCAAATACTGGAAAGTCTAGTGGGGCAAAAGCAAAATATCTTTCGGTTGTGTTATGCAATTGAATTGGGAATTACTAGTTGAGGTAGCTTAAAAAAATTCTTTATTGAATTCCTCCTTTTCTCAACCACACGATGATAAGCAGCTAGAGGTAAGCAGTTTGTTGATTGTTGCTTGAACCTCCTGTACTATGTGATTTGTGTACCTACCACAAATTCAGTGCCAATTTGAGAATTTTCATTATGATCTTTTACTAACATAAATACACGTATTTTCTGAATAGAAGAAATTAAAATTGATGTAAATAGAATGTGTATATATAATGTTGGAGTGTGTCTGTGTAGCTAATGATTTATAGCAAAATGCAAATGATGCTTCAAGAATAATTTGATATAAACAATGGTATTGAAGTGGCTCAACTCGCAACATTTTCCCTGTTTCTAGTTTTTACCTTGAAATTATGTGCATAAGTGCTAGAACTCTTTTCTTCTTTTTTACTGCATGTCTAAATCGACTGACTCTATTTTGCTGTATATATTTACAATAAATACCATAATAAAATAAAAAATGCTGATTCAATATGTCCATATGATTAAAACATATGGATAATATATAATTTTTTTTTATCGATCAATATCATTTTTTGGTTGTTAATTTTTGTTAATACGTGAATTTGAATCTCTCCTTCCTTCTTTCTAGTTTCATCATCAAGTTAATTTTATAATTCCTATAATATGAATATATAGTATGCAAATAGAATGATCACATCATGTCCACACGATTATACAATATGGAACTTATACAAACCAGGCAAATTAGAAGGCCATACTTCACATACACTTGAACATAGTGTGTTTTGTCTCTACAATTTTGCCTTATGACCCCATTAACAAAAAGAAAACCCTACCACACAAATCCATAAAACTGTTATCTTTACTGTCCATTATCACGAACAATCACAAACCCAAGCCGATCAATCACGAACCTAAATCTATAAACATGTATGATCATCAACAAATTAAGCCTGAGACATATGAATTCACATTGTTTTCAAGGACTTATCCGTGTGATGTCCAAGTTCCCAGGATTTAATAATAGACCCATCCGAATCAGTGGATATCAAACTAGCAAATAAGAGAAGAACAGAGAACTCGAATAGAGAGATCGAATAATGGAGATTGTAGGTTTTGGGGATGATGAAATAATATGGACAGCATCCCTTTATAGGCAGAAAAAAGATCTAATAACGGTCATATTATTTTATTTATGGTGATAATTAAAGAAATCATAAATATAATTAATAAAAAAATGTAATCAATATGTTATATAAAGAGTATTAAATCTGACGATCAAAAAGATTTTAAAATAGTAATCAAGGCAATTAAATTTGTATAATAAAAGCCTTTAAAATGAAAATTGTTGCTCTTTTAAAAACAACAGTTAGGAACCTTTTAAAAGTACAACAAAAACTTGGCTATGACAGAGGATGATCCCTTGTCCCCTGATGAACAATTATTGGCTATAACAAAACTTAAGGCATGTTATGTAAACATATACATGACATGGTTCCCATTCCAGAGGATATTGTAACGGCACTCCCAACTTCTGGAATGGATTAATCTTAGAGAAACTTATCTGTTTGCAATACAAATTTAAACGTGGCATGATGTAAGATTGATGCATCACAACAACGAGATACTTTGTAAGTATCAAGTTTGGTGGGAAAAGCTAAGCTCCCTAAATTTGCTGAAAGTCAGGTATGTTATGATAAAAGGATGCTTAAAGTTAGGTGTTATGACAAAACAATGCTGAAAGATAATATATTCACATAAAAAGAGAAAGATATATAATTCCAAATTTTGTCATCACTAACCATGACTAGAATTTTGTGAAAGATATTAGCAGAAGCAGTGTAGTCGCATGCCCAAGCCAGAAGTCTCCCTTGCCAACTTAAAGTCAAAGTATAAAGTAGAAAGTCAACTTAAAGTCGAATAAGTCAATAGAATATGTTATAGACAGAATAATATCAAAGCCCAACACCATGAATAATTACATATATTTGAAAGAAAAACAGATATATTTAATTAAAGCCTTTTGAGGTTTTATCTACCCTAAACAGTTGTCGTGTGAAACTATTTTAAAGTTTTATTTACACAAAGCATGTAAGTAGAAGTGCTTTTGACTATAGGTACAATTAGCGATGTCTATTAGAATATCAAAAATTTGACCTACACTAAACACTTATGGGTAGAAGATTTTGTGAGTTTTTCACCTATACTAAATCATGTTTGTAGGTAAAAGTGTTTATAAGTATAAGTGATGTTTCTTGTAATGGCATTGTTATATTAAGCATGATTTTATTTTAGACATAACTATGAATTGTAATTTATTTTAACTATCATGATACCTATACATGTTAATAAAAAACATTTACCTTGTCACTAACTCAACATGACAGTTCAAGAAAAATGGCAAAAGAAACAAAATAATATTTTTTTATTAAATATTTACCAAAAAGGGGCTGTCTGCAAAATATTTACAGAAATGGGACTGTGTAACATGCCTAATCCAGGCATGTTACAGTGGCCCCATTTCTATAAATATCCCCCCCACCATTTCCTCACTTTCCACTATCTCTCTAGAAGTGTTCTGCCTTCTCTCTAGAGTTTTCGGTGGATATTTTGTGCAGCGAAGCTCTGCTGAACTATGAAGTTTTTCAGAAAAAATCCTGCGAACAAGTAAGTGGATTTAATTTTTTGCCTCTGTTACAATATTTTTAGTCATGTTGTTATTATTTATTTATTTATATTGTTAGTGATGCATGTACTTATTGTTTAGCAAAATAGATGTTAGGTTACTTAATAATTGTTTTAGTTTAGCGTTTAGATATTAGGATGATGTTAATTTGTTAGTGACATAAATTTAGGTTGATAGAAAATTGTTTAGTTGTTAGGTACTGTGGTGTTTGGATTAAATGATTAGAATTTAGAACTTAGGGTTAATGGGTAGTTATTGTATGAGGGTTAAATTATTAGGGTTTAGGGTTGGGGTTTATGGTAATGGGATGAGGGTTTGTGGTTTGTGGTTTAGGGTTTGGTGGGCATGGGTACATCGGTTTGAGGGATTAGGGTTTGATGGGCATGATTTAGGTTGTGTTTAGGGTATGGTCATGTGACGATAGTTTGTGGTTAAGGGTTTAGGGTTTGGTGGCCATGGGATGTGACGTTTGGGTTAGGGTTGGGGTAAGGTTGGGTTTCATGGTAATGTGACGATGGTGTGCGATTAAGGGTTTAGGGTTTGGTTGGGCAGGTATGTGACGTTTGGGCTAGGGTTGGCGTAGGGTTGGTGTCATGCTTCCGATTGCATGGATGAGGGTTTGGTTCAGGGTTCAGGGTCCAGTGATTAGGGTTTATGGTTTTAGGCCGAACCGGTTTTCACAACTATGGTTTTAGGTTTTGGTTTTAGGGTATAGTGTTTAGAAATTTGTTGTTTTAATGATTTGTGAATTGTAGATAATTGTTAACATGAATTTTTATTTTTTGTGCATGAAGTTACTGATAACATGGCCGATTTATCTGGATCTGATTCGCCGCGCTCTGTATCGGATCATGAGGCTAAGCCGATGGATCCGACATCTTATGTCGTTCCTACCCCGTACAAATGGGGCGCTTTGCGTAGGCATACTCAGCGCACCCATGTTTCACAAGCTGTGTGGAATGAGGGCATAGTGTAACACCCCAAAATTTTTGGAATCACAACCAATTACTGGGATAAAATGTTAATTGTAGACAGTACAAAAGATTTGGGAGAAAAGACCAAAATACCCCTAGGTATGCTAGCAAGATATATTAAGGAGGAAATTTTATAAATACTCTTGGATGATTGGAAAATGATCAGAATACCCTTAGGGTGATGCATACAAAGTTTCCCTGAACATTTTTAGAAAATGACGATTTTGCCCTTAGGGTCAGAGGCAAAATTACCAAAATACCCTTAGGTCAAAAACTGACCAAGATGGCCTCAGAAATTAATGGGAACCTGAGCATAGTATAAAACACTTTTAGCTAACAAATTATTAGCAAGGGTGGGAACAGAGAACCCCAAGATAGAATTTCTATGAATTTTGAAAGTTAGGTTAAAAAGAGCTTAATCTAGACTACTATAGGTATCAGAAAATTATCAGACAAGT
>PYAF01001567.1:405117-423932 GCA_007407185.1 Glycine tomentella | reverse complement strand
TATAATCATGCATAAGCTCATCAAGCAGACATCCGCTGCCTCAGAGAAGGAAACCTCAGTCCCTTCTATCACCCAGGTCATCTACCTAAGGTTCATCAGGCTTATACTCTACAAGCCTTTCCATAGACCCTCAGTGGTCTATCTCAGATCCATCCATGGCCTCAGAGTCATTCCAGACTCAACACAAGCCAACAACAGTAAGCTCAAAAGCTCTAAAGACCCAAGTCCTCTGGGTTTCTCAGGGCTTGAACGGTTCACATCATAGGACACCGTTACCATGGCCCTCTCAGGCATGACAAGCCCATCTGTAAGGCTCTGGCATGTCTCATATCAAGTGACTCAGTCCAAGTCACACATGCCCTCACCTAGAGCCAAAACCAACAGTCACCAAATCACAAATTGAAAGCTAATACTTCCTCCTCTCATCATTCTAAACACATCTCCCAACTGGACCCAGAGCTAATTCTAGCTCCACCAAAAGTGGGTCACTATTCATCAAAACCCCCAAATCCAAAATCAACCGGAGAAACTCGAGTTTCTTACCTCAGAACTGATGAGGAAGGCCTCTGGGCTACTCTCCCTAGCCCTGGTGCAGCAGAAACACCTCCGTTCCTCTCCCAAGCTCGAGTTCTCTGTAGCCTCTCTCAGAGGATGAGTTCTTCGGGGTTTCAAAGAATAAGGAGGAAGGATTCTAGCTCATACATGGTTTCTAGGAGATTTAGAGGGTTAAAGGAGTGATTTGGGTCCCAAAACTGGAGTTTACATAGCTTGGGAGTCCTTCAATGGCGGAAAAAGCTCTGGGGAAGGAGAGAGGGAGGTTTTCTCTTCCATTTTTGCGTTTTGGGCCTTTTTATAGGCCCTGACGTGCCTCCCACGCTACCAGCGTGGCCTCCCACGCTACCAGCGTGGGATTCCAGAGAAAACCACTTTCTGGAACACTTCCCACGCTCCTGGCGTGGCTCCCACGCTACCAGCGTGGCACTCCAGTGAAAATCAACTTTCTGGAGCGTGGCTCCCACGCTCCAGGCGTGGCTCCCACGCTCCTGGCGTGGCTCACAACAAAACCCCAAAATTTGTCCTCTTTTCAGCAACAAGGGTTATTATAGCGCCAAACCCGCTCTGATGCTTGCGCCGTTCGCGGGATGACTTAGGGTTATTATATTAATATAATAACCCTAAGTCATCCCGCGAACGGCGCAAGCATCAGAGCGGGTTTGGCTTAGGGTTATTATAACACTATTCACACTATATGGTTAAATGAAACAGAAAATGGAAAATTGCCCCAACAATTTTTAAAAAAACTCAAAAACATCACAGTAAATGTCTAAAAATCATGTTTGATTTTTGAAATTTTTTTGGTGATTTTTTTAAAATCTTGAAAACACAAAATGAATTCAAAAGTTTCCTGGATCATCAAATTTGGCAATTTGGACCCCAATTGACCGTGTTCGTCCCTCTCAAGGTCTAATTGATGTATTATTTTTCTCCACATTCTAGTAAGTTTTCAGTCCATTATGAGATAGTTTGCTGTGAAATGACCAGAATGCCCATGCGCTAAAACTCCTACTTAGAGGCTGAATTTTTTACACCAAGTTGCGTAGCCAAACTCCATAAGACAGATTAACTATGGACACCAAATTGCAACACACAACACAACTACACTACACCACTCCTCTCTTTATTACTACTCTATTGTTTTTCTCTGTTTTTTTTATGTTTTTGCACCACTACTTCATACACACTTCATAACAAACAATAACAACAATGCAAAGATGTAGCAAAGTGAAATTGTGCAACAAAATGTAAATATGCAGTGGATTCAAATATTTTTTATTATCTAATTATGAGTGAATTAAAGTTAGTACACAATGAACCGTGTCTCCGGCAACGACGCCAGTTTTGATAACTAATGTCACATCACTTCAAAACAATTAAACTGTGCTAATTTTGTAGCACATGATTAACCTAGGTCGACTAAGAGACACAATCAATTTGGTTCCAACTTCAATTCACTAATAAACAATAGGGGGGTTTGTCGAACAGTTTGTAGGCAATGAATAAAAATTGCGAAAACACAAACTACAATTGACGAAAAATTTAGAGAACTAATGGAATTGATAAGAAGTGTTGTAAAATAGATTAAACAATATCAATCCAATTTACCAAACCAAGCAATGCAAATTATCATAGTTCTCAGATAATGATCTTGTTATGAAAGTTCATTCGATTATAAGCAGTTTAATCGAATTAACTCCTAAATTAATTGAAACCACAAACCTGATCGAAATATCATCCAAATAATCTATGATTAAAATTCAAAATTAGGAAATAAATCCATAATCTAATCCTTTTTCAATCCTAAACACATTCATAATCATAAAAATCAAATAGAGGATTGAAGAAGAAAGTGAACATTCACACAAAAATTTGAAATACCAAACCAGAACTCAAATTCTGCTTGCTTGGATTGGATCCTTGGATTGATTGATTATTTATCCTTCCATGATCATCATTAGTGGAAGAGCCACAAAATTAGTGCAAGAAAATGGAAGAACAGAAATGAAATGAAGACGAAAGCTGAGAACAATTAAGAGAAAAAGAGATAAATTTTAATTTTGGAAACTTCTAAAAGAAATTACAAATTTTGTTTTTGCTAAAATGAAGTATAAAAAAAATATAACTAACTAAATGCACTAAAATATAGTTACTGAGTCAGTAGGAAACGATGGGCCATGATTAGGCCCATCTAATCTAACTAATTACGAATTACACTAATTCGCAGCCCAAAACTTAAGTGCAGAGGTTTTAACTACCAAGTCTAAAATGACACTCAAAATGATAGAATTGGCCTTGGCTTATCTATGACAAAATTGTAGATCTTTTCCTTATCTTTCCAGGGACCACTCATATGCGCCATTTGAAGTTTTGTAGAGCTCTTTAGGTCCTGAAAAAGGAAGATAGGTCAAGTAAGCAAAAAATCCGAAAATAAGCAACAATTACCAATTAAGCCCAATTGTTTACCTAAGACAAAAACTGAATTAGAGTGAGAAAAATAAAAGTCCAAGAGAAGTCAAATAAGCTAAGAAGAATAGAAAAATATTAAACTAAAAATGCTCAATCACACCCCCTAAGATTTAAGAATCGAAGGAGATAATTGAGTCATTGCTCAAAGATGAAATCATAACCACTAGAATCATAATACAATTTCCAAACTCTATTTACTACACAAAGAGAACCAAAATATCTAAGACTTGTATGAGAGCTGAAAAAATGTGCTAGAGTGTTTTGGAGAGATATGATAGTGTCACTTTGGTAGAAACAAAATTGTCAAAGTTCAGCATACTACATAATGAGAGAAAGGTCATAAAACTATTGTACCACAATTTCAAAATTTTTAATGGACTTGTAAAGAACGAAAGGTAACTTGAAAAATGCAGGTGATATGACCAAAAGTGTTTACCACCATGTCAAAAGCTTGATCCATTAGCAAAGGCGAAACTTTCGACATATAGCATCCTACATTAGATAGAAATCATTCCCTATTTAAGGCTTTAAGCCATTATTAGGCATAAGCCACTAGGTTGAACCCGACCCTCACAACCTTTTGGACAAATCATTTTGTCCCTCAAAGAGAAGGTTCACCTTCAAACCTTAAGATGATTGGAAACATATAAAACCCGTGATTTGAACCCGTTTGACTCTAATTCCAAATGATAAGACCAAGACACTTACTATAGGACATTTGTCTATAGGAACTTATGTGTCATACACTATACATCACCGTCAGATTTGTGGATTTGCTTCGTTGTGGACCAGTTGTTGGCCATGTTCCACGACAATAACTTGTAATTAGTGGTGCTGGTGGTGTTGTTTTTGGCACGACGGCCAAAGGAGCAGGTGCATTCAATTCACTTGGTGGAAGTGTTGTTGTCATCATGCAACATTGCAGACCTGCCGTCACCGGGGGGGGGGGTTTGTTTGAGAAGCATTATGGCGATCTCGGTGAGGCGCTAGAGTCGAGGCCGAGGGTGATGACATTGCAGACTTTGAGGGACTGGATAACGCGGTCGAGAGAGAAGTTCAACCTATAGAACCTTCATTCAAAGACAAAGGTAGCGGAGGCAAAGATGGGTACCAATTAAGAAGTCAAAACAAAAATAAAAACTCGTTGAATTCAAAGACAATTTTTTAAAACAACTGTCTTTGAATACTATTTCGACGACGGTTTTCAAGAAAATAGTCGTTGTTTTGCGGTTTCAACTATGCTTTTATGAAAACTGTCTTTAAAATGTTCCTTATATTTATAAAAATGCCACTGCTTAGAAAATGACGACAATTTTGGGAGAATTGTTGTTGAACTTGCGTTGTTAAAAAATACTTTTTTTTATTAATGCATGGTACAAAGAAGCTAGACAATAATCCAAAATCTTCATTGTTAGGTCAAAAGATATTTATGTCTTAAGACGAATTAGGATTCTTAATTATTTTGATTATATGTAACCAAATACAAAGGTTAAAAGGTACATCTTATGCACTATCAGAACATGTTCCGCTAAGTCTGCGTCTGATGTTTTAGACGCTAGCAAGATAGAATCATGATATGATATAATCAATAACAAATAAAGACTTCATTTATTACTCTATGTCTAAGATCTATTTTGCATAGATATTCTCCTACGATTTGTCGAATCCTATGAAGATTAAATGAAGCCAGTTTCTGAAATTCCTCAGTCACCACTAAAATAAGAGCTCTACTCCACATACCTGCTCTGACGTAAAAGGAAGTGATTTCCCAATGTAGTGTTCAACATGCCGTCGACAAATAGTGGTTTCTCAGCATGAAGAAGTACATGCATTTAATGCCCTAACTACCACATTCTTCAGACGCAAGCTTAAGAGAGGAAATATGTTTGTTTTGAGACAACTAATACTTAATTGAAGGAGGCCTATAAATACCAAAAGCTTTGAATACATTAAGAACAATTTTTTTTAACCGCTCATTATTTCATTCTTTTCGATCTCTAGTGTAAATTCTTGTAAAGTTTAGGAAAGCTCTCAAAACACTTTATTCATCTTAAGAGAAAGGACTAAGTGCTCAAATTGCTTATCCATCTATAAGACGATAGAGCGTTACTCATTGTGCAATCAAACCAATAAATCTTCTTATTTGTGTTAGAGTCAGCAATGGCTTGGTAAATTAAAGAATAATGGTTGCAACAAACATGGTGTAAAGCTTGAGTTAATGAACTAGAAGTGACAATGATAAATACTTGTAACTTGTTGAAGCTAGTGGAATTTGGTAGTTTGCCAAGAACTTTACATTGTCTTAGTGGTTGAGACGAATCAATATAAATCTTTTGTTCCTTATTTTGTTTAGTCTCTCTTATATTGTTTGAGCTAATCTAGGATTTGAATTTGATCTTTCCTTTTGAAAACTCTATTTGGTTTACGAAGATTTGAAACTATTGTCTGATCTATCCTACGAAAATCTATTATATGTTTTTCTTAAGTTTCACTTCATCAGACGATAACTTCCTTGTGTTTAGAAAAGTTTTTAAATTTAGTAAAAATCACAATTTAACCCCCATTCTTGTGATATTTGTCTTTACATTCATATTTTGCATTGATGAGTTTCAAGCTTTTGCCAATCAGTCAGCGTACAGTTGTTCCCTTTCACGATACACACGTTGAAATCTGACCTCCCAAGCAAGATTCCCTAAAGCTCTAATATGCAAAATTAAGGAGCTGTAAATATGATAAGGATTGTGATTCCCTAGCATAAGCTCGAATGGCTAACTTAGAATCAGACTCCAGATGAGCTTTTTAATGTCCTTTTTCCAAGAATCTTTAAGCCATTGAAAATGCCAAAAGGCTCAGCATGAACTGAAGTAGTGAACCCATAGGAACCCATGAAACCAGTAATCCATCTTCCAATATTGTCTCTGATTAATCCACTATAGCCTATAGGACTAGGATTTCCAAAAGTGCTTCCATCAAAATTGAGTTTGCAAAAATCCGACTGAGGGAATATCCACCCCACATTGATTTAATGTTGATGCTTTGTTTGTGGAAAGGGAAGATTAAGAAGAATATCATGTAATGCATGAATTTGGCTTATGACCAGCCACAAGGGTTGCACTTTGTCATTGAAAACTTCCTTGTTCCTCGACGTATATATGAACAACCAAGTAATGGCAAAGAGAATCGCATATTTTCTTGGTAAGTTGCTGCGAAGCCAGTAGCTAGAGTCGTTATTGTCAAACTCCAAACCACCATTGTAGTTGAGCTAATTCCAAATTGTCTGGCTGTTTGACAGTCAGGCAAGAGATAATAATGTCTTCTTGATATAAACCACACCTGCAACAATTAGCATCTAAAGATAGATGATGAAAAACACAAAACATGTTAGTGGGGAGGCTTTCATTGAGAGAAATCCAGAGGAAAAAAAATATTTTTTCTTTAAGATTTAAGGACCAAATCCAGGCCTAAGAAACTCCAAAGGTATCAATGGTGGTTGGTGTAGAAGAAAGCCACCGGTAAGTTGTACTGGCAGAGTATTTTCCGTTTAAAAATGGAGACCAAATGATGATATCGTCAAAGTTTTCATTCAGTGTCAAACTTCTGATTTTTGGCTTCGTGAGGAAGGATAGTAACCATTTTCTGGAAATTCCAACTACTATTCTCATAAATATCTTTAACCAGAAGCTGATTATCTTGATAATTAACATAAGAACTTGAGCACACAAGTAGCCCGAGGCAAACCATTTATCATACCAAAGAGACTATTCCCCTTTACCAATTTTGATAATAAAACAATTTTCAATTGATCCATAACTTTCATGATGAAGGACCAAGAGAAGGAAGATCCACTGGAATTGGTAGCTTGCAAAACAGAAGTATTATGCAAATATTTGTCCTTAATGATCTTGACCCATAATTTGGCAGGTTCTTGAATCACATTTCCAAATGTGTTTTTCCAATTAGAGATGTATTAGTTTCTCTAGCTGAACGAACCCCTAGCCCCCCAAAATTTCTTGGCTTAGTGAAAGTTTCCCAATTCACCCAGTGGGAAGTAGGCTTTCGCCAAATGAAGCCTCTAACCAGCTAATCAATATTATCACATACCCTATCAGGCAACCAACAGTATTGCATCGCATAAGTAGGGATTTCAAGATGATCGATTTAGCTAAGGTTGTACACCCTACTCTATGTAACAACTTTTGTTTCCAACCTGCTAGTCTCCCCATATATTGTTAAGGATGAAGGCAAAGTCAGATTTTCGAATTCTAGCTGTAAGAATGGGAAAACCAAGCTACTTTCCAATCTTTAAAGTATGAGAGAAACCCAAAATAGCTTCTGGTCTTTCAATTTTTTCTCTTGAAACATTTATGGATGAGAGAAGCATTGATTTATGGATGCTTATCTTGAATCCAACAGCTAGAGAGAAAAAAGCATCCATAATTTCTTTTGGTAATTGAGCTTGGGAGGATGTTGCCTTTATGAACAGAAGCTTGTCATCAACAAAGAAAAGATGAGAAATTTTTGGCCCTGAAGAAGAAATAGATACAGGTTCCCACAAATTCAAATCAACCTTTTCTTTAATAAGCAGAGCCAACTTCTCCATACACAAAACAAAGAGGTAGGGAGAAACAGGGTTGCCTTAACGAAGACCCCTTAAAGGTTTAGAGTGCTCTAAAATCTCATTATTCCATTTGAGAGCTAGAGAAGCTTCAGTAATACAACTCATAATCGAGTCAATCATTTTTTTGGGAAAAACCAAATTCATTTAGCGTCAATTTCAAGAAGCCCCAATCAAATTTATCATAGGCTTTCTGAAAGTCAATTTTTAACATAAGATTCCCTTTTTTATTATGCATGTGATGGGTAATCTCTTGAGCTATTGTAGCATTATCAGATGGATCTCTATGAGGAATAAAACTTTTTTTCCAAGGGCCAATGAGACTATCACCATGAGGTTGAATGCGATTAACTATCACTTTAGAGATAATTTTGAGATTGACATTGCATAAACTGATAGGCCTAAACTCTTTTAAGGAAGAAGGGTAGTCCGCTTTGGGGACAGTGACAATAAGAGTTTCAACCAAACCTGGATTGATGGAGCCTGGAGGAAAAGCATTCGCCACTAGTTCCCAAAGATCAGAAGATATGATATCCCAATAAGTGAGAGAAAGTATGAGGAAGCATTGGTTATTTGTTTGAAAAAGCCTTTTAAATCAAGCAAAAGCCTCTTTTGTTAAAACTTGTTCATCAATGCATCACACCAAATCCCATCAATAGAAAGACCACTAACTTTATTCCTCCGAAAATAGATGATGGTTTGAGTATGGAAAACTTATGTGTTTTTGTTTCCACACCTAACCCAGCTCTCCCTATAATTTTGGTACCACAACATTTCTTCTTAATTTGGCCAGAACTTGATTATCTGAATCTGAAGCTTTTTCTCAAAATTCTCTAATTGTCTATCATAAGCAAAATCCAGCTCCCTCTGAGCTCCCTTCAAATGCGCTTCAAGCTGCCTTTTTTACAGAAAATGTTACCAAAAATTTTCTCATTAAAATCCTTGGAGTTTGATTTTATTATCAAGTTTATGATAAATATTACCAGCCGAACCTTTCCAAGTAGAGAATCCACCAGGTTGTTATAGTCTAGAAAAGAGATCCAAGCTTCCTGGAAGTGAAATAAATTCTTCTTCTTGGATTTTTCCTTCAGATAGCTCATGAGAAGAGGATTATAGTTAGAGTTGTGAGTAGGAAGAATCTCGACTAAAGCATAAGGAAAGGAGAGGCGCCAATCCGTGTTGGACAAACATCTGTCTAACTTCTTTTGAACATGAATCCCATTTGAATATTCTTTCTTCATGTAAAATTGCTTCCCTTCATCTCCATATATATCTATCATATTACAAGAGTCTACCATATTTGCAAAAAGATATGCTTTGGATAAGGAAAAAGAGCCCCCTGTAAGTTCATTAGAAGCTAGAATATCATTAAAATCACTGAACATCAACCATGTCCCAACAATTCTATGATGAATGACCATCAAATTATCCCATAGAAGGCGCCTATTGACAAGATTGGGAGAAACATAGATTGCGGAACAAGTCCACTTCAATTATATCTGAGGCGTAAACGTGAAAGCTTGATTATTTTGCTCCACTAAGTCAAAGGTAATGTTCTAGACAAAAGAGAGCACCTATATGCCACTAGAGTGGCCTTAGGCTTTCTACACAAACACTGGTTTGTATCCGAATGGGCACCGCAAAACCACCGTGTTCCCTTTTATTCTTTAAATCACCTTTTGGCCTTTTATTTATACTTGGCTAACATACCTAATTGTTTTGTTGATTTTTTTAATATTTATATTCATTTAATGAAACTCTTTTTTCATGAAATTTAATTTAAATTTGTTGTAGTTAATTTCTATGTTTTTTAGGTTCAAAGATGTTTAAGAAACAAAAACTTTATGTGTGTGAGTATTGTACGCGTTTAAGTGAGTTTAGAGTGTGGAAGTTAGTAGTCAAGTTGCCATGTGACAACTAGCAACTAACTGGCAGAAGCTTGCTTTGCAAGTCTTACAAACTTACTCTACAAGTTAGTGTAAAAGCTACAATGTAACAACCTTTTTGGGGAATGAAATTAGAGTTTACAATTTCACAAATTTTAGTTTTTCTCTCTCTCTTCTCTTTCTCTCTGTTCCTATTATGGTATACAGAGCTTGAAGATCCTACAATGACTGAAGCTAATCCTCTTCCTTCTGCTCCACCTTCCTTCTCTTCATCTTTTGCTTTTGCGCATTCAATCACTCAGAAGCTCTCAGATTCAAACTTCTTGTTGTAGAGGCATCAAGTAGAACCAGTGATCAAAGTGCATCAATTACACATATATCTAGTGTGTTCGAACATTCCTCTAAGATATGCAAATGAATATGATTAGGATTAAAGCATCGTCAATCCTGCGTACACTACATGGGAAGTATAGGATCAAATGCTCCTCACATGGCTTCAATCATCTCTTTCCAGCTCAATTTTATCACGTGTACTAGGGTCTGTTCACGTGTTTCAAGTGTTGGAGAAAATTCAAGATCATTTTCAAAAGTAAACTAAAGCAAAAGCTCGTCAAATTCGCAGAGAGTTGCAATCTACTACTCTTGATAACAAATTTGTCTCAAAATTTCTTTTATGCATCAAAGCTTTGGTTGATGTTGTGCTAGCTTCTGTCGGAGACCCAATCACGCAGGAGCAACATGTTGATGTTATTCTCAAAGGACTACCTTCTGATAATAACTCGGTGATTTTGCTTATCAAAAGCAAATTTGAATCGATGCAGATTGAGGAAGTTGAAGCTCTCCTTCTTGCACATGAGATGTGACTACAAAAGTCGCAGAAGAAGCTCACATCTGAAACCAATTCACTAAACCTCATTGAAGCCTCTTCCTCAAATTCACAACAACAACCTCTTTTACTCAAGCACATGTTGCTTCTAAACCTGTGAATTCAAACTACAACTCGAATTTTGGTTTTCGCAGCTCTCGACAAGGTCGCGGTGGCCAGATTGCTAATGTGCAATGTCAAGTTTGTTTCAAGTATGGTCACCCAGCCTTGGATTGTTACCAACTCTATGATCAGAATTATCAACCTCAAAATCTTGCTAATTTTCGACGATTTCAAACTTCGTTGAATCCTTGGACTCAATTCATGGCAGCACAATAGGATTGTGGTGTTTATCAACCTAACAGTTTCCCCAATTTTGCCATCCATGGGTAATCATGCCTAGAAAGTTGCAATTTCCTTAGCAGAATCAACAATCTCAACCTCAATAATCATAGAGCTATGATTACTAATGCTAGAATACTTAGGGCCTATTTGGATACAAGCCACATGTATTTTTGAGAGATTTTTATTTTCTACTAGAGAAGCTCTCAAAAGCACTTTTAGCCTTATATCCAAACAGGCTATTAGTGCATGTCCTACAAATAGTAGCACTTGGTTCCCAGACTCAGGAGCATCCTATCATGTCATTGCAAATCATAATAATATATGCCGACTCAGCCCTTTTGAAGGTCCTGACCAAATTTTCATTAGCGTTGGACAAGGTTTGCACATTTCTTCCTTTAGATCCTCTTATTTTCTGTCACCTGTCAAATCTAATGTCTCTTTTTTGTTGTAGCATAATTTGCTTCATGTTCCCTCAATCACCAAAAATATGATATGTGTCAGTCGTTTGCTAAAGATAATTTAGTTTTCTTTGAGTTTCATGTTGACTATTGCCCTGTGAAATCTTAGGCAACTAAAGAAATTCTACTTTGAGGCACAATGGGTTCTAATGGCTTGTGTAGAAAATCAAGGAATATCAGTGGCTAATTATTAGGAATTTCATTAGTTTATTTGTTTTCATTATTTCTTTTTTATTAGGATTGAATTGTAATTAGTTATTTCCTTTTTTCACTCTTTGATTAGTTTCCTTTTTTACTCTTTGATCACTTCTTTAAATTGAAATCAATCCTTTTAGTTGAGATATATGAAAATCACACATTTACACAAGGTACCATAGTAGGTTTTCATTCCTAACCTTCAACCAAGGCTGAAACCTGTTTTCCGTTGTCTATGTTCTTCCTCCATTTTTAAAAAAACAAACAAACCACCCTACTGTTTTAGCCGAAACCATCGGCTGCAGGGCTCCAATCATTAAACTAGGGCCACCAATCAAATCAGCACAAAAATTCGAGTAGAACCGAGTCGATCCATTCATTAGAATCAGCTCCACACGCCATCACATGCGTCATCACATGCACAACAATCCTCTGACGCATGTAGCCCACGCGCTACCTTCCCGACCTCCGTTCACCTTGCGATTCTCCAGAACACACTGTCATCGCCTCCTCTATCTATCTTGGGGGTCAAATCGTTGTTTTGGGTACTTTTATTTGTGGGTGTTTTTTTTTTCAATTTTTGTGTTAGTGGCTTCATCACTTTCTTCTACTAAGTCTGCTAGCGACTCTAGACAGGATGGCAAACCAGCTAACTGGAAGTCGAAGGGGTCTAATAAAGGTCGAGCTTATCAGGTTTCCGTTGAAGACAAACATGAAGAAATGTCACACCACATGTGACTCTGGTGGCATCACCATTCCTCTATCCCAGTATGATCAATTCCAGCAATTCTTACATCAATCCTCTAGATCTCAATCTAGCACCACCACTAGCCTTATATACCGACAAGATATGGCTCTTCATGTCCACAATATCCCTCGTTGGATACTTGATTCTGGTGCATCTGATCACATGACAAGTAATCCAACATTGTTTTGTTCTTATACCCCATGCTATAAGACCTTATGGGTAAAACTAGCAAATGGTAGTTTTACACAGATTGCTAGGAAAGGATCGATTAAAATCTTTGAGAATATTATGTTGGCTTCTGTTATACATGTGCCCACTTTAGTTTGCAATCTTATTTCTATCATTAAATTGACTTCTTATCTCAATTGTCATGTGATATTCTCCATTCACAATTGTGTTTTTCAGGAATAAGGTTCGGGGAGGACTATTGGTAGTGCTAGAAAAGAAGGAGGAATTTACTACTTTAAGGATGTGAAGTCTCAAGCAGCCTTTGTGGAAAATGATTTAGTCTTTTTTTTTTATTCAAGAACTGATGTAATGTTGTGGCACCATAGATTTGGTCACCCTAGTTTTCCTTATCTTCAAAAATAGTTACCCAGTCTTTTCATTAATAAAAATATCAGTTTTTTATCTTGTGACATTGGTCCTCTTGCAAAGCAGTCTCAAGTCACCTATCCACCCCAAGTCTACACAACATCTTCTCCTTTCTCCCTAATTCATAGTGACATATGGGTTCCCGCTCGTGACAAAAAATATATGTATTACTCGATGGTTTATCACCTTTATTGATGATTATACCAAGGTTTGTTGGGTCTATCTCTTGAAGGAAAAATAGACACTGAACATTTGTTTCATCAGTTTCATGCCATGGTTCAAACTCAGTTCTTCAGCTTTATCAAAATCCTCTGCACTGATAATGGTAAAGATTATTTTAGTTCTGTCCCTGGAGAATTATTATCCCATAATGGCATCCTTCACCAAAGTTCATGTCTTAACACACCTCAACAAAATGGTGTAGTAGAAAGAAAAAACCGTCACCTAATAGAAGTTGCCTAGTCCCTTATGTTCACAATGAATGTTGCTAAATACTTATGGGGGAGAAGCTGTCCTTACTGCATCCTATCTTATTAATTAGATGCCTTCCCGTGTCCTAGGGTTCAAGTCACCTTTATCATGTATTCTTACCTCATTTTCGTCTACTCGATCAATTTCATCCCTTTCACCTTGAGTGTTTGGTTGTGTCATTTTTGTTCATTAACTTCTTCATCATAGGTCTAAACTTGACCCAAAATCCCATAAGTGTGTCTTCATTGGATATTCTCCTACCCAATGGGGATATAAGTGTTATTCACTGACTTTGTGTCGAGTCTTTGTGTCTATCGATGTTTAGTTCTTTGAAACTCAATCCTACTTTCCCCATCCTTCTCTTCAGGGAGGAGATTTTGATGGAAGAAGAAGATAAGTTTGTTAAACCTACAAAACTCCCAATGTTACATCATTGTCCTGAATCAACAGTGCTTCCTTTTGATCCTTTCCTCCATCCAAAAATAGGGGAAGATGTAGAGCCACAACCACCACAACAATTACTAGTTTATAGTAGGAGATATCATCCTCAAAGTGTAACCAATCCAAAACCTCGACACTACCAAGAATCCACTCCTGAGTCCGGTTCAATTAGACTGGAAGTTATGCACTCTGATGACTTGCATCTTTCGATTGTTGTAAGGAAAGGTACTAGATCATGCACTACTCATCCTATTTCTAACCATATCTCCTATGATAAATTGTCTCTGGGTCTTCGTGCATTAACCACAATGTTTGATAGCACAAGGTTACCATGAAATATTCAGGAGGCACTTGATGATCCTAAATGGAGACATGTTGTTTCTAAGAAATGGATGCCTTTGGAAAGAATGGAACATGGGAAACTGTGACACTTCCCAAAGGCAAATAAATAGTGGGTTGCAAGTTGGTATTCACTGTTAAATTTAATCCAAATGATGGTATTAATAGTTACAAGGCAAGATTGGTTGCGAAAGGATTCACCCAGACGTATGGGATAGATTATTAGGAGACCTTTGCACCAGTAGCTAAACTCAACACCATTCGAGTGCTTTTGTCCTTGGCAGTTAATCTTGATTGGCCTCTACAATTGTTTGATGTAAAAAATGCATTCTTAAATAGTGAGTTGCATGAAGAAGTATACATGAAACCTCCACCTGGTTTTGGGAAAGGAGTTGGAAAAGTGTGTAAGTTGCAAAAGTCTCTTTATGGACTTAAGTAGTCCCCAAGAGAATGGTTTGAAAAATTCACTCAAGCAATTAAAGGGAAAGGATTTCTACAAGCTTAAACCGATCATACCCTCTTTCACAAACGTTCTAAGGATGGTAAGATTGTTGTTCTTATTGTTTATGTGGATGACATAATTACAACAAGTGATGACAATGAAGAGTTACAATCCTTAAAAAAATTAACTTGCGAATCAATTTGAATTGAAGGATCTTGGAGCTCTCAGGTAATTTCTTGGTATGGAGGTTGTACAGAGTAAAACCGGAATCAGTATCTCCCAAAAGAAATATGTTCTTGACTTACTTCAAGAAACAGGTATGCTGGGATGCAAGCCAGCAAA
Source organism: Glycine tomentella (assembly GCA_007407185.1). Taxonomy (NCBI): domain Eukaryota; kingdom Viridiplantae; phylum Streptophyta; class Magnoliopsida; order Fabales; family Fabaceae; genus Glycine; species Glycine tomentella. The sequence continues at coordinate 409,167 of PYAF01001567.1, read as the reverse complement.
CACACCTATGTGAAAACAATATGAACACACACAATAACCAAAACGGGGGTGAATAGGTTTAAACTTGGCCTTTTAAAATTCTCTAAGAATCAGAGTAATTGGATCTTTATCACAATTAAACCAAGAATGCTTCAAACAATCAAACCACTCAGCTCGAGCATACAATTACTAGAACCTTCACTTGTTGAGTAATGAGATTTCACCAATAGAATCACAGATTAAGATGATAAGAGATTAAAGAAAGTAATCAACACAAGAACTTATGTTGGCTCACCTCTCAACAAGAGAAACTACATCCAGTTTTTTCTAATCAAAACTTGATTAGAGTTCCACTATCCACACAATTCAGTTCTTACAAGCTTACAACAATCACCCTTAATAAACTCTAGATTAATAACAGAAATCTAAACCCTTTTAGAATCCTAGTGACTACGACAAAGAGAAACCCTTCTCTTCTCTTTCCTCTAGAGAACGCTACTCTAGAAAAGCTTTAAGACACTTTTGCAATAGTTACAAACAACCAAAAACAAATTTACAATCAAAGTTAATGGAGAGAGATAACTTGATGATCCAATGAATATGAATGAATATGGTTTTACCAATCAGGTTTGAAAACAAGTTTCAGAACTTCTTCTCCAAACACTTCTTTGATATCTTGTCCAAGAGGAAATCTTTCAATGCACAATGAAGATTTAGAATTTGTGGGACAAGAGTTTTAAAACTCAGAATATCCTTTCTCACTTTCAGAAGGCTTTTGAAAACAATGAAAGTTTTGTAGAATGGTATGTTGTAATTTTCAAAAGACCCAACAACTATTTATAACAGACTATTGTAACTAAACGTAATCGATTAAATTGCCAATGTAATCGATGAAAACCACTAATGTAGATGATTAAAAACAAATTCAATCGATTAAAATGTTCTTCAGCTTTCTGGAAAAGATATATGAGCAAAGTAATCGATTAACACAGAAAGTCTTGTTTTCCAAAACTCGCCAAGTAATCGATTATCACAAATCGTAATCGATTATCATAGGAAGACATTTTTGTGACATTGTGAAGTGTAATCGATTACTATTCTTCTATAATCGATTAAAGTGTTCTTTAATCTTTCTAAAAAAGATTCATGAGCAATGTGATCGATTAATTCAGTATGTAATCGATTATCATAGGAAGTCATGTTTCAAAAACAAGACAAGTAACCAATTACCACCATATCGTAATCGATTATCACAGGAAGACTTCAACTGTGATTTGTGAAGATTAATTGATTACCATATAGTTGTAATCGATTAATGTGTTCTTCAAAGCTTAAGTAATAGATTACCATTAGCTGGTAATCGATTAAAGCAGTACGAAATTGTTTCTCCAAAACAAGCTTTGAACACTTTAGCTTTTTCAATGCAATCATGAATACTTTAAATATTTTTCATAGATCACATGCCTTTTGTAAAACTATGAATGCAAGCCAATGAATGATGTTTATGCAATGCAAAGGATTAAAGGATGAACTTTTATCCATCTAAGAATTACATATGCCTTCAATTGAGTGGCATGTAAAAGTTAAAACTTATCCAAGATTTAGATCCTCAGTATTTTGATTCTCTTCAAGCTCCCCTTATATCTAACACTATTGTTAGGATTTTTCACAGCAAGCGCACCATTTTATCGTTGCAAGTTACAAATTTGTAAAAGTTCTTCTCCACAGGGATTTGAGTTTACGTCGTTTGGATTAAATTGTTACCAGTTTAGTAGTTATGTACAGATGATAAAAACGGAGATTCATTTGCTGTTTTGTTTGTAAAGTAAAGTAAAGATTACAGAAAACAAATAAACGATTATGGAAAATAAATAAACGAGTACAAGTCAAGGAAGTGTAGGATTGGATTTCGTCTTTCTTATCCCTTTAATTGGTTTTACCTATGTATTTTCTATTCTTATTGCCGCATACGTTTAGGTAACCTTAATTCGATTCCTCGCAATTAAGTCCTAAGGAGATTTTACTAAATATCGATCCCTCGCATATTTAATTAAATACCCTAGCATTAAGCTTCTAATCACGTATTTTGTGCGATCAAAACATTAAGCCCTATTCCTAGTAACGTAACGTAATGAGTGATTTAATTCAGTTCCAACCCTAAATTTACTTTCCAATCTCCTTTAGGGTTAAATTCATGAAACTAACGATTAATTAGAATCAACCGTTAAGCGTAGAATAAAATCACCAATAAGGAACAGAACAATGCATAAATAATTAAAAGAGCATAGGGATAAGAAGAGTATGTCCAATCCTTAGGAAAGTTTAAGCGAACATCGGCAGAACCTCCTCGAGAGAACCACTAACTAAGCTCGTCATCGATCCTCTTTTCGGCAGAATCTCCTTATACAATTCACTCTTTCTCACTTCCCTAAGTTTCTACACTACCTAGGAACTAAGAACAAGCTTAAGTATGAATAAACAGGTGAAATGGGAGAGAAAAGCAGTGGAATGAATGGTTTGGCCTTCAAAATCCGTCCATATATATAGGTTTTGTGGACCTGGCTGCTTTGGTCGCCCAAGCCACCAATTCCTTCATAAAATGGGCGCCTAGGCGAGCTAAAAAGCTTTCTTGGAACTTGTTACTCGCCCAGGCGAGTGAAATAGGCATAGAACGATCGACTGGGCGAGCTTAAAGCTTAGTCATGAAGAAACCTTTGGGCCTTGGTGCTTCTGGGTCTGATTTGCTTGTGGAACTTCCAATGCTTGATATGTACACCTTCCTTGCTTGCTTTGATCTTCCGGAAGCCTTGGAAATCCACGAAATCTATCAAATACACAACATGATTTGGATTAGTCTTCCGAAACATTTTAAACACAAGTATAAGGTGCTAATTAACTAGGTTTAGGGAAATTTATAAGCTAAATAAAAGAAATCAAAAGATAAGTGTCAATATTTTAAACATGAAGTTAACTGAAATATGGCACTTATCAACTATGAAACCCAATATCAAGTTAGGGATTGAAGATGAGAAAGATGTGGACAAGAAGCAATATCAGAGATTAGTTGGTAAATTGATCTACTTGTCTCATGCTTGGCCTAATATTGCCTTTGCATTAAGTATGATCAGTCAATTCATGCACTCACCAAAGGAAAGACATCTTGATGCGATTTATAGAGTCTTGAGATACCTCAAAATTACTCCTGGTAAGGGACTCTTCTTTAAAAAAGGACATGACAAGATGGTTGAAATCTACAATGATGTTGATTGGGCAGGTTCTGGACAGAAAATCCACTTCGGGTTATTGTATCTATGTATGGGGTAGCTTGGTAACCTGGAGAAGTAAGAAGCGAAATGTGGTTGCAAAGAGCAATGCAAAAGCAAATTTAGAGCACTTGCTTATGGTGTCTGTGAAGGAATTGGGTTGAGAAGACTTCTTGAAGAATTAAAGATTTCTTATTCTCTACACATAAGATTGTATTGTGATAATAAGGCAGTTATCAGCATTGTCCAAAATCCAGTCCATCATGACATAACAAAGCACACTGAGGTTGATAGTCACTTAATCAAGGAACAATTGGATGATCGAAGTGTGTGCATGTGATAAACTCGTTGTCGACACGCACCAAAGCAATTTTACTAAGTTAATTCTGTAGCACAGAGCTAACCTAGGTCGAATCAGAGACACGATCAATATGGTTCTAGCTTCAAATCATTGGTAATAATAAGGGGGAATTTTGTCAAACAGTTGGTATGTGTAAAGTAAAACATGCAAGAACACAAACTAAAATTAAAGAACAATGCAAAAATTAACAAGATTATCAAGGAATAAAGTAAAACAGATGAGAAAGCATCAATCCAATTCACTAACCTAAGCAATTCGAATCATCATCATTCTCATAAGTTGATTCTATCATGAACATTCATTCAATCTCAATAGAAGCAGTTCAATCGATCCTACTCCTAAATTAATTGAAACCACAACCCTAACTGAACTATCATTCAATTAATCTTGTGATTATCATTTGAAATTAAGACATGAATCCATAATCCTAATTCACTTTCAATCCTA
>PYAF01001567.1:369929-405017 GCA_007407185.1 Glycine tomentella | reverse complement strand
ATGAAGAAGATGAAGAACAATGAAGAACACTTGAGAGAAAATGAAGAACAAGCTTTTGATCCTAAAAACTAAAGAAAAGAAATGTAAAACTTGTTTATTGAATTGTAAGTGTGCTGTCCAAGTTTCACTAAGTCACTAATACATATAGTGACTAAGTTCTGAAAATAAAATGGGCCACAAACAAGCCCAACAATCTAATATTTGCTATTTACAACCATGAAAGTCAAATTCGCAGTCCAAAATTACAAGTGCAGAGGTGCTAACTTCAAAGCTTAAAATGACCCTCTAAATGACAGAATTGGCCTCGGGCTATTTTTAGCAAACTTGTAGATCTTTTCGTTATCTTTCCAGGGACTCCTAGAATGCTCCATTCGGAGATCGATAGCACCCTATAGGTCCTGCGCAAGTCAGATACGTCAAGTGAGCCAAAAATTCGAAAATACGCAACAATTAGCAATTAAGCCCACCTACTTGCCTAAGCCAAAAACTGAATTAGAATAGGAAAATAAAGGTCCAAGAGAGGTCAAATAAGCTAAGAAGGATAGAAAAATACTCAACTGAAAGCACTCTATCAGGATGACATACATTCCAACCAAGGAACGAAATACGAACATCCTCACCAAAAGTCTATCTAAGCCAACATTTGAAGATCCGATTGACAAGTTGGGAATGATCAATATTTACCCCCCAACTTGAGGTGGAGTGAAGAAAATCAAGCAATATCAATGGTTAATTATTAGGAATATCATCAGTTTATTTGTTTCCATTATTTCCTTTTTATTAGAGTTGATTTTGTATTTAGTTAGTTTCATTTTTTACTCTTTGATTAGTTTTCTTTTTTACTCTTTGATTAGTTTCCTTTTTTACTATTTGATCACTTGTATAAATTGAAATCATTCTTTTTAGTTGATATATATATATATATATATATGAAAATACTTGTACCAGTTTCTAAACCTCCACTTGCAGCCTCCGTCCAAGCTGTATTTTCCAGCAAATTGTTTTGTCTCTAATGCTGATTCACAAACAAAATCTGTATCTACTGTTGTTTCTCCTAGTTCTACGTTTATGTGGCATGTCCACTTAGAACACCCCAATGATCATACACTCAAATGTATATTGAATCATTGTTATATACCCATATCAAGTAAAGTGACTACTTTCTTTTGTTCTGCTTGTGCTATTGGAAAATTTCATAGATTACATGCTCCTTTGTCTATTACTACTTATTCTAAACCTTTAGAACTTGTTACAGTGATTTGTGTGGACCCTCCCCTATGCCTTCTTTTGGTGGCTTTCGATATTATTTGTCCTTTGTTGATACTTATTCACAATTCACTTCGATATACCATCTAAAATCCAAAGCCAGTACATTCATTGTCCTTAAAAAATTTAAACACAAGGTGGAGTTAATCCTCTTAAGGCTTTATAAAAAAATTGGGGGAAAGTTTAGATCTCTAAATAGATTTCTCATAAATTTGGGGATAATTCATAGGCTTGCTTGTTCTCACACACATCACCAAAATGGTGTGGTTGAGAAAAAGCACCATCACATTGTAGAGTTAGGTCTCACTCTTCTTAGTCATGCATCTATGCCTCTTGAGTTTTGGGATCATGCATTTATCACTATTGTCCACCTCATAAACAGACTACCTATTTCTTTTTAAAATTTTCAAACCCTTATACTATTATGTTTCGTCAACCTTCTTCATATCAACATCTTAAAGCATTTGGTTGTGATTTTTTTCCTTTCTAAGACCTTACAACTCTCATAAGTTGGAATTTTGATCTCATGAGTGCCATTTTCTAGGATACTCATCTAATCATAAGGGCGGTAAGTGCTTGTATCCTAATGGCAAAGTTTTCATTTCCAAAGATGTGGTTTTATTTGAGACCAAATTTCCATACCCTGTTCTATTTTCTAAGCCACGTTCTTCTTTATCCCCATCATCCTCATCTTCATTTTTCTGTAAACATTCCTCTTATTGATCCAGCAACCTTCATTCATACTCCAACCACCATTCAATGCCAATCAACTTCTGCACAAATTAATGTTTCTAATCCCTTTTCCCCTCCTCAATATTCTGCATCCAATTCATCCCTTTTTTAGTCTACAAATATAGTTTTTTAACCTGTCACTCAATCAGTTGACCCTATCGCCAAATTAGTTGACCATGTCACTCAACCAAGGTTACTGATTCTGTTCTAGAACTTCCCTCTACCACTACTTCTATCTCTTGTTTAAATTCTTTTTTTGGGTCAACCTTCCATTATCATGTTCCTCCAAATTCTCACCCTATTTAGACCAAAGCTAAGTCTAGTATTGTCGTAACCATATTGCATCCCTCATTATTCCTCATACACAGAAAGCCTAAATTTGTCAAACATACACTATAGGATCCTAATTGCAGATTGTCATGCAAGCTGAGTATAATGCTTTACTTAATAAAAGGACTTGGACTCTTGTTCCTTTCCCTCCTAGTTGCCAAGCCATAGGCTACAAATGGGTATTTCGGGTTAAGGAGAATCTTGATGGCTCCATTAACATGTACAAAGCGAGATTGGTGGAAAAAGCTTTCATCAAGTGCAGGAGTTTGATTTTAATGAGACCTTTTCTCCTGTGGTTAAACCTACCACTATTAGACTCATTTTTACATTAGCTCTCAATCATCATTAGAGTTCACATCAACTAGATGTCAATAATGCATTCCTTAATGGCCTTCTTCATGAAATCATTTACATGCAACAACCTCCTGGTTTCTTTTCACAGGATAAATCTCTTTTTTGTAGACTAAACAAGGCTCTCTATAGGCTAAAATAGGCCCCTAGGCAATGGTTTGAAAGGTTCCAAAGTACTTTATTGGAGTTTGGGTTTCACATCAATAAATGTGACCCATCTCTCTTCATTTACAAAAAGGACAAAGATGTTGTTTATCTTTTAGTATATGTTGATTATATTATCATCACTGGAAGCTCTAGTTCTCTTGTGCAAACTCTGGTTGGTCATTTAAATTCCACCTTTGCTCTGAAACAACTTGGTCAACTAGATTACTTTCTTGGTATAGAATTTCATCACACTTCTTCAAGTTCTCTTTTACTAACTTAGAGCAAATATATAAGAGATATTATGCACAAAACTGACATGGCTGAAGCCAAGCTAATCTCTGCTCCTATAGTGACTAACTTGAAGCTTTCCAAAGTTGGTAATGATCTCCTACAAGATCCCACCAGGTCAGTCGTAGGGGCTCTTCAATATGCCATTATTACTAGGCCATAGATAAGTTTTGTTGTAAACAAAGTTTGTCAGTTCATGGCTAGACCTTTGGAGTCACACTAGACTACAGTAAAAAGGATCCTTCGGTACCTTAAGGGTACTTTGCACTTTGGTCTCAGATTTTTTCCAGCCTCTCTTCATCAGCCCTTAAGTTTGCATGCTTACTGTGATGCTGACTAGGCGACTAACCATGATGACTGCAAGTGCAGCTCTTTTCTTGGGACCAAATCTGGTCTCCTTGTGGTTCAGAAAGCAGGAAGTGGTAGCTCACTCTACTACAGAAGCAAAGTACAAGATCTCAGCTCAAATTTCAACTGACATTTTGTGGCTTCAAACCTTACTTCATGATCTTGAGGTTCCTTCCAAGCCTCTCATTTTTTGTGATAATCAAAGTGCAATAGCAGTAGAACACAACCCAATTCTTCATGCAAGAACCAAACATATGGAGATTGATTTTTTCTTTGTACGGGAGAAAGTTCTTAGCAACAAACTCTCCATGGTTCATATACCAACTCAGGACCAATGGGCATACCTCCTCACTAAACTTGTCTCTCCTACTAGGTTTCAGTTTATTAGGGACAAACTAAAGCTGTTTGAACTCTCTCAAGCTCACCCACCTTAAGTTTGGGGGGCGGGGGGGATATATGAGTATTGTACTCAGTTAAGTGAGTTTGAAGAGTGTAAGTTAGTAGTCAAACTGTCATGTGACAATTGGCAACTAACTATTAGAAGCTTGCTTTACAAGGCTTACAAACTTACTCTGCAAGTTTCCATTATCTAGTATTGTTGAATTGTATAATTTAAATTTCAAATTATTATTAGGATTTGTTAAGTTGTTACAGTTTTTATTATTATATTTAAATAGGAATTAAGATTAGATCAATTTGTTGTTATTCCATATTATTAGGAGGTTGTTGAACTGCTCTAATATATATATAAGAACATCAGGTTGAGGAAAAATATATGAGAGAGAACGGATGAATGAATGAAACAAATTAGGAATTATTATTCTGATTTATGCATATCTACATTTTAACATGGTATCAGAGCCATGGTTTCCTCCATGAATGAGAGTCATGATTTTTCCATGAATGAGAGTCGTGGTATCCTCCATGAAAAAAAAATATTTTTGCTGCCTTATTTTTTAAGAGTTTTTCTTCTTCACATTCCCCAAACGTACATCTCCTTCTATCTTTTTATCTTATCTTCAATGTATTCCACTTATACCCAACTATCTATCTCCTCCTTAACTTTCACCTTCTCCGATTCCTTTACAAATTATGATTATTATTATCATAAATTTCATTTTTGCCTCGCGTAACCTTTGCGATTTTGGTTCCGTTTTGAATCCTTCTCATATCCATTTGAAGGTCATTAATGTGAAGCTCGTTGCATTGTTCTGAGTCCTTCACAGACCAACCCCGAAGTCTATTGACATGAACATGTGATTGTTCCGAATCCATTCTTGTATCTCAATTCTCCCTGCACGTATTCTATTTGAAGGTCATTGATGTGAAGTCAATTGCATTGTTCTAAATCTTCATAGACCATCCCTGAAGTTTATTGACATGAACATGTTATTATTCCGAATCCCTTCCCGTATCTCAATTTTCATTCTACCTCACATAACCAAAGCATGTGGACTATCCTGAAGCACCTCTTGAACCTATTGCTGATCAAAGTCATTCCTGAAAGAGTATTTGAAGAAACAATTGGCAAGTTGGGCATGACCAATATTCATGCACCAACTTGAGGGGGAGTGTTGAATTGTATAATTTAAATTTCAAATTATTATTAGGATTTGTTAGGTTGTTACAATTTTATTATTATATTTAAATAGGAATTAAGATTAGATCAATTTGTTGTTATTCCATATTATTAGGAGGTTGTTGAACTGCTCTAATATATATAAGAACATCAGGTTGAGGAAAAATATATGAGAGAGAGTGGATGAATAAATGAAATAAATTAGGAATTATTATTCCGATTTATGCATATCTACATTTTAACAAGTATAAAAGTTATAATGTAACATAAACTGTTTGGTGAATGAACTTAGAGTTTAGAATTTCCCAAATTTTAGATTCTCTCTTTCTCTCTGTTTCTATTAATACGTACTAATTTTACTAATTTTATAAGAGAAAAGAAAGAGATGATGAAGATCTTGTCCTCATTGTCCAAAATAATGATTCCTTTTCAATAATGAACTCATGATCATGTATGTCATGAACAAGATAAACCTAAAACATGCAAAATTGTGCAAAATTATATTTTTCTCAAGGACTTATCTGTGTGACAAGCACAAGTTCTCCAAGATATAATAGGTTCTTCCCAATAATTTGGGCAACAGAACTAGCAAGTATTTTGTGAGATTAACCCAATAACTCTCTCAGGGGAAAAAAAGATAAGGGGAAGGAGACTATATATCTATATTCCTCTCTAAACCTTCCCTAATATGTATGTTTATAGGAATTAACCAAAAAATAATAACTAATTAATACAATTAAAATAGGTAATAGAGCCAATTAAATCATAACATTAATCCACATTAAAAACGGTAATGAAATTAATTAAAAGGAGATATTAAGCTTTTGAAATATTTAACCAAAAAATACAATAGAAGAAACACAATTGATGTCCAATGCATTAACTTCAAATTTAGATACTAATGTTCAAAATACTATTAAAGAAAAACAACCTACAGTGCCAACCATAGAACAACTTATCCAATGTACCACCTACTTCTGAATTAAGAATTGAGCAAGAGAAAATTAATATTGATACTTTGATACATGATCCTCAAAAACATCCACCAAATCAAAATATCCTGTAAATCAACGAGATGAAATTCATAGAGCATATATAAAGTTTGGACCATGTCAAATTTTTTGCATGTTGGCTAAGCTTATATTGACATTATGGAAACATTATATTTTGATAATGATGAGATGAATGACTTATTGTTGGTCTCGTATATTACAAGTTTCATAACTCTATTTTGAAAATAAGAAATGCTATTTCTATCATATTTTTTTTACAAGGATGTTGCAACTTTTTTTTTTTACTTTCTTATATTTTCTTTTGTTATTGGTTATTGGGCGCCTATGTGCGGCACACACTTGTTGGTTAGTATCTCTTTTTTACTCAATGCAATTATATATTTATTTTACTTATAAAAAATGTTTAATTTCTTACATATGTTGTGAATGTGAAAATTTAATTATTTTTTCTCTCTAAATCATGATTTTTTATATTGACCCCCCTTAAAAAAATGGATAAATGATCATCTTGGTCTCTGAATGTGTAAAATGATGATAATTGAATCCTTGAGAGAATAACAATTTTTATTTAGTCCCTTAATGTATAACAAGTGCAATAATTTTGTCTTGTTAAATTTGTGGTATCATTTTATCATTAAATTGTAATATTTAAGGATTAATTTGATATTAAATTATATTTTTCGACGAGTAAATTAGTATTAATTTATAAATTTTAAAGATCAGTTTATCATTAAGTTGTACGCATTACATGATTGTCACTTTTTACGCATCTAGCATACTAAATCAAAAATATTATTCTTTTAGGAACTAAATTATCATCTGCATCTTCTACCTTCATTTTCTGTTATTTTTGTAAGTGGTAGGAGGCAGTATTGTACTTGTACGTGGGAGTGAAAATTTCATACCAAGTTATTGTAAGCCTGCTTTCCAAATATAAAGACTTTGTTGGTTTTATTTTGTAATCAACCTTAATTGGTTAACTATTTCTATGGTTAAGTACTCCTTATCACAACCGCTGTTAACTTCTCAATATAATCATACACACAAAACCACCTTTGATGGAAAAGGTCTATATATAGGTGTGTGTCTTCAATTTTTGGGGTCCCTGAACTCACTCACATATAAGTGCATATACACCATCTAGTGCAAATTGAGAGAAGAGTTTAGAAGACTCAAGAAATTACTTCACATTGTAGTATTACAACCCAATTCAAGGAGAAATGGCGGGAGATATTTATATTCTATTTTATTCCGCATTGATTTAATATTATTTGTGAAAATGATTAGATCATTAAGTATATAAAAATCTAACATTTGGTATCAGAGCATGGTTCAACCTCTACCTTGTTTTTACATTTTGAGTTTTTTGGGCTTTATTGGATATTTTGATTTAAAGTCTTAAAATAAAGTTTGATTTTAAGAATCATAAAGAAAATAGATTTCTAATGATTCTTTTAAATCATGAAAAATGGTGTAAAATTTTATGAAAAGAGGTTTTTAAAAATCAGAAACCGTGATTTAAAATTCTGTGTGCTTCTATATCCTTTTGCTTAAGGTTGAAGACAACTTAAGTGTGTGTTGTTTTATTAAGTTTCAAAACGATAATTCCTTTTGATTTTGACATTACCAAGATAACGGGCATGTTCTTGCACCTTTACTCTGAAAAGTAAAAGCAAGTTCTTCTTTTTAATGCTTTTATGCTGTAAGAAATGCTATTTTGTCATCTTATGTTTTATAAATTCATATTAAAATTTTGCTTGGCCACTGTACTTGTTTTGAGAGCGAAAGATGCTTGTGATATGCAAATTTATTACTTATGTATGTGATACAACAAAGCATTATAAAATTGGCACAAAATGACAAAATAGCATCAAAAGTAAAAAAACTCGTTTCCTTCATATATGTTTGCAAGGTTACCAAAATTTTTGGCAAAGCACGTGTTGATTAATTTGTAAAGGAAAACACATAATTGATATTGTAATTGATCATATATGATATAATAAATCTTATCCTACAGGAATTTTGTTATATTTTATATGGTTAATTAAGATAGAATATTAAATTATATTATTAAGTTACCCATAGGAATGGAAAATATAATTTGATAGTTTTATCATAAAGTATGTATAATGAATAAATAAATGTTTAGTGATCTTTATAATTTAATTAATTAAGGTTTGGCCATAACACCCTTAGTTAAATTATAAATTCAGAGTCTCTAGATCACATAAGGAAAATAACATTAATTGTAATTAGTCGTATGTAATATGATAAATATCATCTCACAAGATTTTTTATCATCATGTTTTTGTATGATTAATTAGGATAAAAATATTAAGTTGTGTTATTGATTTGCCCACAGGGATTAGGAAATATAATTGATATGTTTTATCATTGAGTTCATATGAATTTTATTGAATTAAAATTTTGGCCTACAGGCAAATTTTATGTCACTAAATTCATAATTCTTTGAGCATTTTTACATTGGTAAAGCATGATAATAATTTATTTTGCCTCAAATTTTAATAATAAGCATATATTTGAAGTTGTACAACCTGTTAGTTCTATTGAAGTTCCGAAATTGAGAGGGGACAATTACCCAATTTGGAAGGAGAGAATTCTCCTGAATTTGGGATATATGGACATTGATGAAGCTATCAGGAAACCTGAACCACCAGCTATTACTGAGAACAATGAGCCAGATGAGGTGGATTATTTTGAAAAATGGGAAAGATCCAATTGTCTGTGTGTCATGTTCATTAATACTAAGATCTTTACTAGTATTAGGGGCTCGGTGGAAAAGCATAACAATGCCAAAGTGCTCATGAAGTCTATTGATGAGCAATTTGAGACTTTAGGAAAAGCACTGGCCAGTACTCTAATCATGAGATTTTCATCAATGAAATTCACTGCTTTAAAGGGTGTGAGTGAGCACATTATGCAGATGAGGGACATTGTGGCCCAATTGAAAACTTTGGAGGTGGATATGTCTAATACTTTTCTTGTCCACTTTATATTGAACACTCTCCCTGCACCATATGGTCCCTTCAAAATATCCTATAACATGCATAAGGACAAATTGTCTATTAATGAGCTCATGACCATGTGTGTTTAGGAGGAGGGAAGGGTGCAATTAGAACAAGGAGAGAGTTCTCTGCTGACAATTGAGAAAAATGACAAGAAGAAAAATATAAGAACAAGGGAACTGGTAAAATACCACTCCAGACTGGAATTAAGAAGGAATCATCCAGGTGTTTTTTCTGTAAAAAGAAAGGGCACATGAAGAAAGAATGTTCTAAGTTCAAACAATGGTTTTAAAAGAAAGGTATGCCTACCTCTTTAGTCTATTATGAATCTAATATGATTAACATAAATCATAACACATGGTGGATTGACTTTGGTTCTACAATCCATGTTTCAAATACCTTGCAGGGTATGCAAAACCTAAGGAAACCAGTGGGCAGTGAACTATGCATCTATTCAGGCAGCAAGATGAGTTCACCTGTGAAGGCCATTGGAACCTGCAATTTAGTTTTAAGAAGTGGTTTTATTTTGAATTTGGAAAAGACTTTTTATGTTCCTAGTTTTTCTAAGAATTTAATTTCAGTTTCAAGACTCATTTGGTTATTCCTTTTCATTTTATGAGACATCTTTCAGTTTATTTTATAATTCTGATCTCATAGGGAATGGTATTTTGTATGATGGTCTTTTCTACATTAATTTGCAAAATGATACCACTTATGACGCTACGCATGTTAATATTGGCATTAAGCGATGTGTTATGAATGAGGATTCCTCTATGTTGTGGCACCGGAGATTAGGACACATCTGCATTCAGAGAATTAAAAGATCAGTGAATGATGGAGTACTTAGTACTTTAGATTTCATTGATTTTGAGATTTGTATAAATTGCATTAAGAGAAAGCACACAAACAAGTCTAAAAAAGGGTGCCAAGAGGAGTACTAAATTATTAGAGATTATACATACAGATATCTGTTGTCCTGATATGGACGTATATGGTCATAAATACTTCATCTCTTTTATAGATGATTATTCACGATACATGTATCTATACATGCTTAATAATAAGTATGAAGCCTTAGATGCCCTTAAGGTATTTAAGTCTGAGGTAGAGAATCAATGTAGTAAGCAAATTAAGATAGTGAGATCGGATAAAGGTGGAGAATACTATGATAGATACACTAAAGATGGACAAGCACCTGGTCCATTTGCGAGGTTTCTTGAAGAGCATGGGATTGTTGCCCAATACACCATGTCTGGTTCTTTGAATCAGAATGGTGTAGCAGAAAGAAGAAACCGAACATTATTGGATATGGTGCGAAGTATGCTCAGTAGTTCCAAGCTTCCTAAGTTCTTGTGGAAAGAGGCACTTAAGACGGCAATGTACATATTAAACCGAGTTCCAACTAAGGCTGTTCCAAAAACGCTATTTGAGTTATTTAAAGTTTGGAAACTGAGTTTACGACATGTACGCGTTTGGGGATGCCCGTCTGAAGTTAGAATTTATAACCCACAAGAAAAAAAGCTTGACCTGAGGGCTATTAGTGGGCATTTCATTGAATATGTTGAAAAGTCTAAGGGATATAAATTTTACTGTCCATCTCAGAACACTAGGATTGTGGAATCAAGAAATGCTAAATTTCTTGAGAATAATTTGATTAGTGGGAGCGATCAATACAGAGATTTTGTTTCTAAGAAGGATTATTCAATTGCTCAACATCCACTTCAAACGTGAGACTGGTTGTTGTCCAAAATACCCCTCCAGTTCAACCGGGTGTTATACAACCAATCATACAGGATCCACAACCTACTGATGATCTAGTAGATCAAGTTGTTCATGAGGAACATGAAGAAATTGTTGACCAACCAGCCGAACAACAAGTTCCTCAAGAAGCTGATGTCTCAATATTACAAAAATCTACAGTAAGGAAATCAGCGATACCTAGTGATTATGTTGTGTATTTGCAAGAGTCTGATTGTAACGTAGGAGTTGTAAATGATCCTAAAAATTTTCACAAGCAATGAATTGTAAAGAATCAAATTTATGGTATGATGTTATGCATGATGAGATGAATTCTATGGCATCAAATAGAGTCTGGGATCTTGTTCAGTTGCCTGATGGTGCAAAAGCCATTGGATGTAAATGGGTTTTTAAGACAAAGAAAGACTCATTAGGCAACATTGAGAGATATAAAGCAAGACTCGTAGCCAAGGATTTAATCAAAAGGAAGGGATCGATTATAAGGAGACATTTCTCCTATGTCGAAGAAAGATTCCCTCCGTATCATCCTAGCATTGGTTGTACATTTTGACTTAGAGTTGCAACAAATGGATGTGAAAACAACTTTTCACAATGGAAATCTAGAGAAAGAGGTTTATATGAAACAACAAGAAGGATTTTTCTCTAGTGACAATGAGAAATTGGTGAGTAAGCTTAAGAAGTCTATATATGGATTGAAACAAGCCTCCGGTCAATGGTACTTAAAATTTCATGATGTTATTTCCTCATTTGGTTTTGTGGAAAATATAATGGATCAATGTATATACCAGAAGGTCGGTGGGAGCAAAATTTGTTTTCTTATTCTATATGTGGATGACATTTTACTTGCAACCAATGATAAGGGTTTGTTATATGAGGTGAAACAATTTCTCTCCAAAAATTTTGATATGAAGGATATAGGTGATGCCTCTTATGTTATTGGCATTAAGATCCATAGAGATAGAATACGAGGTATTCTTGGTTTATCTCAAGAGACCTATATCAATAAAGTTTTGGAAAGATTCAGGATGAGTGATTGTTCACCAAGTGTAGCTCCTATTATGAAGGGTGATAAGTTTGATTTAAGTCAGTGCCCCAAGAATGATATCGAGAGGGAACAAATGAAGAACATTCCTTATGCTTCAGTTGTTGGAAGCATTATGTATGCTTAGGTCTGCACAAGACTTGATATTGTTTTTGTTGTTGAAGTATTAGGGAGATATCAAAGTAATCCAGGTTTAGACCACTGGAAAGCTGCAAAGAAAGTGATGAGATACCTTCAAGGGACTAAAGATTACATGCTTATGTATAGACGGATTGACAATTTGGAAGTAATTGCCTACTCTGATTCAGACTACGCTGGTTGCATTGATTTCAGAAAATCCATTTCAGGATATGTATTTATGCTAGCCAGCGGAGCTGTCTCTTGGAGAAGTGTCCAGCAGACTTTGACTGCTACTTCCACTATGGAGGCTGAGTTCATTTCTTGTTTTGAGGCTACCTCACATGGTATATGGATGAAAAGTTTTATTTATAGGCTTAGAGTCATGGATTCTATTTCTAGGCCATTGAGGATATATTGTGATAATTCAGCTGCTATTTTTATGGCTAAGAACAACAAAAGTGGTAGTCGAAGTAAGCATATCGACATTAAGTATCTAACCATAAGAGAACATGTCAAGGATAAAACAATGGTTGTTGAGCACATTAGCACTGAATTAATGATTGTTGATCCTTTAACTAAGGGCATGCCACCATTTAAATTTAAGGATCATGTAGATAGAATGGGACTTGGTTCCTTTATGTAACTTTCATGTAATAACGATATTGTTTTGATAAAACTATATTGTGATGTTTTCATTCAGATTATGCGCATCTAAAGTTATTAATTTTGAGAAACATCAATAAAGTTTGGACCTAGAATAAACGTTGGGTTTATTCATTAATTTATATGGGCTTGAGAAATATAATGCAATGTGATACATGGAAGATAATACTCATATACATTAGAGGACCTATCGCCATGAATTCATGTATTTTATTCCTCATTATGTAAATGGTGGGATATGTGAACCAAGTGGGAGAATGTTGGTTTTATTTTGTAACCAATGTTAATTAGTTAACTATTCATATGGTTAATTACCTCTTATCATAATTGCTGTTAACTTCCCAATCTAACTATACACACAAAACCACCTTTGATGAAAAAGGTCTATATATAGGTGTGTCTTCAATTTCTGGGGTCCTTGAACTCACTCACATATAAGTGCATATACACCATCTAGTGCAAATTGAGAGAAGAGTTTGGAAGACTCAAGAAATCACTTCACATTGCAGTATTACAACCCAATTCAAGGAGCAATGGCGAGAGCCAAGAGGTATTTGTATTCTATTTTATTTCACATTGATCTAATATTATTTGTGAAAATGATTAGATCATTAAATATATAAAAATCTAACAGACTTTACTTAAAACTAAATATAGCCAAGCTCAATTTTACAAAATAATGGTCATTCAATTTTTTCTATTATAAAAATAACAAACTAAGGTCATGACTGAATAATATATGGAGCATTAGCATTGATCGCATGGTGCAGGAGGTTGTAGCAACCTCCAACTACTAATGATCATGTGGGTGAGAAAGAGAGAAACATATCAATGTTTATATAAGCCACGAAACTTAGTTTTTACTCAATTGAGTTGCATAACGGAAGGATACTTTGCTTTTGGAATTTTTTATTGATCAGTATTTACTTGAGAACATGATCATGTAATTAAGCAAGATATCATGTAACCCAAATGGTTGGACATGGTGTAATGTCCTGTTGCATTCACATGAGTGAGAACGATTTATTTAATGGAAGAATCTGTGTTTAATTCCTACTGTGTGCAAAAACTCCCTTAGCTAACTGCAGCCACATAACGCGAGTGAGATTAGTCTCTGACCGAGTGGATTGGGAAATACACGTAATCTTTGACCCAAGACTAAAAAAAATGTAAGATATCTTTGACTCATAATTTTTGTTAGTGATGTTCGTGCACAATATACATTAATTTTATTGACAACTAATCTTTGCTGAAAAACTTTTAGTAAAATATTCATTTTCAATCACTTTTTTTTTTTTTTCTGTCCTTAAGACTGAACTCAAGACTTATTTAAGATCGAACCATCAGCTAGTACATATCATTTTTGTTTGCCTTATTGCTTAAGGTCTCTAGAGATCATCTTTCATGTTAGGCTAGAGAAACAACTGTTTTTTGCATGTGAACTTATACCAAAAATTACACTGCATGATTTTTTTTGTTAGGTAAAAATTGAAGGGAAAACGATATTCGGTCCAAGACAAGAAAAGCCTTCCAACTCCAAGAACAGTTAACAAAAATACTCATTTACCTGACCTCAAAATGACGAGTGAGGACTCAAGTGTATTTTGTTTACTAGACCAAAACCTAGACAATAAGCATCAAGCTGTTTTTTCCACTAAAACAATATCATAAATAAACTGCTAATTTTGAAGGGAAAAAACATAGTTATAGAATCAAAACAATTTCTTAGGACCCATCTTGTATTGGGTGTTTTTGTGATCCCAAATTGTTTTTTTTTTTTTTTTTTTTTTTTTTTTGCACTTTTAACATCTGCACGAATCATCTGGCCAATCACAAAATGGAAACAACCTCAATGCCAAAAGGGTACCTTTTTCTAGAAAAAATATGTCTGTTTTACTACAAATTCCAGAATTATCACTTCACTTCATTTCTCCGCAACAGCACGTATTAACCACAGCCCATACGGATAGAACTTGTCAAAAAAGATTAGGGCAATGCCAAAAAACGTAGAGATTGGTAGAGTTCAGGACACTAGTGACTATGGCAAAGGAACACAAGTCCACAAATGTGGCTAACCTAATGTTTGCTCAACTTAACATATCAATATATGCATGAGGTATAATAAAAAGGAAGCTGTATCATGATCACTTGAAAGTTGATACAGCTGTCTCATTTATGGAAGTTCCTTACTGAATCAATTTATGCATACTTTTGGGTGTAAATGCTGCATTGGCAGCATTTATATCCAAACAAAACAAAGCATGATATCATCATATTATTATTCACTTAAAGGGACTTATATTATGGATGAGAAGATATTCCAACTAATACAGCAAATCAAAAAGTAGATTAAGAGAAGAAAAAAGAAAAAAGTAGACAACAAAAACTGAAAGAACCCCTCAATCCCTCCACACATCCATCTAACAAATATTAATATAAAATTAACTATCCAATCCCTGTAAAGATCCACGGATGATGCATTCCACAAATTAAGTACTTAGCAGAAAACTAAGCTAGAAAAACTACCTATCTTAAAAGTTTTGTAAAAATGAAACATCCCTGGTTTAAAATGCATTGTGCTTCCTTCAAGTGCACCAAATCCCTGAAAAAACACTGCAACACATGGCCTTGCTTTATGTTATGTAGCTTTATCAATATTGGAAATACAAAGAACCATGTCCAGAAACGTACAAGATATAACATGTAGTAAGTGTATTAAATAGATAAAAGGTAGTGCCTTCTCGTTAATTAGAGTCATGACAATACCATCATCAGCAAATGAATACATGATAAATATGCTCCAAAATACAGAAGGAGAAAAAACAAAAACTACTTCGTGTAAATTTCCAATACAGTCTAACAAAATTATTGCCTAGCATCTGAACTTGAGATTTTTAACTTGATGACAACACAGAACTTTTCTGTGACAGGCTACATTTAACTTGAGATTCTCAGTTCCAAAAGAATACGGTAAACCACAATTGTCATGTTCGCTCAAGCTTTTATCATGATGAAGCTGTGTGTTGATCTCAACTATAGGCCAAAATTGCACATCTGCACAAACTCCATATCGTTGTCCACGTATTTGGTCCAAAGATTTTTGTATTGGTTCAAAGCAATATCGAGCCAGGGTTTCATGTTTCCATTGTAATGAATGACTGCAGCATTGCTGATCTCATCCATGCTAATGCTGGGATTGTATCCTAGCCCAAGCACGTGCCAGGATTTGTCTAGTGACTTGGTTGTGGAGTAGAAGCTGATCAAACCAGGTGACAGGGCCCCTGCTGTCCACAAAGTTTGGTCTTCATTCTGACAACAGAATAAACCATTTAGCAATAGTACAAAGAAATAGCTTGAGCATTATTCAAGAAACTTTTTCTAGCAGAATAATAGTTTTAGAGAAGGCAATTACATAGGCCCTGATTGGATAAGTTTCTCAATAAGCAATTATAAGAGAAGAACATAAGAAGGTAAAATGAATTAATCTTCTCCCATAAGTTAAAATTAGCTTAAGCATAAGTTAAAATAAGATTTTGGAGAAATTAAATGAGTTCCTACAATTTAGCTTATGCAAAACTAATTTTAACTTACGAAAGAAACTTATTTTATTTTACTTTCTTATTTTCTCCTATAAATGTTTATAAAAAAAAGTTTATCCAGACAATGTCATATCAAATTAGTACATAATCATTAGCAGAGAAAAGATAACTATAAGAAGAAGAAATTTACCAAGTTCTGCCAATAGTGATAATTATCTGTACACTTTTCATGCCTCCAAGCCTCGAGATTAAATATATTCATGCCGTAGGCCCAAGCACAAGATTTTGGATTGAAGCTATCCTTGATTAAAGGATGAGAGAAATTCAAGTACTGGGCGTATCGGTGGAAAGAGCCAAAACAGATCTCAACAGCACCATTCACCTTCCCATCCAAATCAATTTTCCACAAACCTGTCAAATCTTTTTGAACCACAACATCATCATCCAAAAGTAAGATCTTATACAATTTAGGGTACATCTCTGGCAAATAAAATCGAAGGTGATCCAACATGGACAGGGACTTGGCATTTTTCATGTTTGCATCATCTGTGGCATTATCAGCTTGATTCTCCAAGTACCGCTGCTTCATTTTGGCTGCTTCGAGTTGCCTCAAGATTGGGACATATGATGAATTTAAGAATGTGAATTCTTCCACAAATTTCACCTCTAAAAATGCACCCCCTTCAATGGGCCTCATCTTAAACCAAACCTTCATTGCCCCAACATTCATCCTGTTTGTAACAACGTGGAAAACATGCTTCCATGGTTCCTCTGCATTCTTCACCACAGATCTCACCACCACAGACACAGCTATGACATTATCCGAGAATATAGCATAATGATACAAAGTGGGATCTTCAAACTCCAGCTTGGGCTCCTCATCTCTATATTTCTCAGGATTTGAAATCTTCTCACCCATCAGCCTCATTGCCAAACAATGCAAGCTCTTGGGAATTGATCTGGCCGAAATCAAGCTTGCCAACGCCCCATTCTTCTTCGCCTTTGCAAGTGACTCATGAACTGCAAATATCGTGTCCTTCAACTTCTGGATCTTCAGCTGATTATCATAATTCTCTTTGGCCTCAACAATGATCATCCGTGCACTCTTCACTCTATCCTTAACCTCCTTCTCAAACTGCCTCAGCACATCCTCATCAATTGGACCATCGGAATCAAACAGTGATGCCTTATAGGATGGTTTCAACGCAATATCTGAAAAATTGTTTGCCAACTCATCAAACATCTTTAATTGCTTAGAAATGTCAAGCTTGAGCTTCCTAGCATAAGCACCATAGGCATTCACTAGTGCTATGTGATCTTTAGCTTGTTGGTGTATCAAATCCACTCGGGTCCTAAGAGGGTCAGATTTCAATGCCAAAAAGGTTCTATGCACATATGCATTACCAGTCGTGGGAAGATCCTGTTAACCAAAAAACACTTAAACAATTACATGGGGTTCATTCAATTACTCAAATCACCATGTGGCAAGGTTTAAAATAACAGTTCGCAACAGCGATTTCAGCCTCAACATCAAGGTTTTGGACTCATGTAAGCAATTTCCCGCAATGTCGAGGATCGCGACGAAACCGCAATTTAAAATCTTGCCATGTGGGTTATGCTTTAAACTAAATCCACAATAATGGGTCGTCTCCAATTTCGCAAATTAAAAACGGGTTTCAATCAAAATCGAAAATTTGGCACGAGAACACAAAAGGGCATCGAAAATTGCAGAAAAAACAGAGGAACTTACCGAGTCATCGTTCGATGAGGAGGGGTTGGTGGTGAAGAGGACCGAAAGGGTGGCAACGAAAAGAAGAGAAAATATGGCAGAGATGAAGATCCGAAACGAGAACAAACTACGGAAACTAGATCCACCTCTGGCTCCTCTCGTGGCAACTGCCATTGGATCTTGGACTTAGCACCAAAGAACGTTGCTTTGGTAACTGTGGAGAGCAGAGTCAGATCCAAGAATTTGAAGAATCTGTGTCAAAAATTTGATTACTAGGTGATGTGTGTTTTTAATTTTGGTTAATTTTTAATTGAAGCATGGAATATGGAAAGTGAGGTTGGCATGGTAGTTTTGGGCACCAAATTAAATAGGAGGATGGGGGATTGGGACAAAGTGATGGTAAACTTTGAGATAATGCAATTGCAATGAACGCAGAGTTGCTTAGTTGTGAGATTGTGAAGTGTGCTTGTATAGTTGTATGTGTGAATGTGTGTGTGCCTGATGCTGGTACGCGGAATGTGAAGAGGTGGGCTAGTAATGGTTTTCAGCCTGAATCCTAGGACAAATCTGGGCTCCATCTCAAAAAAAAATTCTATGATAATTTATGGAATAACTATGAAAAAAAAAATCCCTTAATTTGACTTTCTTTTCCTCCTGGTTTTTGGCTGTGTGCAAATCAATGGATTCTTTATTCAACTATAATTTTTATGTTTCTTTTTTCATGGAAGAAAGGTATTTCATGAAGTTATAAGACAAACTATGAATGAATTTTATCTCTTTTAATAAAATATTCTCCATATACATAATCAAGAAATCAAACTTTTGTCAATATATTTAAGAAATACAATTATCTATCAATTGTGATAGATCTTATTAGTATTTTAATTTTTATGTTTATCTTATATTTTTATTTTTGAATTTATTTTCTATTTATTTTAGTGTAAACTTTTCATAATTAATCAAAAATATTGTTGGCGTGATTTTTAAAATAACTATTATAAAAATAAATTAAATAAATTTACAACACACATGATAATCTCTTCTTGGACATGACATGATCATGTAAATCCTTTATTTGTTCCTTTTTTTCTTGCTTTCTAAGAATTAATTAAAATCTAATAATAAAGTAAATGTTTTATATTATTATTTAATTATAAATTATCGTGTACTTATAATAAGTTTATTAATTTTTTTATAAAAAAAATCATAATTATATTTAAGTTAATGAATAGTTTATATTGAGAACTTAAAAAAATTAAAGTTGTTTTCTAATCACAATAATCATCACTCTTACTTTAGAAAAAAATGTCATCACACTTTTTCTTTTCTTTTTATTTCTTTCTTTTGTTACGCAATAAAGTGTAATTTTTTTAATTTATATTATTTAAAGTTATATTTTCTTTTCCATACATACTAGCTATATTGCTATAAGTTTCGTTTTGTTTCTCATAAATCCCCCTGTTAATAACTTTGATTTGGTGGATTTGTGACCAATTCATGCCAACCTATCCATTTGATTTTCTTTTTCTTGTTCAAATTACGATTGATATTTACTTTTGACTAAAGAATCGAACAAAACTTATGACAACTTGATTGGTTTAGTTCAGTTCACAAGTTCATATACAATTGACTTTTGATTAAAATTCTAACTTTTTAAAAATAATAATTAGTTTAGTGCATCGTGTCCTTCATTGGTATTAGTTTTATAATTTATGATTTTTTATATATTATAATTTTTAATGTATTTATCTATTATATTTTAATTACTAAAAATATGTATTAGTATATATATATATATATATATACACACAATAATTAACATATTAATGTATAATAAAATATTAATTATTATAAAAATCACAACAAAAATTTGTATAATATATACTATATTTTCATATACATACATTAAATATTTGTTTTAATAAAATTTCATACTTGATAAAAATGTATTCCCATGAATTTTATATTCAATTTATTTTTTATATTATTATTAATAAATTTATATATTGTTATTGAAGAAACTTGTACATTAATCAAATAAGTTAATTTTATTATTAAAACTTTAAATATTTTTTAACATTTAAATATGGTTCATGAATTTAATATTTCATTCTTATAATTTTTAATTACATAATGCAAAACATGAGTTTACCATTACTATGCAAAAATGATAACTGATCCATCATTTCATTTTTTTAGTACACTATTAAACAATATTAGAATCATTATTAAAAATGTTAAAACAAGAATGAGTAATTGAGTAAAAATAAAAATTTTAAAAATAAAATTGTTTGCATTTAATAGAATAATAATATAGCTTTAATAAAATAGAATCTATTTACATAATAATAAAATAATATTGATTTGAATTAATAATTCAATTAAATAATATCATTTAATATTTTTGGAAAGAATGAATATGAAGTTATCATGTGTCATTCTCCCATAAAATTAAATATTCTTTTATATATATATATATATATATATATTTGATTTTACAAACATATCCGTAATGATGTACTTCAAGTAATAAACTCTGTTACCAACAATTGTTTTCGTGAAAAGGGACTAAGTTGTAATAATATTTACCTCTATAAAAGTATCATTAATTTCTTAATTATTAACGATTACTTGTGTTTTCGTTAGGCATAATTCCAATATATATCGAGTCCGCGTAGCTATGATAGTTCAACTCAGAAAGCAAACCTAATTGCTTTTTTATTTTATTTGAAAAAATAAAGAATAAAATACACGTATTTTTCCTTTAACAATGACTACACATCTTTTTATCAAATAAAATACCCATATGAACAACGATTTGTATCTAAGATTCTTATTGAAAAATAACTCCATGCCAATTATCAAATAAAATATCAGCCCAAAATTCAAACGGCACTCCAAGCCGGGCTTCATTTGAGCTGTAAACATAAAATATGGGGCCCAAAGTTCATATTTTGAATCACCATCACTGTCTAATTTTATTCCAGGTAGTCCGTTGTTCATTGCAGCTAAACTAGATCCTGATTCCATCATACTGATATTCATTAAGAATATAGCCAACCTAAAAAATCTTTAGAGCTCCAATATGACTGAAGAGGTGTATCTTGATAACAAATAACACCTGCTCTTCTCCAATTTCATGAAAAAATAGTTGTGTTAATTACAAGACAAAAATTCTATGTAGATTAAGTATTTTCTGTATTGTTATTTAAATTAGAATTAGAGTTTATTTTAGTAGTCCATGTAGTTAAAGATTTTATTAAAGGTCAACATTTATTATCAAGGTAAAATTTTAATTTTAATTTTTTTATAATAGTTACACTAAGGTTCAACTATATGAACTCAAGCACATTCTTCAAACTTTCATTAGGTCGATCCTAATAGGTTAAATTATAATTCTGAAAAGCAATACCGAAAACACTTACATATAATTGTATAGTTTTATACTGTATTCAATAGCAATTTATTCAAATCATAGCTACAAAAGTTGAAAGTGCATGAATGAAATAATATTGAAAATTTACATTAATTTTATGGGAAAATCATAAGATACTAAGGGTATCTTTGATTTTTTTTTTTTAGTTGCTCCAAACTTAGTTTGTATAGTAAATTCAGTTTCACTACATGTTTGGTTATCTTCAAAAGTGCGTTTGCATATTTAAATTTCGCTTGAAAAGTAAGATTTTGGTTACTTTTGCAAACTCAATTTGTAAACTTAAGTTTAACCAAAACTTAAGTTTGTAAGCTTTAATCAAAATATATATTAAATCAGTTCAATTAACTATTAAACACGTAAATCAACTAATATAAAATTGTTCAAACTGAATCAAAAAATTCAAATTCAAATCTTGAATTGAATATATTTCATCCTACTTGGTTCAAACAACATTTCCTCCAATAAAAAATATCAATGATCTGTTAAAAAAAAATAGTTCAATTAAAGTTAGGCAAATGATAATTCAATGTTGCTTAGACACTTGTTAACAAAGCCATGAAATATATAATAAAGTCATCTATTCATTAGCCTTTGTTTTACTGCTAGTTTAAGAAGAGTTATCAATAGCATTAGTTTTTATGAGCAAGTAATATTATCTCATTTTTCTAAATAAAAATAAAATTAAACTTAAAAGAATATAATGTATTAGAAATACAATAAAGTTATTTAATTGATAACCTCTACTTAACATACTAAGTTCGTACGAGATTAGATAAGTCGAGAACATCTATGACTTTTGTAGTAGATAAACAAGACAAAAGAGGGATGTGTGAACGTGCCAACGCTGACTCTACATCATTTTTTGTAGGTGATTATTCATTGCTATACTATATTTTACTAAACTACTTTTTTTTTGTTTTATTCATGGGCTAATTAAATTTCCACTTCTGTGTTTTCTGACTTTTGAACTCTTTGGTTTCTGATGTGTACAAACTTATTGACCACAAACTATGAGAAAACCAACTCATCCCATTTGCCTTTGCTTGGAGAAGCAAACTATATAACCACACCGACCAACTACCACGCTAAGAATTTATGCCCAATTTTTAGATGCTGTATAATTATCTCATTCAGGTGTTGCTCTTGAATTTTGCAACATTTGAAGTACCATAACGGGAATGTCAAAAGATACCCAAAAGGAAAAAATAAAAGAAAGAACATATGGGTGGGTGAATACATGAAACATTATTTTTGTGCATGTGGGCACAATATACTTGCATTAATATAATTTCTAAGGTTTTTTTTTTCTTCAAAAAGAGCCATATTATTATAGGGAAAAAGGTGCATCATCAGTGACATTGGCCAGTGCACAACTTGTGTTGGATCCATATCAAAAACTTGGGAAAGTAAATAACCAAAGTTTGAGTTATTTTCCAATAATATGCAGTCAAGGTAGGTCTGAAAAAGATATATAATAGTGATAACAATTTGAGTGGGTGGCCTGTCCAAATGTTCTCCTTTTTATGGCAACTTTTCTATCATCAGCCAATGACCACTACAGACACCCTTTTTTTTCTGTGTCATCTCCTACTCTCCCCATCCCAATTCCACCTGACATAATTACCTCCATTATTTTACACACATCATATAGAGGATTATGCTACCTTCACATTCACATAATTTTTTTTTCTCCATATTTTTCTTAATTTATTCATTACATGACCCTATTCTTTAATTCTTAATATAATTCTCTTTTATCTGTCCACAATTCTGTAGATATTACTAGATGATTAAGAGGTCATGAAAGCTTTCTTTCAATGTTGTTTTTATGGGAAGGAATTAATCATGATGGTGTTTCTGACTCTACTAGGTGTCCAATATATAAGTTTGAACTAATTAACAGTTAACCCAGTAGAATTATAGATAACTCTTCAGCCTATTTATATGTTTATTGCACAATACCAATTAGATAACTCTTCAGCATCTTTAAATGCTTATTGTATAATATCAAGATTTTAAAAACGATCTCCAGTTAGGATATTTACTTCAACGTTAAGGTTTTTTTAAATCTTCTTGACCTTATCTTGACGGCATTTATCTGCAATTTCCTGGGATGTTAAAGATGATTGTGATAAAACTGTAACTACGGTTGCAATTTAAATCCTTGCATACAAGTACACAAAAACTAAACAATACACACCTTTTTTAGAAAGAGACAGGAGGTAGTGTAAAAGTTAATGAGCTAAAGGATAAAATTAAAGATACTCATCAGGACATGTTATTTGCCATTTATATTTTCTCCTCACGTACAAAGCTCAAAAGGCAGGAAAGACTATTGTTTTTGACTTCCACACAGACACAGATGCAAAAACAAAAACAAAAACAAAAGTAAAAGAGAAGATAAATATTAACTAAAAGAGATGAAGATGATGATAATTAAAAATTTGGCTCCCCCTTGGTTGATCAAATTCAGCCAAGGAGGTTCATGTTGTTGTTACACGAGTTGAATTGGTTTGAAGAATCATCAGATCTGAGAGATGCTGAAGGCACATGATCAACATCATGATATTCCAAAGGGGTTATGAAGGAGTTTGGGCCACCGCAAGGGCTGTGTATCTGCATGACCCTAATCATTTGGCGAAGTTCCGAGGCTTCTTCTTTGAGCTGAGCATTCTCTTGGAGCACTTGGTCATGGCTCTCTGAGACATGGTTCAGCTTGTCTATGAGCTGGTGGTTCTCATTCCTGAGCCACACCACTTGTGACCAGAGCTCATCAAGGTGCTTCTGCTTCCTCATGCGTGACCTACGCGCCGATTCACGGTTCGATATCATTCTCCTGTGCTTCCTCTCGTTGATGAGGCTTAGATTTTGATCATCAGCCTCATCAGAAGTGGAGTTGCTGCTGATGCATGAGGATTGAGGACTGAAGTCAGGAACTTGATAGGGAGTGTTATGGTTGTTGTTGTAGCCATATATTTGGTTAGAGAATCTTTGGAACTGAAATGTGGGAATGCTGTTTTGGATCATGGTGGTGTAGTTGTTGCTAGGAGGGTAAGAACAAGGGTTGGAAGGGAGTAAGTAATTGAGGCCTGAGACTACTTCCCTGGTTTGCATGTTTTCTTTATGTTTTGGAAGGAAGAAGATTATTGAGGCCTTAATTGTTTGGGGGAAGAGTAATAGTAATGAGTGATGGAGAGAGTTCAATTGGTTTTGAGAAGGAGGAAGAAAGAGTGGGAAGAGTAGGTATTATATACTTGATAAACAGTAGAGTAACAGTGTTGAAGTTTAATATGCTTATTACATTATTGATGATGTAATGGAATTGCCATGCATTCTCTTTAGTTAAAAATAACTGCATCATCATGCAGTTGATCAAATCCGATTGTTTATGCTCAAAGTATATGTTTATAAATTTTTTCTCTGTTGAAAAATAAAGCATGCATCTTGGCATCA
This sequence comes from Glycine tomentella, assembly GCA_007407185.1. Lineage (NCBI taxonomy): Eukaryota > Viridiplantae > Streptophyta > Magnoliopsida > Fabales > Fabaceae > Glycine > Glycine tomentella. The sequence continues at coordinate 380,197 of PYAF01001567.1, read as the reverse complement.
TGGGACTAATCCTCTACAATTTTGTTAGTATAAATTCGTAGTTGCTTAAGCCTCCTTTTGGTTCATTATAATGTAGTAGTGAATTGAATGGAATTTTTTTAAAAATTTTTCATTTTCATCGTATTACTTTAATTTAAATATTTTATTTTCTATTTTGTTTCATTCTATTCAACCAAAACATGCCTAAGTGTTTTTGTACAGTTCTTTGTCAGAATGCAAACTTTATGAATTTTTAATATAATTTTTTATTGTGCAAATTACTGAAGTACAGAAACTTTAATTCTAATTAAACAACAATTTTAAAAGCAATTACAGAATTGCATCTATGTTTTGTCTTTCTTACAAAGTATTTATAGTATTGTTATTAAATCAAAATCGGAGTTTTCACTTTAATTACTTATGCCAACTTTTAAGGAAAACTTTTATTATGTAATTTTAAAAATAAACCTTAAATATAATTAGAAAAAGGTACTAAAAGCATCTATGTTTGTCTATTATAAAAGATTATGAATCGAGGGAATGTCATGCAGATGGTGTCTATGTGTGGGTTTAATTGGTTAATTGCGTTTATATTATTATATGCTGCTCTCTTTGCATTGCTTTCTCTAAAAAGCATTAATGAACTTATGTATGTATGTACATATGATATATGTCACATGTTATGGATGAATGGCATGATGCACATACATAAGTGGCCCAAAGGGTGAGCGCAACTTGGGTTTGTGGATATAATCATTTTGTAGAAAAATATGCTTACCTAAGAGCGACAAAGGCATTTCATATCATGGGGAATATAACTCTATTGGAAGACTGTTTCGATGAAAGCAAGCACAGGAAAATTTTGGAGTTAAATAAGTCACTTAAGTGAGTTATTTCCAAGCTGATCTGTTGGATTTGGATTGTATTCTCTCAAATGACGTAAGAAAGGGGTGAGGAAAATTGAGGCTGGAAAAGGCAGGTTTTGAAGGTGACTTTAATGGACTATAACCAACAAATCACAAACCTTAACCAAAGAGCATGTTTGTTTTACCTATGGTTAAACTTAAAACTCGATATCAGTGAGGAAAAGTAAAATTCACATTTAATAGAAGGGAAAATATCGGCCTTTAATTTATCAATCCACTTTTTGATCATCACAAATAAAATAAGGACTAATATATAGTAAGTATGGAATTATGTGTAAAAAAACAACTAGTATTATTTTCTTAATTAAAATATTAAATAATCAAACCAAAATCCTATTAAAAAGTTAAACTTGCAAATCTACCTAAAGAAAAAATAAAATTAGAAGAAAAAATGATGATGAATTTTTTTATAAATTAAAATAATTTTTTTATTAACTAATTTGTAAATATCTTTTCATCATTTGAAGAAATTATATGAAATAATTTTTATAAAATAATTAATTGTTAATTAAAAAATTCATTTTAACTTATGCAAAATTTCATCTCTTTTTTTTTTCCTCTTTTCTTAAAAATGTTTAAAAAAACTTATTCAAATAGATTCTTACTCTGTTCACTATTTCAAGGTAATTTCTTAACTCACATAACCAGCCGCATTTAAATTTCCATAAAGGAGAGCCCATTTCTATATTAATGAAACTTGCCAAATTCATAACTACAAGATCAAAGAAAGAAAGGGATTAAGAATATTTTTGATGACTTGAGAACCAGTACTTATTCCGGGACCTCCAAAAACAATTATATGTGTATGGATCAAATAGAAGCCAAATGTTTGATCAGCAATCACTTTTCCTTAGTAGGGTTAGGTACTTGACTACTTGGTATTAATCAACGCCTATTGATTTGGCTGTGGCAAATGACAACTTCAATAGTAATCACAGGGGAAAAAATAGAAGGTTATTCTGCTAATATTACTCTCCACGCCAAAAGTAGGCCATAGATGCTGAATGCATCATGCTGCATGCGTTTGTTTTAGCTGCTAAAAAGTTATCTAGGTCTAATTTTTCGTCATTTCTGGCTTATTCCCATGGTTATTCCACAATCCACATGGTCATTTAATTGCCCTTGTGAACAAAATGGTTCATGAACGTGAATGATATATAGTAAAGATTTCAAAATAACTATAATTCTCACCCTCCCAAGATAATACCTACGCTTTGGTACAGATTATATAATTTTTTACGGAAGATAATTTTACTCGAATTAAATAAGATTATTATAAATAAATAAAAATTATCTAATAAATATTTAATAATTATTTATTCAAGCTCAAACTTAAAATATAACCTTATGTTAATTGACCATGTGGTTATTTCTGTTCCATATATATATATATATATATATATATATATATATATATATATATATATATTGGTGTTTTAGTATTTCCTTTTTTAAAAATATCAATATTTTACAAGTTGGAAGTATCATTAATTATTTTTTCACCAATAAAAAGCTGTTATTATTAGTTTTTCTCTTTGTCTTTCTTTTATGATCCATAAGAATTAAAGATGGATACTAAAAAATTTACAAAAATTCACACACTAATTATAAAAAAATAACTTACGAACCCTCATGTTAATCAAAGATTATTATTATAATAGTTATAATAGATTTTTCTCAGTCTAAATATAACAATATTTTATATCTATTTAATGTTTCTTAATTGTGTATCACCTTTAAACATCAATATTAATAGATATGCAATGATAAGTACCAACCATATCATGAGTACTACTAGTAACAGTAATACTTGTAAGATTTTTCAAAATTCATGTGAGTCAGTTTTAAAATGTGACCCACGTAATTCAGTAGGACTTAGATGATTTTCTTTCACAACCTAAATGTATTTGTTATTAAAAAAATGTGTTCTTACCTTTTTCCTCTTAAGATCACGGTAAATAATAATATTACCTTCACTCCTTATCATAAAATCCAAATTAATTAGAAGTGTTACTCGGAATTTTTTATAAGATATAATCTAAAATGATCTTGTATTAATTACTTTTCTTAAAAATATTCTTAAATAAAGTTAATCTTAGAATGACGCAACAGACAAACATAACTCATTATATTTGTTAATTTTGTTCATGGAATATAGTTTTGGAAAAAACATACTAATTTGAGATAAATTCATTGGTCGCAACTAATTAAATTAACTAATATTTTTAATCTTGATGAATTAATTAATTAAACTTTATAATAAAGACTTGAGGTAGTATCAAACAATCAAGCTCTCTTTATAGTTGGTGTGGTATTACATGAATTAGCATAATATTTTATCATAGATTATTGTTAAAAATCTCACATTCATTTATGATATGATCAAAATATAATATATATATATATATATATATATATATATATATAAAAGTGCGGTGTAAATTTCATATTACAAATTAATTTTATATGGTTGAATTAAAAATTATCTATAAACAAACCATTCAACTCTGTCTGTGTGTCTATCTACATACAGACAATCAATATTTCATCATTTTTCTTTATCAAATCCTAAATTTCATTTTCTTAATTAATTTATATCATGAAGCTTCAGAATATATGAAATTTGAACGTGATACGCTTTGATTAAAGGAGAGAGAAAGGGTTAGAAAAGTTTCTAGTGGCATTGAGCAGTTGTTCACTATCCAATCCGGAAGAGGCCAACAGTTCCACGTTCCCACTTCTTTCTACAGTAGTCTAATGTCTTTATAAATTTAAAAAGAAAATGACATATGCTGACCCTATAACAACTTTAAATGATTCATTTTTTAGTGAGATCAATGAAATAAAATATCACTCAGTGATTGTATATATCTGCACCATCTGTTTCAAGCATTTCTTATCAATGCATTACATTTTTTTTTTAATTACTCATAGTATCTCCGTCGAGAGTCAAAATATGATTCTTTAAAGTATGAAAATAAATTTAAGAAGTTAATATCTCTCAATAATATATATAAAAATTTGGTAATTAACACCGTATTTGAACTTTAAAAAATAAAATTATTTATGAACAATGTCATTTACATGAATACATTCATTTTGTGTCTGACAACTACTGGTACACTAAATTGGTGTCCATGTAGTTTCTTGAATTTAATCATATATATCATCAATTTGCCATAAAATTGACGCAAATTTACTCATTCAAGGGATATATAGAAAGGGATGAGCTTGGTCTTAACCACTTAAGCAAGTGGAGAAAGATCATGCATAACATATGGTGGAAATTAATGAGTAGAAATGGTACTTTCTATTGCATCTTCCACTAAACCAAAAGCTTAGATGCATTCAGAAGGATGAGTACCAAAAATCTCACTAGACAAATGCTTTCTCCCTGCACTTCCCGTGTGAGTCTGGTTGAGTGGACTGAATGGTCAACACTGTCATTAGACAGATATAGACCCCCTTTCATTCTTGTCTTCTGATTGTTCTTCACTTTATCTCAATCCCCTTCTCTCTCTCTTTTTTTTTTTTTTTTTTTTTTTTAATTTCTATCTTCTAGGAACTTACATAAAGATAAAAGAAGTTTGTACATATATAACATAAAACAATGTTACTCCTACCAACTTCTATACATACATCATTTCATGTGTGTAGTTTCTTTTTTTTTTTTTTTCAAAACTTTATGTGAAGTAGACCTCGGAAGTTTATTAGGATTGAGATAGATTTCAAAGATCAATGATTGCTTACATAGATATTTATAGATTATCTACTAATAAAATTCTCATTTAATAAGAAAAATTAAGCTCACGTCCTTATAAATCTGTTTTTTATTAACTAGATTAACCTTTATTGGTTGTATATAGTTTTTGCGATTATGCTTTGCACATTTATACTTTGATTATGCTATGTGGATGTGATCACACATGAGATAATATGTAAACTAAAAGTTGGGGATTTAGAATTACTAATTCTTGTATTCATTATTTAGTCGGAGACCATGGTTGGTATATTTGTCATTGACCAAACTGTAATTGTACTCTACATTGTACATGTACTTACCATACGTACGTTAGTTTTGTCAAATCAAATTTCAAAATGCTATGAATCTCAAGGACAAGTGGACAACGAAAGTTCACAAATTGACTTTGCCATTTGTTTCAGGTACATGTTATATCATTTTCTTTACCTTATATTTTTCTTTTGGTCAAGTTGATCATCGGCTAAGTGCAATTGGTATCTGGCTCGATATCCAGTTCGTACACTTGTCCACCGCGTCTGGTTCCTTTCTTAACTGGGCTTACAATAGAAAGGGCCCACTATATGTTTATTTACGCGCCAGTGTGAATTACAATAAGTAGTTAAAGATCTAGTGTTAACTTTCATCTTTTTTATAGATGCAGAGTTGAATTCTTTCTAATTTCATTAAAATCTTATTTGATGGGTAACCTATTTTGGGGATCCTTTAGTTCCCATATGCTAGTTGAGTAATTATGATTGAGTCAAAAACTTGTTGTTTTAGGCTTTTAGTCTATGCAATAATCCTTTGGTAAACTTCTATGGACCATCCTTATATGTTATTGACATGTCGTTAGATACTATTAGGAGTGTCTCTTTATTCTATGATTGTTATTAAAAAAATGCACATATTACATGTACTTATATACAAGGCCGGACCCAAGTATAAGGGGGCAAGTGTCCCCCTTAAATTTTCATATAAATTTACTAAAATATTCTTATTTTAAATTCTTTTAACAAAATACCCTAGCAGCCCATTGCACCTCAGTCCTTATGCTCTTCTGCTCTCCTTCCTCTCGCCCTCGAGACCACGCTTCCGTTTCCGCACTTCTGACTTTTGAGCTGCGTTCCCTGTTTCGAGACCACGTTTCTGGCATCGTTCTTCACCGCCACCGGGGCTGCAGCGGCGTGTTGAGACCACGCTTCTATTTCCGCGCTTCTGAGCTGCGTTCCCGCGCTTCCGTTTTTGACATCGTTCTTCACCGGGGCTGCAGCAGCGTGACGGCGTCGTTTATGGGCGACTGGGTTGGGCCTCTACACGACTACACCCTTTGACCTCCACAAGGATTACAAGGTCGCGCAAGCGCACTAATCCTTAACTCAACAAGTACACATAAATATGTTGTCAAAATCTTTGTTTCCGTTGCTGGTGATATGGTGAAGTATTGAAATCGAAATCCTCAATAGGTAATGTAGCTTCAAGATTTATGTGGGATAGGGAAAAATTTCTCTTGTCTTTGTAAAGTATTGAAGTGTGTTATGATTAGGATGGAACAGTTTTAAAACTGGAATCTTAATTTAGTGGGTAATTAATTTAGCTTAAATCGTGATTCTATCATGAAGATTTCCATTCCTTTTTCTTTACTTTTCTATTTCTTTGTTGAAGTCTGTATTGTTTCTTTTGGAGCTCTGACTGGATAATTCTTAAGTAGATTAATTTGATCTTGGAATCATAATAAAATCTCTCCATTTATCCTAGTCCTTTGTTAATGTTGTCAGTATAATTGCATTGTATGTGTCTTATAGACTTGTGATTTCAGCATCCACTCTGCACTCGCTTGTTCATCTAATATGCTGTATTCTATAATAAAACTTAGAAGATAGCTGTGGCCATGGTAAGGGACCATAAAATATAAAACAACTTGTTAGAGAAAAGTACATTGTTCATTGGAGCTTGAGTATTTGCTTCTTTAACAGTGTTTGTGAAAGCTCATGTTAGATGAAAGCTTAAGCTGTTGAGAAACTTCAGCGGTCTCTGAAGCTTAAGCTGTTAGATGAAAGCTCATGTTTGATTTTATATTTAACACACTTCCTATCAAAGAGCCCTTCAGACTTGTAGACTAGACAATGCATAAGCCTAGCTACCTTATGCTCAAATTCAACTTTTATTTATAAGAATGACTGAATTAGGGCAGAAAGGACTAAACTCTTAACTACATCATAGAGGCTATGATACTATGTTATGAACTAGTTATCTCAAAATAATTTTATATTAATAATCTATTTCATACCAGGAATTTTAATGATTTAATCTGTGACATCATTTGTATTATGAGAGATAAATCTAGTGTGTGTGCACAGATGCAAGCTAGTTATGCATCTAGGTTGGTGGTTGAAATTATGTGAAAGATTTTGTATATATCTATTTTAGATTTACACACTACTACACAAGAGGCCTACGACGACGGTTGTTGAACCGTCATTGTTGTGTGTGTCGTTGAAAATAGAGACGGTTATTAAGGAAAAATCGTCATCGTATATCAACATACGAAGACAATTTTTCCTTAAAAATAGTCTTTGTTTGTATTTAATTTTTTTGTTTTTTTTAATTAAACACCTATGAAGACTTAAGGAAAAATCGTCATCATATGTCAGCATACGAAGACGGTTTTCCTTTGTTTGTATTTAATTTTTTTCTTGTTTTTTTAATTAAACACCTACGAAAACGATTATTAAGGAAAAACCGTCTTCGTATGTCACCATACGAAGATGGTATTTCCTTAAAAACCGTCTTTGTTTGTATTTTAATTTTTTTTTCATTAAACACCTACGAAGAAGGTTATTAAGAAAAAATCGTCATCGTATGTCATCATACGAAGACGGTTTTTCCTTAAAATCATCTTTGTTTGTATTTAATTTTTTTTGTTTTATTTAATTTAACACCTACGAAAACGGTTATTAAGGAAAAATCATTATCGTATGTCAACATACGAAGACGATTTTTTTTTCCCTTAAAAACCATCTTTGTGTGTATTTAAATTTTTTTTAATTAAACACCTACGAAGATGATTATTAAGGAAAAACCGTCTTCGTATGTCTTAAGGGAAAACCGTCTTCGTATGTAGACATACGATGATGGTTTTTCCTTAATAACCGTTTTCATTTCTTTTTGATTTTTTTATATACATTATACACCTACTAAGACGGTTTTTAAGAGATAACCGTCTTCGTATATCAACATACGAAGATGATTTTTTCTTAAAAACCGTCGTTGTTTGTTTATATTTTTTGTATTTTACACCTACGAATGCATAACATAAAACCATTAAAACCACATCAAATATTAAAACCATTGAACATTTTCTATTGGAATTACAGAATGACATAACCTAAAACCATTACACATTCCAGTTTATTGTACTAACACTATATAAGCAAAATGCTAGAAAATACAAAACACTGCAAAGTCAACAATCACTTCAAACTAGCGATGAACCTTACTATCAAAATAGAAAGGATTGGCCTAACAATGGATAATTAACCAACACCAGTTATGCATTGGATTGGCTACTTGCACTAGTCTTTTATTGTTGCCTCAGCGCCATCAGCAAATTCATCAAACTTGGGGAAGATTCATTAGCTTTGGAGGGCTTCTTCCTATCACAACTGCCAGATAATTAACTTGGTAAGTAGAAATAGACGCTTAACTTTTGCAGGATCATCAAGATAAACTCGAAGTCTAGTCAGAAACCCCGCAATCGCACCAACATCCCTTAAAGTAACCTGTGGCTGTGAAGGGTTATCTCCATATGTTAAATGGAATCCATTATGCTCAGTAATCATTAATAACTCAGATTACTAGATTAGTATGTTTGGCTCATAAAATGGGGCAATGAGAAAAACACAAAGTTGGTCTAGTGAGGCAATGCTCATGCTAGAGTTGAAGTACAGGGTCATTATGCCTACTGGTCTAGAGGTGACCCCGTCCTTCGACAAGAAAGGGATGTGGAAAACTACACTACCTTTTGAGATTGTTAAGGTGTTGCATTACATTCTAGAGAAAAGAAGAGGGAATGGATAACTTCATTCAAAACCCTAATAAATTTTGCTAAGTTTATTCAAATTAATAAATAATTATATCAGAAGGTATGGCTAAAATATTGTAAGGTTTATCATGATCTTCAACATATAATAATTTCCAATTTTATTTATCACTATCATTTTACTTGGCTTCATAATGAGGGCAAAAAATCATTTTACTTTCAGAGGTGAAACAAAGACCAAAATTATTGAGTTACTCAAGAATCACAAAGATTTCACAATTCCAATCAAATCAAATCACAGGCACAAAAATTGACATGGACCATAGTTGACAAAACAAAAATATAAATGACATTTGCTATATTTCTAGCTACAATAGTAAATAATCATTTCGTATGTTACTTGACTAAATAGATAGCAATGAAACAAACACATACTGAACTCTGTCAATCAAAGCATGCCTAAACTAGAACAAAATATGTACAGATTAGCCATGCAAATAGACAAGACAACACACAGGAACCAAACCTCACCAATGACCCAAGATTAGTAATCACCAGTTAGTTGCTCAAAAGTTTCAAACAAGCATACTGATAAGTGCCACATTTCAACTACTTTCATGTTTAAAAGTTGGCACTTATCCTTTGATTTATTTCATTTATCTTAGAAATTTCCCTAAAAACCTAGTTAAGAAGCACCTTATACTCATGTTCAAAGAGTTTCGGAAGATTGATTCAATCATGCTGTGTATTTGAATAGGTTTCGTGGAATCCTAAAGCTTCCGGAGAATCAAAACAAGCAAGAAAGGTGCATATATCAAACATAAGGAGCTCCAATAGCATTCCTGGCCCATCAGTCACAAAAGCCCAAAGAAAACTTCAACATTCAGCTATAAGCTTGCCCAGGCGACCAACTATAGTGCAATTCAGGCGCCTGGGCGAGTTCAAGTACCAAGGAACCGCCCTTCAGGCGCCCAGGCGAGTGAAAATAGAGGAAATCAGGCGCCCAGGTGACCAAAGCTGGTTGGTGGCTGAAACCTATAAATATGGGACGAATTTGAAGAGGAAGGCATCCATTCTTCACTTCTTTTCTCTCCTAGGGCACTAGTTGCTCTTGCTTGCTTGTTTTCTTTAGTTTAAGTGAGCGTAGGACCTTAGGGAGGTGAGGTTGTGTGAATTTTGTAAGGAGATTCTGCCGAAAAGAGAGGGTCGATGACGAGCTTTGTCGGTGATTCTCTTGAGGAGGTTCTGCCTATGTTTGCCTAAGCTTCTCTAAGGATTAGGTGTACTCTTCTTATCCCTATGCTCTTTTAATTATTTATGCATCATTCTATTTCTTGTTGGTAATTTAATTCTACGCTTAAAGCTTGATTCTACTTGATCACCAGAGTCACGAACTTAAATTCCTAAGTGAGACTGGAAAGTAATCTTAGGGTTTGAACTGAATTAAATTACTCGTTACGTTACGTTACTAGGAATAGAGCATAATGTTTCGATCGCATTAAACACGTGAATATGATCTTAATGCTTGGGTATTTAATTAAGTATGCGAGGAATCGATATTTAGTAAAATATCCATAGGGCT
>PYAF01001567.1:359450-369829 GCA_007407185.1 Glycine tomentella | reverse complement strand
CTTGAAAAGCAGGAGTGTTTCTAAAAACCTTTTTAATTCCATTGCCATAGGATCAATACCTTCATGAATGGCTTTCACTAGCATAAAACATGTTATTTGTATTTTTACTTCCTGATATGGCAAGTGATTATATTTCCTTCAGCCTTTTATAATTGGCTTTGGGTGGGCCAAACTTATGTAACATTAAGTACAATCACCATACCTCTAATCATATTTTAAGAAAATTGAGCTTTGCAATTTCTTACATCTATTCCCCTTGATTATTTAGGGTGTGTCTAGCAAGGAAAAAATGAAAGGCGTTAATGACATTCTTTCAACACAAAGTGTAGTTGAATGCATCCAAACATTTTCATTCAATAATAATCAAGCACAGACTATCTGCTTAGCCTTCAAGATACCATTTAGACCTAACAGAATTTGGAATGAATAAATGTAAACACCTTAGGCTTGGAGAAACCATAGACACTCGATGTCTAATCAGAATTCAGTTCAAAACTCAATTATAAAAATGAAAACCTATTTCATTCAACTCAGACTCAAGAAAAATTGCTAAAAGCTTCATGCATTATATATCATAATAAAGATGGGGAAAACAAAAAAGGACATCCAAGCATATCTGATTCACTAGTATTAATCACACAATATTAAGAATCAGGAGCTCAAGATTTCCACTTCCATCTTCATCCTGGACATCATCATAGTGGACTTTCAACTACTTCCAGGCCACTTGAACAACTGTACACCTGAACCAGCAGGTGTAGTAATTGAACTGCATTTGTTTGCAGCTTAGGCCCTACTGTATCTCACATATTCTTCAATAGAAAAGTAATGCATATATAGGTATTACAAATATGCACTACAACATATTCATTCAAGATAAATAGAAATCAATTACCGTAATAAGTTCTTCTGGTGTTAGATAAATACCAGCTCTAGCAAGACTAACATCAATGGCTCAAAGACGATATGGCTCAAAGCATGAACAATTTATCTAGTATTTAGTAAGTAAAAATAATGACATAATGACATATCATTTCCTTTTCCCACATACATATTAGTATTTAGTGAGTAAAAATATTGTTAGAATTGCCATAAATTCCAAGATGCTTAATGAACAAAGTGTTGTTCAGCCATGTAAATGCTTTCAAATTTGCAAAATGGTTATTTCAATTGCCTAGGTCCTGGAATTCCAATTATTCTAACTAGAGTATCATATTCTGACAGAATAAAAGAGACCTGTTCCTTAGATAACAGCATACCTTGTCTGAGCCATAATATCAAACTATGTTTTTATGCTCAAACTTACTCAAAAGAGATATTTCCTGAAAGGGAGGCACAAACATCATATATAAGAATACTGTCATATAACAACTAATCGATAATTGAGAAGCCAAGGTCCACTGACCTGCTGAAGCTGGAAAAAATCCTAGAATCAAGAAATAGTAAAACACAATTAATGAACACAATCATTTCATAACCATTAAATTAAACCTACGTACTTTATACCCAATTGCAGATTAAGCATGGGATTATAATTCTTATGCCCCTTGGATATAGTTTGGCCCGGCTTCACACTAAAAGCATGCATGGTGGCTTAGCTGTAACATTATTCAAAAGGAACAAAAGAAAAAAAAAATTATGAAAAGACTTTTGGGCATTGGATTAAGTATTTGAGACATGACTTGTGGTATATCTATTATTAAAACTAGAGTCCGACGAGCCTGAGTTATAAATAAAATCAATCCTAATAGTTATGTGAGTGATACAACCAATTTTTTTAGGTTATGACCTATGACATTGACAGGGGTTGTAACAAAGGGCCTGGGGTTTAGTTTTACTATGACATTGACATGCTAACAAAACACTAATTTTAATAATAAAACTTGAATACAAAATATAACCATTTCATTACACGGTTATATTCAACTGTCACTCATACTAAATAATGCTTTTTCCAACAGAGCATAATCCAAATAAAGGTATAACGTTCAAAAAAATGTGTAAAATAGTTACCATGCATGCAGACTAAGATCTTGCCCAGATCATTGGTAGGGGTGACCAAAACATGAACGCCTTTCCCAGCCATGGTGACCAAAACATGGAATGGTGTTGGAGAACTAACATACTTATGGTACACTACCTACTACATAGAGTTATGTATTGCAATATGAAAATCATGCCAGTTTCTTACCAGGGACCATAAGAATGTTGGCATTTCAAATGCATTCTGAAAGATAACAAAAGGGAAAAGGAAATTAAGAATTATATCAGCAGTGAAAAGTAAAATGGAAACACAATATTACTTACCAAGAAGGATATCAATTGAAATAACCGTAACAGAAATATGGGCTTTCCAAAGCAAAAGAGCTCATCTCTTAAGTTAAACTGGTGAGGTTTAATATTTGGGCAATGATTTATTATTTCAATGGCCAACTGTACTACCACTCGATGCAATTTAGTACCAATGATGAGGATCAACTAAAATGCAAGTCAATAAAAGAAAATTCATTAGTTAAATGAAACAACTAGTAAATGGTAAGTGGAAAAGCCTTAGGAGACATTATCAGGACTTACAATTGCCAGAATGAAGGACAACCAGAAGTAAAAGTTGCTTCCTGAATGAAATTTATGGAGTTTAGTTTCACACTAGGTCCACCAATGAAACTAGCATAATATTTCAGAAACAGAACACTATGCCAGTATTAAACAAGACTATAAACATGTTTACTAGTCTAAAATAGAATTATAGCTTTCATCATCACAAGACCTCCACAAATATGGCTGCTATTATCAGTTATCACTAGGTTATCATAAAATTGCACCACTGCACCAGCATCTTTATAAAAGAGTAGCTATAATAATATGATTTTTGGTGATAGCTGTCCCAGAGGTTTTTCTCCAATCCCAGAAGTTTTTGTCCAAATTCAAGGAAGAAGATGTTTACTAAAGTGGGAGCTTATTTTGAATTTTGGATAGTTGTATTCACCAAGTTGCTTGAGATCAAATTTGAGCGACATACTTTTAAGCTAAAACTTAATGAAACTTACAAGTCACCAACAATGACTCTTGGTAACAATGTTTCTTTATTGTTTTTCAGGATATGTTCACATGAGGGACAGACACAACTGCAGTTACTCTAGAATGGTCATTGGCAAAACTAATTAACCATCCCACAGTCATGGAGAAACTGAGGGAGACACTAAGGCTTCACCCTTCATCTCCATTTGTATTGAGAGAGTCAACTAAGAATTGCACCATTGCTGGATATGACATTCCAGCAAAGACTCAGGTTTCCCCTAATGTGTGGGCTATTGGTAGGGATCCAAAGCACTAGGACGACCCTCTTGAGTTTAGGCCAGAAAGGTTTCTTAGCAATGATAATGACAGTGGAAAAATGGGTCAAGTTGATGTTAAGGGACAACATTATCAACTTTTGCCTTTTGGGAGTGGAAGAAGACGGTGTCATGGAACTTCACTAGCACTAAAGGTTGCTCACACCACCCTTGCTGCTATGGTTCAATGCTTTGAATGGAAGGCTGAAGAAGAAGGAGGGGATTGTGGTTGTGTTGACATTGAAGGGGGACCTTCATTTATTCTTTCAAGAGCTGAACCCCTTATTTGTGTCCCAAAACCAAGATTGATGTCATTCCCTTTATGTCATCAATGAACAAGAATTAAGGACTAACGCAAGATCCAAGTGACCAATATAACGGTACAAAAATGGACAAATGAATTTGGTTGAAAAAAATATGCTCCATTTCCTTTTCTCCCCCATTGCTTTTACTACCAAGCTTTTAAAAATAATAAATGACCAGAGATGCCAGCAAACAATAATGGGTCATATTTGGGAAACACAAGGGTAAACTAAATGCTTTTTTACCCCTACCCAATTTTTGTGAACGTGATATTTTTTCATAACACACATGATTTTATAAGGCTTCATCATATAAACAACAATAAAAGTAAAACACCCAATACTAGATATTTGTCATCAGCAGATAACCAAAGCAAAAGGAAAGCTCCCCGAACTGACGAGATGCGTATAGTTGCAGGCGAAGTCGCGAGACAATGAAGCTTGTGTTATGATACAAATCACAAGCTAGCCAAATCACACTATGGATTACAATAGCTCTGGTAACACTTTCCGCAACATTTAATTTGGCAATGTGTGTACAGAAAATTACACAAACCAGTTTCCAAAAGATATATTAGTAAAAACCTCTTGGCATCATAGTTTAGAATAATAGCAATACCAAAATTGTGATAACCCTAAGTCCCAGCGCGTTTGGCGCGAGTTCGGGCGCGTATGGCGCAAGCCTGGTGGCGTTTGGCGTTGAATTCTGCAGAAAACCTTCTGCAGAATTCTTCTGCAGAATTGTGGCGCGGATGGCGCCACAGTTCTGGAGTGTGGTGCTGATGGCGCGGGAGCGGCGCTCCCAGCGCCATGGTCTCTGGTGGTTGAAGCTCAGGGCGCTAGGCTGGCACTGGTGGCGCCAGAACCACTCTGAGATTTCCAGCTAGTGCGGTTGGTGCCATGTGTGGCGCGGTTGGCGCCGGATGTTCTGGAGGTTGGCGCTCCTGGCGCAGGAGTTGGTGCCTGTGGCGCGGGAACCTCTGGAGGTTGGCATTCTTGGCGCGGGAGTTGGTGCTAACAGCGTGGGAGGCTCTGGAGGTTCGCGCTCTTGGCGCGGGATGTGGCGCTCTTGGCGCGGGGTTGGCGCGGATGGCGCCGTGGTCATCTGCAGCTGGCGCGATCAGCGCGGCAGCTCTGACAGGGCCACTATATAAAGCCTTGGTCGCGATTTTGAGAGAGAAAACCTTCTCTTCTCCTTCCTCCAGCCCCTTTCCTCCATTGTTGGACCTCCAAGCTTCATTTCTTCACCATATCTCACCAAAATCCATCCCTTAAACACATTTTGTGATGAAAATCACTTCTAGAGCTTGAATCCATCCTCATTTCACCTTGAGAACCCCCAAATCAAAGAATCCCTTTCTCAAGGGAAATTCGAAGAACTTGAGTTCGGCGAGGAACGACGACGATTCGTGAGTACCCAAGCTAGGGGAAGTCGTCCTTAGGCCTTTTTTGCCATCTTTGAGGTAAGAAACTCAAGAATCACCTCTTGATTTGTGAGTTGGGGTCTTGGGTGAATAGTGACCCACTTTTGATAGAGCTAGTTTTAGCTTTGGGTCATGTTGAAACATGTGCTTAGAATGTTGTGAGGATGTAGGATTAGCTCTTAAATGTGAATTTGGTGAACCTTGGTTTCATGGCTCTATGTGAAGCATGTGTGTTGTTGTTGGGCTGAGTTGCTTGGCCATTTGTGAACATGCTAGAGCCTTGGCTTGTGGTTTAGATGGCCTTGAGAGGCTATTGGTATGATGGCTTGTGATTGAAAAGCCTTGATGAACCATAGGATAAATGACCTTGTGGTTTTGGAAAGGATTGTGAGTCCTTTTCATTGTAGAGCGGTTGTGAACCGTGGTTGCTTGTATGCCTTGTATGTATGTTGATACATGTGTATGTGCCTTGATTAGGGCGTGACACCGCGGGTGTCAGTGGCATGGGCCACAGAGCACGGGGAGAACTGCAGAGCTCGGCTTTGCTAGGTATGTTCTTGGACCCTTGGGGATGTTTCCCACTTGCTTGTGCTCCACCATACTCCGAGGGAGTAGTGGTTACATTCATGATACATGCATTGTGTGGTTGTTGCATACTCATGATAATATATGCTTGTATCTGTGCTTGAGAATTGTATTAAGCCTGTTATTAGATCTTCTGGCCAGTTAAGATAGATATGGACCTCCCTAGGAGTAGAGCGCACCTCCTAGTTTGGTTTGCTCATGGTTGACTCGGTCCCGGGATGCGGATGATTCCATAAGACCAAGAGCTAGGTGTGTCCCACAACGGTTGATTGCCTAGTCTCGGAGGTACCATATACGTGCGTCCATGCGAAGGGTTAGCACCCAATGGGATGGCACGAGTGTGAATTCCGATTTCACACTGAGGTCGGCGTTTGACTCGGTCCGCCGTACATAGAGCTTGGATAGCTTGTTTGTATTGTTATGAGTGGCCAGGATGGCCCAGATGGTTGTGATACCCTAATGACTTGTGTCATGGTGAGTGAGCTAGGGTGGAGGAGATGCCTCCAAGGACCCTGAGCTTACTGAGATGTTTATCTCACCCCGTGTGGGGCTTATGCTTTTCAGGTGATGCTTCTGGTAGAGAGGAGCAGTCTCAGGGCGGGAGACCCCAGTAGAGACGGTACCTGCTTGGCCTTGGGCAGCAGTGGATGGCTTGGAGCTCGGCTCAGCTTTTGTTTATGTTTTGTACCCCTGTAGAGGGAAGACATGTGATGTACATGTAGGTTGTTTTGTATATATTGATATATATGTATGCCCTCGTGTGAGGAAGGATCCTTGGGATCAGAAAGCGCTCGGACGCTTATTCTTTTGTATTAGACACCTCGGGTGTCAGATGATGTTGTACATAACTTGTTGTTATGTGATGTTCCTCCTGTTTATATATATATCTTGGAGATATTGTGTTATTGTGCCTATGGTTGTTGGTTGTATGATCTGGTTAAGCAGGGGCTTGTTTATGATTGGTTGTGGGTTGTGATTCCATACATAATGTAATCGAGAAATATGGTTTTGGTTTTATGCTTTCGCGATAAACTTGTTTTAATTAAAAGTGTTTAAGCGCTAATCTGATTTAATCATAATGATAATACGCCGGGTATACACGGGGTGTTACAAAAATGAGTATAATAAAACCAAAAAAGAAATCAAACTCGAGGTCTTGCATGCCAACATGAAATCGGCAACTTCATGCTTAGATGAGATAGACCTCCATTAGCTACACCTAGATTACCTTCGTTGTTCTCAAAATCAATAGGATTCACTTTGTGAGGCATAATTGATGACCCAATCTCCCTAGCCTTAGTGGTCTACATAAAAAGTTTTGTAAATGAAAAGATTATTGTTGCTCTTAAAGTATAACACCATACTCTGGTTATTTTTACTATATAAGAAAGCTCACCTGGTTAAAGTAACCCAAAGATATATAGCCCCACACATCTCTATCAAAATCGATTAATATATTATTGAACTGGATGAGCGAATGAAAAAGCTTTGCCATGTAGTCATGAGCTTCAATCTGTTAACCAAGTGGAGTAATATAATCGGCACAATACATTAAGTTACCATCTCAAGTTGGCATGATCAAACGATCATGAAATGACAATTCAACTTAGCTTTGATTGTGTAATTACTCAAGATATACCTATCATAATATAAGGGAAGAACTAACCAATAAACTAACACAAGCTTCATTGTCAATTGATGACAAATTTAAAACAATGTACATGTACATACCAATAGAGATAGCAGAAGTCTAAAATTTTATGATTTAGTTATTTTAACAAAAAAAATTGCACAAAGATTTGGTAAAATTGAATAAAATAAAGATAAAAAATGGAAAGGTAAAATCATACATGAGCAACATAAGGATTAAAACTTAATCCAAGAGAGTGTACAAGCTGTTCTGCAATGTGAGGCCAGTTAACCTTGGGATATGCAACAACATGTGCATTGTAATTTCCAACTGCCCCAGCAAATTTCCCCAATATCTCAACCTGAGACAGATCCTTCCTTTCTCTACTTAATCTTGCAGCAAAGATTGACATTTCCTTTCCCAAAGTAGTTGGTGAAGCTAGCTAGTAAGTAGTGCAGAAAAATTGAAAAGTTTCATTGAACACAAACGTAAGGGCTAATTCTGAGGTTAACATATAGGCCTGCTTGCTGCACCAGCCTTATGAACCTCACAAGATCATAGTGTAACACCCCGTGTGCACCCGGTGTATTAACATTATTATTATCAGATTAGCGCATAATAACATAATGAAAAACTTTTGCGGAAGCATAATCGAAAACCATATTTCTTGATTACATTATGTATGGAACATATAATCTCATGACACAAAGCAACACAAGCCCCTGCTGATCCAGAATAACTAAACCATAGGCAGATAAACAAATATCACAACCATACAATCAGGAGGAAACATCATTACATAACATAAACTGGTTATGTACATATACATCAGTAACAGAACCACACCTGTGGTTATACAAAAGAATGAGCCTACATTGGCCTTGGCCTCAAAGACCACTTCCTCACACGAGGGTATACAAACATATACACCGTATAATGTGTGCACACACACTTCTTCCCTCTACAGGGGTACAAAACATCACCAAAACGTAACTGAGCCACCCAGCTCTCCCTGCTGCCACACAGCTGAGCAGATCTTGTCTCTATTGGGGCCTCCTGCCCTAAGACCTCTCCTCTCTGCTAGAAGAGTCACCTGAAACAACATAAACCCCACACAGGATGAGATATACATCTCAGTAAGCTCAGGGTCCTTGGAGGCATCTCCTCCACCCTGGCTCACTTCCCATGACACACGTCATCCAGGCATCACAATCAATCTTACCTCCCGGCCCTCATAACAATACAAGCAAGTCATCTAGCTCTAATGTATACTGCGGGACTACACCGCCACGGTGTATCATCATCAACACCACGATGCATCATCAGCAGCATCAAACCTCAGTGTGAGATCGGAACTCACACCCGTGCCATCCTATCGGGAGCTATCCCTTACGCATGAATGCACGTATATGGCACCTCCGAGAATAGGTTTCAACCGCGACGGGACCACCTATCTCTTTGTCTTAAGGGATCATCATCACCCACGAGCAAACCAAACTAGGAGGTGCGCTCTTCTCCTAGGGAGGTCCATATCTATCTAACTTGCCAGAAGATCTAACACAGGTATCCATACATACATACAAGCATAGAAACATGCATTCATATCATTATGAGTAATGCAACAACCATCAATGCATGCATCATGAATGCAACCATCACTCCCTCGGAGTATGGTGGAGCACAAGCAGTGGGAAACATCCCCAAGGGACCAAGAACTTACCTGGCAAAGCTGAGCTCTGCAGTTCTTTCCCTACTCGGTGGTCTATGCCACTGGCACCCTCGGTGTCACGTCCTATACAAGGCACACAAGAACATATCAAAGTCAATTCAACCACACAAGGCATAAACATATCACGCGGTTCTCAACTGTCACAATGAAAGGAACCTCATTCCTTTCCAAACCTGTAAGTCCTCTAACTTAAGGTTTATCAGAGCCCATCACTCACTAGGCATCTCATAAACCCTCAGCGGTCTATCTTAGCTTAATCAAAGCACTAGAGTCCCCACAAGACTCGGTGCAAGCTAACTCAAAGAGCTTCAAAGCTCTACACAGCCTAAATACTCGAAATACACATAAGGCTTGAACGGTTCCGTTCACACACAAAACACCGTTCCACAGCCTCTCTAGCACATCAAAACCATAACCAAGGCTCTTGCATGTTCTTAACATCATCAAGTGACTCAACACATAAGCCACACATGCATAACTCAGAGCTCATAACCTAAGTTCACCAAAATAATATTTGAGAGCTAATCCTTCATCACAATAACGTTCTAAACACATATTTCTAAAGGATCCAAGGCTAATACTAGCTCTATCACAAGTGAGTCACTATTCACCCAAAACCCCAACTCACGAAACAACTGGTGAAGCTCGAGTTTCTTACCTCAAAGATGGCAAAGAAGACCTCTGGACCACTTCCCCTAGCTCGGGTGTCCGTGAATCGCCGCCGTTCCTCACCGAACTCGAGTTCTATGAACTTCCCTTGAGAAAGGGATTTCTCTGATTTGGGGTTTCTAAGGAAGATTGAGGAAGGATTCAAGCTCACCAAGTGTTTTCCAACAAGATTGGTGTTTAAAGGAAGTGTTTTGGTGAAAGAAACAAGGTTTATGAAGCTTGGGAGCTTCAACAATGGTGGAAGGCGCTGGAGGAAGAAGAAAGGAAACTCTTCCCTTCAGAAAATGTGATTTGCCTTTTATACTTGGCCCGTCAGAGGTCTCGCGCTGATCGCGCTGGAATCCAGAGAAAACTGATTTTTCAGGGCACTTCTGGTGCCAGTCGCACTGAAAGCCAGAGAAAACTAATTTTCTGGGCCCCTTGTGGTGCTACCCGCGCCACCCCGACACTACTAGCGCACACCCCAGACTTGGTTTTCTTCCTAGGAAACCTTGGTGCTAACCGCGTGGCCAAAACAATTTTACTAAGCTAATTCTGTAGCACAGAGCTAACCTAGGTCGACTCAGAGACACGATCAATATGGTTCTAGCTTCAATTTAATGGTAACAGTAAGGGGGGAATTTTAACAAACAGTTTGTATGCGTAAGTAAACTTGCAAAAACGTAAACTAAAATTAAAGAGCAACACAGAAATTAGCAAGATTATCAA
>PYAF01001567.1:322451-359350 GCA_007407185.1 Glycine tomentella | reverse complement strand
AAAATAAAACTTGTTTATTGAAATTGTAAAAAGTGTGTCCAAGTCTCACTAAAGTCACTAATATGTAGTGACTGAGTTCTGAAAACGAAATGGGCCACAAACAAGCCCAACAATCTAATTATTTGCTAATTACAACCATGAAGTCAAATTCGCAGCCCAAAATTACAAGTGCAGAGGCGTTAACTTCAAAGCTAAAAATAACCCTCTAAATGACAGAATTGGCCTCGGGCTATTTGTATCAAACTTGTAGATCTTTTCGTTATCTTTCCAGGGACTCCTAGAACGCTCCATTCGGAGATCGTTAGCTACCTATAGGTCCTGCACAAGTCAGATACGTTAAGTGAGCAAAAATCCGAAAATACGCAACAATTAGTAATTAAGTCCACTTACTTGCCTAGACCCAAAAACTGAATTAGAATAGGAAAATAAGGGTCAAAGAGAGGTCAAATAAGCTAAGAAGGATAGAAAAATATTCAACTAAAAACCCTCTATCACACCCCAGACTTGGTTTTCTTCCTAGGAAACCTTGGTGCTAACCGCGTGGAAGCCTGTGCTAGCCGCCCCAGGACTTAGGGTCATTATATTCAACCCCCCCTTTTAGGAATTTTGTCTGCAAAATTCAAAAGCATACCTGTCAAGCAACTCGGGGTACAACTGCAACAGCTCCTGCTCGCCTCCTCAGGTGTTCTCCCTTCCCATCGTACCTTGACTATGGAATGGTCCGTTTCTCCATCCGATCCAGAATCCGCAAGGGTCATGTAGGACTAGTCAGATTCTCTCTAATCTGCCACATACTTCCTCAACTGGGACACGTGGAAAACATCATGTAGCCTTGACAACTGGGGAGGTAAAGCTAGCCTATAAGCCACTGGTCCTACTCTCTGAAGAATCTGATAGGGACCAATGAACCTAGGACTCAGCTTCCTCACGCCCAAAGCCCGTCCTACACCTATGACCGGAGACAGCATCAGAAACACATGGTCGCCCTCATCAAACTGCAGCGGCCTGTGTTTAAGATCATAATAACTCTTCTGTCGACTTTGAGCTTTCATCAACTTGTCTCTGATCATCCAGATCTGCTCAGAAGTCTCTTGAACCATCTCAGGTCCAAGAAGCTGTCTCTCCCCTACCTCTGTCCAACAAACTGGAGTCCTACACCGTCGACCAAACAAAGCCTCATAGGGTGCCATGCCCAAACTGGCATGAAAACTGTTGTTATAAGAGAACTCCACTAGAGGTAGGTATCTATCCCAGCTAGTACCCTGCTCCAAGGCACAAGCTCTCAACATATCCTCCAAAGTCTGGATGGTCCTCTCTGTCTGACCATCAGTCTGAGGATGGTAGGCTGTGCTAAGCCTTAGCTGGGTCCCAAAAGCTTCCTGAAGAGCACCCCAGAACCTAGAGGTGAACTTCGGATCTCTGTCACTGATAATACTATCCGAGACACCATGCAGCATCACAATCTCCCTGACATACAGCTGGGCCAACTTCTCGACAGTGTAGTCAGACCGCACAGGTAATAAATGAGCAGACTTGGTCAGCCTATCCACAATCACCCAGATGGAGTCACATCCAGCCCAAGTTCTCGGTAACCCCACTACAAAATCCATGGAAATGCTGTCCCATTTCCACTCAGGAATCTGCAGAGACTGTAGCAGACCTGACGGTCTCTGATGCTCAATCTTCACCTTCTGACACACTAAAACTTAGCCACATGCGCAGCTATGTCTCTCTTCATCCCTGGCCACCAGAAATTTCTCTTCAGGTCCTGATACATCTTGGTGGCACCTGGATGAATACTGAACTGGCCCTTATGAGCATCAGTCAGGACGACATCCACCAACTCGCCCTTAGGCACCACAATGCGATCTTGGTACAACACCAAGTCGTGGTCCTCCCAGGAAATATCCTGCTAGCCAATCATGGCCCTCACAGCCTCATCCTGCTTCTGTGCTTCTCTGATCCTCCGAATCAGATCATTATCAATCTTGGTCTTTCTTAACTCAAGACCACGAGCACCCTCGGTCATAGTCAGGTGCATATCTCTGAACTGCTCAATCAACTCACAGTCAGAGATCATCATGCAGGCGACACTCACATGCTTCCTGCTCAAGGCATCAGCAATAACATTCGCCTTGCCAGGATGGTATCTCAACTCAAAGTCATAGTCTTTGAGGAACTCCATCCACTACTTCTGTCTCATATTCAGCTCCTTCTAATCAAAGAGATATTTGAGACTCTTGTGGTCACTGAACACCACCAACTTAGTGCCATATAGATAGTGCCTCCAAATCTTTAGAGCAAACACAACAGTCGCAAGCTCTAAATCATGGGTAGGATAAGACTCCTCATGAGGCTTCAGTTGCCTGGAAGCATAGGCAATAGCCTTCTTATCCTGCATCAGCACACATCCTAGCCCCCACTTGGAAGCATCACAGTACACCTCAAAGATTTCCTCAGGGTTAGGAAGGGTCAACACTGGATCTGTAGTCAATCGTTCCTTCAACTCCTAGAAACACTACTCTTACTCATGGGTCCAAACAAATGGAACCCCCTTCCGAGTGAGGCAAGTCAAAGGTATCACCAACTGTGAAAATCCCTGAATGAACCTCCGGTAGTAGTCGGCGAATCCAAGGAAACTCCGGATCTCAGATACGTCCTTGGGTCTCTCCCAAGACATCACAGCCTCTATCTTACTGGGATCAACTGAAACCCCGGCTGCAAAAATCACATGGCCAAGAAATTTTACCTCTGTTAGCCAAAACTCGCACTTTGCCAACTCGGCATATAACTGATCATTCCTCAATGTCTGAAGAACAATCCTGAGATGCTCAACATGCTCCGTCTCCGTCCGGGAGTAGATCAATATGTCATCAATAAACACCACCACAAACTGATCCAAGAAAGGTCTGAATACCCTGTTCATATAGTCCATGAACACTGCTGGGGCATTCGTCAGACCAAAGGGGATGACCTGATACTCAAAGTGACCATACCTAGACCGGAAGGCTGTCTTAGGTATGTCTGCAGGCTTGATCCGAATCTGGTGATATCCGGATCTCAAGTCGATCTTAGAGAACACTCTGGCTCCCCTCAATTGATCTAACAGATCATCAATACGAGGCAAAGGATACTTATTCTTAATAGTAACCTTATTCAGTTGCCTGTAATCAACACATAACCTCATACTGTCATCCTTCTTATTAACGAAGATCACCAGTGCTCCCCAAGGTGAGACACTCAGTCTGATAAACTGTTAGGACAGCAGGTCCTCCAACTGCACCTTCAGTTCCCTCAACTCCAGAGGAGCCATACGGTAAGGTGCCACAGATATCGGTCCTACACCAGGAACCAGATCAATAGAGAACTCAATCTCTCTCTCAGGTGGTAGCTGAGTAATCTCCTTAGGAAACACATCCACAAACTCACTAACCACCGGGATCTGCGAAATATCAACACTTGGCTTATCTTCTGTCACACATGAGAAGATATAACCCTGAGCTCCTTCCCTGATTGCCTTGTGAGCTTGCAAGACTGATAAGAAAGAGGTGGTACTCAAACCAGCTCCATCAGAAGGCACAACAACCCTCTTCAGACAACAATCCATGTAACGTCCCGTAGGCCTCCGATGCGTTATCATTAATAATATCATATTAGTGCTTAAAACATCAATTTAAAACGTAGCGGAAGCATAGAATCGTTTTTCTTGATTCATTATGTATGGAATAAACATATCACATAGGATCCACAAACACAAAACATATATTTCACACCCCTGCTGATCCAGTTTCTCATATCATACACCAGAAACATAGACATAGGCAGATAACATACACATCAAGAATATACTCAGGAGGAAAGTCTCATATCATAATCTCAATAGTTCTGTACATATACATATACATCAGTGTCTTCACCACACCGTGGTGATACAAAAGAATAACAGCCCTCACCGAGGGTATACAGAACTATACATCCCTTATCGAGGGTACAAAACAGAATCAAAACAAAACTGAGCTTTCAAGCTCTCCCTGCTGCTCCTCGGTCTAGCAGCCTAGTCTCTACTAGGCCTCCTGTCCTGAGACTGATCTTCTCTTCCAGAAGAGTCACCTGAAATCATATAATCCCCACACGGGGTGAGATACACATCTCAGTAAGCTCAGGGTCCATGGAGGAATCTCCTCCACCCTGGCCCACTTCCATAACACATACATCAGGTATCACAAGCAAATGGCCCACTGGCCCTCATAACAACATAAGCACATCATACAAACATGGCGGAGTTGCCTCAATGCCTGGCGGAGCTAACTCAACGCCTGTATCAGTGGGAGTCTAGAACTCACACCTGTGCCATCCAATTGGGTGCTACCCTTTCGCATGGATGCACATATATGGTACCTTCGAGAATAGAAGGATCTACCTCAACTTCTATCCCCATGGTCTATGGGAATCAGTTCCCTGGGAGCTACCTCAACCATGAGCCAACCATACTAGGAGGAAACCACCATCTCCTAGGGAGGTTCATATCTATCTATTGGCCAATAGATCTATCACAGTCATATCACATCACAAATCAAGCACAGATGCATACATATATCATTACGAGGATGCAACTACCAATGCATGCATCATGAAATGACCACCACTCCCCCGGAGTGTGGGGTGGCACACAGGATAGGAATTCATCCCCAGGGACACTGAACTTACCTGGCAAGGTCTCACGCTGTGATCTTGTCCCTGCACTGTGGCTCACGCCACTGACACCCTCAGTGTCAAGCCCTAAATCAAGGCATACGTAGGTTCATATCAAAACCAAGCCAATAGGCATTCAATCACATAACATAACATATCAGAATTCTCTTATCCTAGGGTTTAATGAAGTCAAGCCTAGCGCACACTAGGCCATTACAGACATATACAAGATCCACTAAGGCTGAGTACCAAGCATCTGAGTCCCCCCAGACTCATTACAAACACATGACTGAGCACCAGCTCATCTCACCTCATAATTCAACATATGATTGGAACGGTCTAAGCCTCAACCAAGGCACCATTCTGCTAGCCTCTCAGGCTCAGAACCAACATAATCAAGGCTCTAGCATGTCAGAAAACCATCATAAGTGACTATCACACCAGCCACACATGCATACATAGAGCCAAGATTCAAAGTTCACTAAATCAGAAACTGAAAGCTAATCCTTCATCACTACATCGCTCAGAACAAGTTTCTCTACAGGACCCTGGGCTAATTCTAGCCCCAGCTCATATGGGTCACTATTCACAGGAAACCCCAAATCCCAAAATAACCGAGGAAACTCGAGTTTCTTACCTCAGTGGTGACCAGAAAGGCTGCAGGATAGCTTTCCTCGAGCTATATTGTCCGTTCCAAGCCTTGGGTCTCAGCAAAACTCAAGTTTCAGAGGTTCCTCTAGAGAAAGGGATTTCACTCACAAAAGGGGTTTCTAAGAAAAAGGATGAAGGATTCAAGCTCTCAAAGAGTTTCTCTCATAATCAAAGGTCATTGGGAGGTGTTTTAGGCCAAGATATAAGGTCCTAGAAAGCTTGGGGCACTCTCTAATGGAGGCTGGGGTCGTGGGGAAGAACAAGAAGTTGATTTTTCCTTCAAAAAGCGCGTTTTGACCCTTATATACTCAGCCTGTCCGAGCTCTGGCGCGATCCGCGCCAATTTCGGCGCTATCCGCGCCATAATGTCGGTGCTCTGGCGCCAACAGCGTCAACCCCACACCATCAGCGTCAACTTCCCGAACCTGTGATGCCACTCGCGCCACACTGGCGCCATCCGCGCCATCCTCTCTCGACCAGTTGGCGCTATCAGCGCCGCTCCGGCACTGGCCGCGTGGAAAACCAGTGAGAATTGGGTTTCCAGGGCACTTCTGGCGTTACCCACGTGGCCCTTGGCGCTATCAGCGCCAACCTTTCGGCCCAAAGATGCTACTCGCACCATAACCACGTCATTAGCGTGAACTGGCCGAATGTGTGGCGCTACCCGCACCATCCTGGCGCCCCTAGCACCACAGTTAGTGGGTCTGGCGCAACTCGCGCCACACCTAAAACCAGGTTTTCTAATGAAGAAACCTGGTGCCACAAATGAGGGTCCTTACAATCCAACAGCACGCCATACTTGGCCAACCAATCCATACCCAGAATGATCTCAAGGGTAGGCATAGCTAGGCAGTACAAATCAATCGTGTACTCTCTGCCATCAAACTGAAACTGCACGTCTTTACAGCATGTGCTCACCTGACACCTCTCACTAGATGCAGTGATAACCTCCATCGAAGGAGAAAAACTAAACATAGGCAATTTAAGCCTAACAGTAGTCATATCCTAAATGAATGAATGCATAGCTCCAGAGTCAAACAACACTCTCACATCATAAACATCGATCAGAACAGTACCTCTGATCAAGTCAAGAGCTCCGGCTGCTTCTCTGGCATCAATGATATTGCTTTGTCGAGAAGCATCAAAAACAATTTTACTAAGCTAATTCTGTAGCACAGAGCTAACCTAGGTCGACTCAGAGACACGATCAATATAGTTCTAGCTTCAAATCATTGGTAATAATAAGGGGGGATTTTTGTCAAACAGTTGGTATGCGTAAAGTAAAACATGCAAGAACACAAACTAAAATTAAAGAACAATGCAGAAATTAACAAGATTATTAAGGAGTAAAGTCAAATAGATTAGAAAGCATCAATCAAATTCACCAACTCAAGCTATTTGAATCATCATCATTCTCATAAATTGATTCTACCATGAACATTCATTCAATCTCAATAGAAGCAGTTCAATCGATCCTACTCCTAAATTAATTGAAACCACAACCCTAACTGAAATATCATTCAATTAATCTTGTGATTATCATTCAAAATTAGGACATGAATCCATAATCCTAACTCGCTTTCAATCCTGAATACAGTCATAATCATGAAAACATAATAGAAATTGAAGAAGAAGGTGAACATTCAAATAGAATTTGAAATACCAAACCAGAACTCCAATTCTTCTCTTGCTTGAGATGGATCCTTGGATTGATTGATGATTTAGCCTCCCATGATCATCACCATGGAAAGCCTCATGAAATGAGTGCAGTAAAATAAAAGGATAGCAAGATGAAAATGAAGAAGATGAAGAACAATGAAGAACAAATGAGAGAAAATAAAGAACAAGAGTTTGATCCTAAAAACTAAAAGAAAGAAAAGTAAAAACTGTTTTTATTGAATGTAAAAGTGTTTTCCAAGTTTCACTAAAGTCACTAATATATGTAGTGACTGAGTTCTGAAAATAAAATGGGCCACAAACAAACCCAACAATCTAATTATTTGCTATTTACAACCATGAAAGTCAAATTCGCAGTCCAAAATTACAAGTGCAGAGGTGCTAACTTCCAAGCTTAAAATGACCCTCTAAATGATAGAATTGGCCTCGGGCCATTTCTAGTAAACTTGTAGATCTTTTCGTTATCTTTCCAGGGACTCCTAGAATGCTCCATTCGGAGATCAGTAGCACTATATAGGTCCTACACAAGTCAGATACGTCAAGTGAGCAAAAATCCGAAAATACGCAACAATTAGCAATTAAGACCACTTACTTGTCTAAGCCAAAAACTGAATTAGAATAGGAAAATAAAGGTCCAAGAGAGGTCAAATAAGCTAAGAAGGATAGAAAAATACTCAACTAAAAGCACTCTATCAATCAGCTGTATACACCCGGCCTGTTGTGGGTGTTGTCATCTCAACCGATGCAGCCTGTGCACGGCCCCCTGCCTGTGGGCACTCACGAGAAATGTGGCCTGGCTTGCCACATCTGAAACATATAATCTGCCCTGAGGGGCACAATCACCAATCCTCCCTCCCACAAGCTGGACACTTAGGAGGTGATCTCTTCCAAGCTGAGCCACTCTGGCTAGAGCCTCTCTTCAATCTATCAGAAGAGGTAGAGACTCTCAAATCTTTACCCTTACCCTTACCGGGTGGGCCAGAACTGTTGGGCCTTCTCACCTCCTGTCTGACTGAGGGAGTAGGCTGACTGCCTCGGTGTCTGTGAAGCATGTCCTCAACTTGGCGACACTGTCTCACCAAGCTGTCCATGTCACGGGATCCACTACTAGTAACCCGCTCCTCAATGCTCTCCCTAAGTCCTCTCTGGAACTTAGCAGCAAGAATATCAGCATCAGGCAAGGATCTCCTGAAGTGAGCATATTTGGCCAGCTCATTAAACTTGGTCAAATACTCGTCCGCAGTCATGCTCCCCTGGACGAGACTATCAAACTCTTCCTGCTTCTGCTCTCTAGCAACCCTGGGAAAATATCTGTCCAGGAAACAGGCCTCAAACATCCGCCAGGTGATAACCTCTTCCCGGCCTCTCAACAACTGAGATGTGGTAGTCCACCACTCATGGGCATCACCCTGAAGCATATAGGTCGCATACAACAACCTCTGGTGATCAGGACACTCCATCACTGTGAATATCTTCTCCAAAGCCTGCAACCATCTAGCTACAGCAACTGGATCATATCCACCAAGGAAAACTAGAGGGTCATGCTTACAGAAGGTGATAAGCATTTTCCCTTTGGCTGCAACATCATCTTCAGCCTCAGTATGGGACACCTGGTCCCCTCTCATGTGGCTACCACCAGCCTGATGGCGGCTACCCTCACCCTCATGTGTAGGAGGTGTGGAGGATACTTTGTCATCTCTCCTCAAGGTTCTCACGTCCTCAAGCAACTCCAGATTAGCCTTCATCAAGGCTTTATTCATCTCTCGATTAGCAGCCATCTCATGCTGCATAGCCTCCTGCATCTGCCTATTTGCAGCCAACTCATGCTGCATGGCCGCCAATGCAGCCGCCACTAGATCAGGCTGGGCATTTGCCGCCCCACTGTTGTTCTGGGATCTTGTCATGACACTACACGTACACCAAATAGTGAGTTGATCAAGCCCACAATTAGTGTCCCCACATGCAATAGTCATGTCAAACTCAAACAGCAGTCAAGAGCAACACTCAAACACCATACATAATGCTTCCATCAAGAAACTGCTCTGATACCATAAAATGTAACACCCCGTGTGCAGCCGGTGTATTAACATTATTATTATTATCAGATTAGCGCATAATAACATAATGAAAAACTTTTGCGGAAGCATAATCGAAAACCATATTTCTTGATTACATAATGTATGGAACATATAATCTCATGACACAAAGCAACACAAGCCCCTGCTGATCCAGAATAACTAAATCATAGGCAGATAAACAAATATCACAACCATACAATCAGGAGGAAACATCATTACATAACATAAACTGGTTATGTACGGCAAAAGAACCAAAATAATATTTTTTTATTAAATATTTACCAAAAAGGGGCGCTTTCAACAATATTTACAAAAATGGGGCTGTGTAACATGCCTGGATTAGGCATGTTACAGCTGCCCCATTTCCATAAATATGGCCCCCCTCCCCATTTCCTTCATATTTTGGCTTGCAGTGTTCTCTGTCTCTGGTAAACTGCCTACATTCTGGTGTATTTTCATTATTTTAGATATTTTTGAAGGTGTTGTGAGTGACGAGAAAGATGAGTTCAAGTGGTAATTCTGTTCGCGTTGTCTTATATTGGATGGTAGAATTTTATTTTGTATAGTAAATTGTTTAGGTGTATGCTGTTTAACTGGAAGTGTTTGTGCTTTATTGTTAGGGTTATGGATGGTTTGGTTGGGGTTTAGGGCTTTGTGTTGAGTTTAGGGTTTGGTTGGGGTTTAAGGCTTTGTGTTGAGTTGAGGGTTTGGGTGGGGTTTAGGGCTTTGTGTTGAGTTTAGGGTTTCGGTTGGGTTTAGGGCTTTGTGTTGAGTTTAGGGTTTGGTGTTTAGGGCTGTGTGTTGAGTTTAGGGTTTGGTTGGGGTTTAGGGTTTAGGGTGTGCTGGGGTGTAGGGTTTGGTTGGGGTTTAGGGTTGTGTCGGCAGGCGTACATGGTGTTTAGGGTTAGGGTTTACGTTGGTTTTTTTCTAGTTACTTTTTATATAGATGCTTATAAATGTTAAGTGATTGATTTTTTGGTAAGAATTTATGTTGGTAGTGCTTTTTAGTTGATATCGTTAATTAAACTGACTTTGAATGTGCAGTTGCTGAGGCGATTCCTTTCTGGCAAGGACCATTATACATATATTGATTGGAGTTACCCACCCGAACAAGACTCTTTTAGCGGTTCTGGTTCGGGTTCAGGATCAGTGCAGGGTACGTGGCAACTAGGGGATGATTTGTTTGTTAAACAAGAATTTGACTCGAAAAAAGAAGCGCAAATAGCAGTGAAGCATAACTTGATGAAGGAGCATCAAGAAGCAACTGTGGTTGAGAGCAAGCCTGACAAGTTTTCCATGAAGTGTGTTACGCATACTGATGGTTGCCCTTGGAGGGTTAGGGTTATTAAACCAGTTTTCCGTGAGAAGTGGGTTGTTTCAAAATGGGGTGGAAAACACAATTGCTTGAATGATCATATTTCACAGGGTCACAGAGAGCTTGATTCTGACGTAATTGCTGCACTGGTTGTTGGTATGTTTTAATCACTGTTATGCATTTAGAAAACTTATTTGTTCTCAAAGCATGTTATTGATGTGATTGTTACTTTTGTTTTTTTTAGGAATGATTAAGGAGGAACCATCAATGTCAATCTCATTGGTTCAGGAGATGATTAGCAACACATTTGGATTTAAAGTTTCTTATCGAAAGGCCTGGTATGCGAAGCAGAAAGCAATGACAATGGTTTATGGGGACTGGGTAGAATCTTATGCATTCTTGCCCAGGTGGTGTAACTACATGCTTTGTTTTGCACCAGGTTCTTACTTTGATATTCAGACAAATGATTACTTTGTTGCAAATTGACTGGTACGGGCAAAGCGCATGTTTCATCGCATTTTTTGGACTTTTGGACAGTGTTGTGAAGCATTTAACCATTGCAAACCCATCATTCAAGTTGATGGGACTCATTTATATGGAAAGTATAAAGGAAAATTGTTGGTTGCCACAACTCAGGATGGGAATAATGAATGTGTGCCTTTGGCATTTGCCATTGTTGAGGGGGAGACGCTGGAAGGTTGGAATTACTTCCTTTCTAACATTCGCTTCCACGTTACTCGCATGCAAAATATATGCCTCATTTCAGATCGCCACCGAAGCATTATATCTGCTGTTTAAAGTCATCCCGGTTGGCAACCACTTTTTGTGCATCATGTGTTTTGCCTGCGACACATTGTCAGCAATTTTAATCAAAGATTCAAGGATGCAAGACTGAAGAAGGCCCTCATGAATTTAGGTGACTGAAAACGTTGATATTTATCATACTTCTGGTTTAGATAAATCTATAAACAGAATTATGTTGATGTATTTTTTTATGCTGCAGGTTATACACCCTCTACGGTTGACTTTGACATCGCATTTGCATGATTTCGTGAGACCAGTCCTGAGGTTGCCGAATGGATCGATTCCATCCCCAATGAGTAATGGACACATGCATATGATGTGGAGGGGAGAAGATACGGCCACATGACAACAAACTTGGCTGAATCCGTGAATAGGGTGTTGAAGGGAGCCGGGAACATGCCTATCACAGTCGTTGGCAAACACACGTACACCCGATTGGTTCAGTATTTTGTAGACAGAGGTGAGGCGGCTGCCGAACAGCTTCAACATTCACAACGATATTGCAAAAATGTGGTTGAAGCAATGAGGCGTAATCTGTCCCTGGCTTCCTGGCACCATGTACGCAGATATAACGTTGCTTGAAAGTTATTTGAGGTAGATGATGGGTGCGACAAGTCATATTCAGTGTCCCTTGCCGATCGGGTTTGTCAGTGTGGGAAGTTCAAGGCCTTCAAATACCCATGTAGTCATGCCGCAGCTGCTTCTTTACATGTGCGCCAAAATCCTTTTCAGTACGTGGATGACGTCTTCCTTGTTAGTACGTTGGTGCAGGCATATTCAGTGCCATGGCAGCCAATAGGTAACGAACGGGTCATTCCACCGGGTGAAGGTCCAGTCATCATACCTGACAGATCAATGCTGCGTGCCAAAGGTCGTCCAAGGTCCACCAGAATACATAATGAGATGGACGAAGTGAAAACATCCCAGAGACGTATGAGGTGTGGCATTTGTAAGCAAGTTGGGCACAACCGGAGAGTATGTCCTAGTCGTGGAGGGACTTCATAATTTTCTGAGTGGTTGTATGTTTTTTTTTTTGCTAGTGTTTGTTAATGTACAACGTTATTCGATATGTTATATTAGTTTTGTATTAACTTTTTCTTTATAACGTTTTAATACTAATCATGTTTGATTTTTTTGTTGTCTGATAATGTATGCATTTGATGTAACAATATGTTCATTGCACGCTGTCAAACAAGGTCTGACATCATACGCACAACTTGGGCGTCATTGAAGACGCCCAAGTTGGGTGTCATTCAACACGCCCAACTTGGGCGTGACTGAACATGCCTAACAAATAGGCCGTCATTCAACATGCCAAACTTGGGCGTGACTGAACACACCTAAGTTGGGCGCCATTGAGCCCTATATAAATCGCATGCTCGGCACTCAAAATTCAATGTGCATACGATGACATTCTTAGGAGAAACCAGAAGTCAGAACATTGGTAATTCAAAATTAGTGTTCATTTATCCGAATGGATCAACAAACCACGACGAAATAGGGGTTTCTTTCCAATGTGCAACTCCAATTCCAATGCGAGTTCCTGATGATTGTTCGTTTCAAACCCTGAAGAGTAGGATGCAGCAAACCCTTGTTCTTCCTGATGACCATGTTGTTGACAACATCTACTATCGACAACCATCCCTGCATGCAGGTCAGCACTATTTTTTACTTCTGTGGCACTCATAAATGATGATGATGTTTTCAGAATGTTAAGGTGCAGTGACAATATGTCGAGTGCTGGCCCAATTGAAATTTTATGTGTCATCCACAGAACACCCGATGACATACTCAACCTACTTCAATCCACAATCCTTCCAATGCATGATGCAATGTTATATTACAACGGAAAGTGGAACATACCCCGAAGAGCCGATTCTGTGGGTTATGCCTTTATTGGAACAAACCTAATACGATTTCAAATTCCTTCTGCATGCACCATGGAAAGACTGAAGGCTATCATTAAGGAAGTTGCGCCAGTTGGATTTCCCCCTGATGGGATTCACATGTCACAGGTGGTGAGAAAATTGTTTTTTCGACAACCACGCCATGCACAATATTCAACCAGTACAATCGAATATCACATAAAAGAGTTGACAAGCGACGAAGACATGTTGAAGATCATAGCAGAATCAAACTACTGGAAACGTTTTTGTCCAATTGAAATTTTAGCCATTTTTAGCAAACCGAACATCCAGATGGAATGACAAATGTGCGCTGAATATGTTGTTTTACATTATTGTTATTAGGGTTTATGGCTTGGGGTACATTGTTATTACATACACTTCAGTAATATTGAGTAATTAGTTTTCCAATTCAAGTTTTGCCCTGGCAAGCACTTCCTTAGCTGTAATTTTCTTTGCTTTTCTCTCTTCACTTTGCTTCCTTGCCACTTCTGTTTTGTCAGATGTTTCCCTGAATGTTGTATCAGTGTCCAATAT
Organism: Glycine tomentella; assembly: GCA_007407185.1. Taxonomy (NCBI): domain Eukaryota; kingdom Viridiplantae; phylum Streptophyta; class Magnoliopsida; order Fabales; family Fabaceae; genus Glycine; species Glycine tomentella. Next base: position 345,692 of record PYAF01001567.1, on the reverse strand, counting down.
ATTCCTTTTCAAATGACGAAGATGAGTGTCTATCTTCAAGGTTTCCAACTCACGGTGTTTTAATTGCTTTTGTATTTCATTGAGCATGGCTTTGACATTAGAGACCTGTTTACATAGCAATTGTCTATGCCGATATGATGCTTCAACCAAAGCTTCGGTCTTCACATAGTCATCTTGGAGTTCAGGAAATCTCATTTCCTCATCCTCAAAGATATCTCAGTTTTACCAGTTGAAAGCTGAGTTCATTGATTATCTCTGCTAATAGCAAGCTGGTTACATTGAACAGGACCATTACGAATACTTGTCTACTTAGGAACAATTATTGGATTATAGGATGGGAAAACGCCTGTGATGGGAAAAAGCCTGCAAGGACCGCAGAGGCCCAGCTGTATCCTCCGATCTCTGGGAAATCCCCAGCCAACAAAGGGCTATAGCGTGCTGCCATCACGCTACCTCCAGATCGATCGCTGAGCAGCCATGCACCAATAAGGCGGGCAATGTGCGCCTTTGTAAACAGCGTCACATTGACAAAATCTTTATCCAACTCACCCCAATCCCCAAAATGCCTATCGAAGTAAGTCAGGCGTAAATATCCACTGGTCAGCTCTGTTTCGTCGTCATGTTCTTGACTAAAAATGTCCTCAATCACCTCCGCCCAATCGGACAAAGTCACTCCAGTGACGACATTGCCAGCCGTGGGCAATCCCAAAATACCAGTCACATCTTGTAACGTGATAGTCATCTCTCCATGTGGCATGTGAAATGTATGGGTCTCTGGCCTCCAGCGCTCAACCAGAGCACTAATCAGCCTAGCATCAATCTAAAACAATATCATTAATCAATTGACAACTATAGATATCGTTAAATAAAATTCGATTACTAATATAAGGTGTTGCATACCTGAATATGTCGCATGCGTGCGACATGAAGAAAGCCAGCGTCCCGCAGCATATCAGAAACGACTTGAGGAATATTGTCATATGCTGGCCCCCCCGACAGCTTGCCACGTCGAGTCTTTAGTTGTCGTACTGTGCCCTAAAGGTATCTCATTACTTTCTATGCAACTTTCCAGTGGTCTAAACCTGGGTTACTTTGATATCTCCTTAACACTCCAACCGCAAAAGCAATATCAAGTCTTGTGTAGACTTGAGTATACATAAAACTTCCAATAGATGAACTAAACCAGTTCAGAAGAAATGCAGCATGAGAACTTGTTCCTAGACCTCCTTCTCATAAGCCAATAGGCGCCAAGTGGGTTTTAGAAACAAACTTGATGATAGTGGCATCATAGTCAAAAATAAGACCAGATTGGTTGCAAAGGGTTACAACCAAGAGGAAGGCATTGACTATGAAGAAACTTATGCCCCTATTGCTAGGTTGGAAGCCATAAGGTTGTTGCTTGCATTTGCATGTTTGACGGACTTCAAATTATTTCAAATGGATGTAAAAAGTGACTTTTTAAATGGCTACATAGAGGAGTAAATTTATGTTGATCAAGCTCCTCGTTTTGTAGACTTCAAACATCGAAATCATGTCTTCAAACTTAAGAAAGCCCTCTATGACTTAAAACAAGCACCTAGGTCTTGGTACGAAAGATTAAGCAATTTTCTAAATAGTCAATCCTTCATAAGAGGACAAGTTGATAAAACTATGTTCATCAAGAAATCTGCTAGTTATATATTACTTGTTCAAATCTATGTTGATGACATTATCTTTGGCTCTACTAACAACTCCTTGTGCAAGGAATTTTCATCTTCAATGCAGAATGAGTTTGAAATGTCAATGATGGGAGAGCTAACATTCTTCCTTGGACTTCAAGTGAAACAATTGAAGAATGACATCTTTCTCAGTCAAGCCAAATACTGCAATTAGTTGATTAGAAAATTTAAAATGAATAAAAGCAAGGATGCTGCAACTCCAATGGCAACCACAACCTATCCTGACTCTGATGAAAAAAGTAAAAAGGTAGATGAGTCAAGATATAGAGGAATGATTTGATCTTTGTTGTATCTGACTGCAAGTCATTCAGATATCATGTTGAGTGTGTGCTTGTGTACAAGATATCAAGCCAATCCAAAAGAGTCACACCTCACAGTAGTCAAAAGGATCATTAAATACCTAAAATCAACTCCAAAAGTTGGTCTATGGCATCCTAAAGGTGCATCTCTAAACATAATTGATTATTCAGATTCTGACTTTGCAGGTTGTAAATTAGATAGGAAGAACACAAGTGGAACCTGTCTTCTACTAGGAAGTTCCTTAATCTCATGGCAATGCAAAAAATAGTCATGTGTTGCATTTTCAATAGCTGCGGCAGAATATACGGTAGCTGGTAGTTGCTGTGCTCAAAGCTTATGAATCAAGCAACAACTTCAGGACTATGGTGTTCAAATGAATCAAATTTCATTGTTGTGTGACAACACCAGTGCCATCAACCTCTCCAAGAATCCAATTATGCACTCCATAACAAAGCACATAGAGATTAGACACCATTTCCTCAGAGATCAGGTATAAAAGGGTAATTGCTCAATTGAATTCATTGATACAAACAATTAATTGGCTGACATATTCACAAAACCCCTTGTAAGAAATAGATTCTTCCTCCTTATAAACATGCTAGGCATACTTGATGAATCCAACATTGATTAGCATGTAAATGATGTGTTTGATACCATGAAAATTAATTCATAAGTACCTTATGCATTATACTTTGCAAAAATCATTTTTAATAAAAAAAAATTGTTCAATCTGCATAATTCACTGTGATAATCGATTAATTCAACTTGATAATCAATTACCTAAGGCCAAAAATGGGCCTTACTCACTGACATAATCGATTACATCCACGGACTAATCGATTACAGCGTAAAAACTCATTGATGTAATTGATTACACCAACGAATTAATCGATTACATGTGGTTTAGGGATATTTCTTTGCCCTGGGATAATTGATTACAAAGGGCTTGTAATTGATTACGACTGCAAAATCTACAAATCTACACTACTTTTAATGCAAAATCAGAAGTCTTATCTTTTCAAATTCAGGTTCATTGAACCTAGACTACATTGGGCTTTGTGTCTATAGCAATTCTGATTTGAACATAAAACTATTTTTATTTTGGTTTATCTGATCTTCCATTGCTTATTTTCCATTAAATATTTTGTCTTTGAACCTCCACTATCCCTATAACACCATTGTGAATCTCCAATTGAACCTCCACTATCCCTATAACCTTCCTCAGCCCTGTAATTTTCCCTACACCACCACCTTAACACTTACCATTTCCATACATTGGTCCTTCTTGAAAATACAATGAACGCTAATCAAACAAACCAAGAGGGGAGGGGGTGAATTGGTTTATATCAAGGATTTAAAATTTTATTCAAAACAATTTGCAGAATTTGTTAGATGGATCGTATCACCTAAAAACCTTTTAAAATCAGAATCTTTCTTTCAACCAAAATCATCCTTGGAATTCAAGTAATGCCTGAAAATAAATCTTGTTAAAATGTTTCAATGATAATGAATAGACATGCAATGAAACACACAAAGATTTAGACAAGAGACAAAGCAATTATACTGGTTCACCTCTTAACCTTGGAGGCTACATCCAGTTGCTTCCAACCAACACTAGGTTAGAGTAATTACTATATCAAAGAATCCTTTACAAGCAGTTTACAAGTGACCTCTTTATCAACACTAGACAAAGATACAAATTCTAAAACCCTATTAGAATACAAATCACCAAGATACTGAGAACCCTACATAGAATCTCAACCTCAAGAGAACCATACTCTAGCATGCTTGAAAAGAAACACAATGATATATACCAATACAACAGAAATTGTTAGAACATCTAAAAACATAGGTTCAAGATTAACACAACCTGATATCTTTCATGTATGAATGAATGAAATGAAATGATATTACCACATTCTCCAGGTTGTAAAGAATAATAGCTCAGAATCACATCTTGAAAACCTTCTTTTTCTAAAACAACTCCAAAAACTCAGAAATCTTGATCACACGAGATGATGTTTGAACTCAAAGTAAAACAACAATTTGAGCACTTATGAAAGCTTAGAAACTTTTTGGGTAAGTCACTCTTATATATTGTGAGTAAATCACTCAATGTCTATTTATAAGAAAAAGACTCACCAAGCTTTATATAAAACATAATTAACTGTCAGTAATTGATTAATCCGCTAGTGTAATCGATTAAATTGTCATATGTAATCGATTAAACTAACTAAATAATCGACTAAACTATTCATCAGCTTTCTGGAAATGGTTTCATGAACAAAATAATCGATTAAACCGTATTGTAATCGATTAAAGCAGCAAGCCATGAAAGTTCAAAATACTTTGTAATCGATTACGATTCACAGTAATCGATTAAAACAGAACGACATGATTTCCAGAAATAGACTATGTAATCGATTACAAGAAATGGTAATCGATTAAGTTAGCAATGCATGGTTTTCTTTTAACACTATATAATCGATTAAAATGAGCATATAATCGATTAAACTGTTCTTCAGGGATTTTTCAGAAAAGTTTGAATGTCTTTAATTGATTAAATTGCTTGTGTAATCGATTAAAGCAGTAAGTCTTGCTTTTTTAAACAACTAAACCATGAGAACTTAACATTTTGTAAAACCATTTGATTTCTTTGAGATTTAAAACCATGAATGCATGATCATGAGAATGCACATGCTAATGAAAGATCACAAGGCATTTAACTTGAACCACTTAGACAAATTACAAATGCCTTCAAATGATTGGGCATGTAAAAAGCTAAAACAAAATCAAGTCTTCAACCTTGGTTCAATCTCCTTACAGCTTCCTTTAAACTCAACACTTCTTGTGCCCAACATTGCCACACTTGAAGCATATCAAATGGAGCTCCTCATTCTCCAGTTTTAGTTTGTAACCTTTAACAAATATGTGAGATTCAAAGTGCTTTGTCTAGGCCTATTTCAACATAGATTCTTGCAAACTTACCCCTAGAATGGATAGATGTTAATTTATCCACCTTGAGAAATTTGCCAAGACTAGTGCCAATCCTCTAAAGGAAGACATCATTATAAAACTTAATTGGAAGACGGTGAATCTTGATCCAAAGTGCTACCTTCTTCATAGTTTCCACATTCATAAGGAAAAATGGCCCCCATCTTTGCACAATGAGATAATGGACTGCAACCATCCACAGAACTTCAAACAACGCGATATTATAATCATCTTGGTTACTGAAACTCATAGCCCTTGGACTGTGTCTCGATCTCCTACGTGTGAAATCTGAGGGGGCTAAATCTTCTTCTTCTTCAAAGTAAAGGTAGTCAAAGACTTCTAGGTCTTTGAAAGGAGGTCACTTCAAGGGCACATGACCCAAGGGTCAGTGGGGAATTTTCCGCAATGGGCGAAAGCCTGACGGAGCAATACCACGTGAAGGTAGAAGGCCTACGGGTCATGAACTTCTTTTCCCGGAGAAGAAACAATGACGGTATCTGGGAAATAAGCATCTGCTAACTCTGTGCCAGCAGCCGCGGTAAGATAGAGGATGCAAGCGTTATCCGGAATGATTGGGCGTAAAGCGTCTATAGGTGGCTTTTTAAGTTCACCGTCAAATCCCAGGGCTCAACCCTGGACAGGCGGTGGAAACTACCAAGCTGGAGTACGATAGGGGCAGAGGGAATTTCCGGTGGATCAACTTCGTTGTAATTTTGCCTCTAGAGTCCGAAACTAACTCTCTTATTGAGAACATTCACCACGAGAGTATTCAACCATGGAGAGGCCCATCTCATCAATTCTACATCGGATAAAGGAATAACCGAGCCATCCATATTTTGCTCCACACTATTTTGATGCTCCATTGGCACTTCTTCCATCACACATTTACCACCACTCCCTTCATAGAGATGTCATCACCAGTAACTCCCGCCATTGGAGTAAGGAGTTTATCTACATAAGATAATGCTTCCTCACCCACACTAGCTTTTGTGTGATCCTTGACTTTCCTTGTACTTCGCAAGTTAGATCATCCTCTTGTATGGTTGAACTGGTATCGCTTTGTTCCAAAACCCTAGCAGAGCTAACCATGACTTAATTTAGTGATCAAAAGCAATTTGATTAGACTCCTTCTTGTGACACGCACTTGGCATTAACTACATGTTATAACTTATACACATTGTGCAAATGCTTGTTCATATAATGTTAAAATTAAGTAAGATATTTTTGTTAAACTAAGGTTCTTGAGCTTCTTCTTCTTTTTTTTTTTTTTTTTTATCTTTTGCGATAACAAAATGGCTAATATCCAGAAGGAAAATTTTAATGTTTATAATAATTTTATTCCGTTTAAACAAATTGTCTTATAGAATATACTTGCTTTGATCTTTATATTTATTGTAAATTAAATTATGAAGTTTTAATTTTTGAAATTCTCCTCAGTTGAATTTAAAATATTTTTATTTAATAGATAAATAAAACTTGAGTTTAAGTGTCATTCATTGATAATGTAAAATATTTTTATACTATTGTCTAATCATAATTTAATATGATTATAAAATAATTATCCTAAAATTAATAAACTTATTATATATATGGTGGTTGTTATTAGATAATTGTGTAAAAAAAATTACAGTGATTGTATAATTATTTTTGTCATAAAACTTATTCTAACAAATTATTAAAACATGTGACTTTGAGTTTTTGAAATATTTACAGTCTACTTTACAAAATATAAAATAAAATAATATTAGGTAAGTGTCAAATTTTCCTTTCCATTGTTTAAGATTAAAATACATTAAGAATTGATTTTTATTAACTCTATTTTATGTTTAAGTATATTTTAATTATGTTAACACTTGGCAGGTAATTTTACGGGGGAAGCCAAAGAAAAATGTTGACAGACGAGACGAGAAAAACGCAGGCGCACGATAGATGTCATCCGTGGGGTCCATGCTAACGATGGCTATCTATTCCACAATCCCTTAACCCTATTGCTGAACTCAACCATTCTCGAATCTCTCTCACTCTCTCTTCTATATATCTTATTTTAGTTTAGTTTTTCTAGTTTCTACACTTCTCTTCCTATAATGTTTTTGGCATCAACCTACAGTTAGTTTGGCTAAAAGTGACTGATATCTCTCAAGAAATATATTGAGTTCAAGTATTGTAGAGGAAAATATATGCCTAAGAGGGGAAATTTTTAGTAAAATTAATTATTAATAAATTAATAAATATTGTACATCTATAACATGATTATTATAAATCTAACATCTTCATTTTTAAAATTTTAAAACAAAATTTTACTTTATCCTTTTAAGAATATAATTTTAAGGAAAAAATCATAGAATAATATTAATTTAATTTATAGATCGGTTAATCTTATTTAATTTGAAAAATATATTATTAGTTTCTTTTGTATTTTTTATTTTTAAGAGAGACGTTTATAATAAACCTTATAATGTAGAAATAAAAATAATATATTAAAAAAAGAATAAAGTGTATAAATTTAAGGATATAATTTTATAATTAGGAAACAAATTGTAATCAGAATTGTCTAAAGAAAACTACATTCATAACACTTCTGATAAATAATTAAAATGGGTTTTACTTATTTAAATCCTACAAACAGACAATAATAGTTATATACTTGAATAATATTATAACACCCTTTTCTGCCTCTTTCCCACTATCAGCACTCCACGTCTCCACGGGCGATCTTATATTTAAGGTTACATCATTGCCAATTGCGTGTGTGTGTATATATATATATATATATATATATATATATATATATATATATATATATATATATATATATTTTAAAATAGTAAAATGACACGTGGTTACTTCATAAATGTTAATGTACATGTGGTCATTCTTCATGTCAGTATTGTCTCGCACTTATTCAATCTCTAGATGCTAGCCCGGACACAATGTCCGAGTTCCTTGTCAACATCACTCCACTACAGTAGCACGGACGTCGACCCTCTACAGGAGCGCGGACATCAGCAATATTCTCTCATTATTAATTGCCTATCTACATGCCAGGATATTCAAATAGGTGTAATCACCTTATCTTATCATATAATATCTCAACAAGTTATCTACTAATTGTTACTTATCTACAAGTAACAATATATCAATAAGGTACACATTATCTCCTATTCAAATTAAAATAACTGTTTGCTATTATATGTTATTATTATCTTTTCAACAGATTATCTATAAGCAATTGCCCAAGGTCCACTCTACGCTATAAATATAACCATCCAGGTTCTCTCTAAACCATCTCATTCTCGTATTTACACAGAATACCTCATTCACATCTCACTATACTTGAATGCATTACTCAAGTCTCTCATTCTCTATACTTTAGGCCGAGTCTTCACACTTGGTCATCCTTACAAATTTAATGTACTTACTTGAGCGTTGAAGTGTTTTTCCTTTGTTTTCCAGGTCCATCCTCTAAGCAAAGCTACCCTTACTCTGACGCCACAGAATTTGGAGTCCACCAAGGCCACATCAAGCCCACACGTGTAATTTCCAGATTTTGGTAAGAACAAAATATATATATATATAATATATTATTTATTTGTTGAAACTCTCATTAAAAAAAAACAACAATCTTTCACTATCGTACAGTGGCAGCATGTATTTGGTGTTCTTTTCAATTTAAAAGGAAAAAAATATATAAGATATTTTTCTTTTAAAAAATATATTTGGATAAATAATCAATTTTGTCCTGAAAATGTGATACAATGATAAATTGGTCTATAAAAAATAAAAATATAAATTTAATCCTGAATGTGTAAAAAGTACGACAAATTAATTGTATTATTAAATTTGTGAGACTATTTTGTTATTAAATTGTAATGTTCAAGGAAAAATTTGACAATAAGTTATATTTTTAATTATCAAAATTTAACATTAAGTTAAAAAATTTAAATACCAATTTGTCATTAAACTGCGAGACCAATATTAACACTTCATAGGGGATGGATTTTACTATTTACCTAAAATATTTCTTTGATCCAAAATATTAATATATAGCATCCCTATTTAAGAAGATTTCTTAATACTTCTGAATTTGTTGAGTAACTGTAGCAAGATTGAACTGATCGATTGTAATTTTCATTGATGTAATAGTATTCTAAATTACACTTCTATTAGTCTCCCCACATGCAATTAGCACTTTGTCCAATAAGATTAAGAGTGACATCCCCATCTCATCACTTTTATCCATAAAATAACAAAAAGAACTTTATATTTATATTTTACTTTTTTTTTCATTTTTGTTATAATCAAAGTAAAATAATCATTTTTGTTTTGCGGAGTCTTTTTTTCTTTATTTCTCTTTTTTCTAAGTTTTAGGGTAGTAGAGGGTAGCTAGGGAGAGTAAGTATGGGGTTGGAAATGTCACTTGAAATCATGTGTGTGCACCCCACTATACTAACCCACATTTCTTTTCTTATTGTGCATGATAAGAAAGGCTGAGATTTCATCAAATATACACAGGCATTTAATCAATCAATCCACTTCTCTTATGTTCACATCAACCAAAATTACCCAAGCATCACACATTATACATCTCCAAATCAAACAAAACCAATCTTACAAATTCATAGGAAGAAAATCAAGACACAGAATCTTTGATATTGGATAATACTTTTAGGACTTCATCAGATTATGGACATGACATTTTTTAGCAACAATCTCAAAAGCATCATACTTGCATGCTTCAGCATCATTATGTTCTTTAGTATGTAAAAGGTATAATCAGCATATTCTTCTCAATCAAACAACTAGTTACTACCTATAGTTCACCTATGCTTATTCAATTTGAATATTCTGATTTTATTTGAATTGAACTATGTTCAGTGTAATGCATAAAGGTGTCCAATTTTTTTCAGTCTGCGTGTCCTTATTTCAGAACTTAACTCAAAGAGTTTTGGATATCTAAAAAAGAAATCTACATAGTACTGAATTACAATCCTAATGCAGAATAACTACTAATTAATTAAATATTAGCTTGCTGCAGCATTTATATAACTTGCATGTATAATAACATGTATTATATTGGCTTACGTAGTTCTGGCAGGTTTTGGGCCACTATATATCAATATTGTGAATATAAAGATAGTGATTCATTTTTAATGCCAATTGGCCATGGACCTACTACAGTACTATCACCAATTTTATATAATGGCTAACACAAAATGTCCCTTGACACCAAAGTTGTTATGTTATGTATTTATGTTGCAGCTGTTGCTGTTATTCTGGTAGTGACGTTGTGATGGATTATCCAATCACAAATTGTAAACTCTTGACGTTATATGCGGTGCCAGATTGTTTAATTATTACAATACCTGATTCGATTTTATAATGGCTTAGTGCCACTGCCATTTAACATATGCCACTTAGTTTGATTCCATATCCTAATACAATCATATGATTGTTCAGTAGTGTGCTAGTTCTAACAACTGTGCTTCGAAGTGACCCATAAATTAATAAATCAATTCAACATCAACATCAACAACATTTTTAATCCAAGATAATTAAGGTGGGTGATAATAAATAAATCCAACCAAATGAAAATAATAGGCACATATTTTTTATGTTTAGAGAATTAATTGTGTGTCTAAATCCTTGGGCTTCAAGTGATTAATATCGTATCATTTAGAAAACTATCTTGCCCAAAGATCGCATAAAAAGTCCTTTATATTATTATACAAATTAAAGAAACCAACTAACTAAAATAAAGTTTTTTCTTTTTGGTACATAAAAGTTTAGGTAAATTAGCAATATATATTAGAAGGTGTTAAAGTTGTTCTTTGATAATTTTTATATTTCTAACTTGTTGTAGAAGCTCTTAGAAGGTGTCCTATAATTTGTCATCATAGGCTAGACTGTAGCTTTCATCGTGAATTGTTTTTTTAACTATCCGTCAATTATATATATATATTAGCAAACTAAGTCTGAGGATCCTTTTTGTGTGCATATTTTTATACTTAAACATTTTAAGTTGGTATCAAAGCGGGACAATCCCGCTTTGCACTTCTATCTCTATCTATCAACGGCCATCGTCACCAACACAGTCGTTTGTTGTTGGCCACTGACGTCGACATCGACATCCGCCGCCACACCTATCTCCGACAATACTTAGATCTGGGTCATTTTTTTCAGCTCATCCCAACCCTTTGAAGTCATAAACCTCAACACACGTTCCCACGCGCCACTTCTCCATGCCTCATTCTCAAGCGCATGCGTCCCACATGCCGGTCTCCGATTATCAAAACTCCAATGTGACACCTGGGTTTGGTTGTCGGCCTCTCCTTGCCCTGTTTCAACCCTAAGATCGTCGTTTTGGTGTTGTTTGGGCAGTGGGTTTGTACACCTCTATCCCTTGGCCTATTTTTGTTTCCTCAGGTTTCGTGGTTTCGTGCTACGCATTTGCTACTGGATACTTTCCCTTGATTTCTCAAAATGACACCTACAAATTCCACTCTCACTTCTACTCCTTCTCCTCTCTCTGGAACTCCCACTGTTACTACTCACAAAACTCAACTGGAAAAATTATCTATCTTGGTCTGCCTCGGTTGAGTTATGGTTCCTTGGTCAAGGGAAATATGATCATTTAGAGAAAGAAGCTAGTGAGATTCCAACAGAGAGAAGAAATCAATGGAAGACACTTGACTTCCAACTGTGCATTGTTTTATAGCAATCAGTAGAACCTGATATGTTGGAAATACTCAGATCTTTCAAGTCTTGTTGTTCCTTCTGGAAAAATTCTCAAGATATATTTGCTAACAACATCGAGAGTTTATTTGATTAAGCAAATCATGCATTTTCTCTCAAACAGACTAACCACGATATGACCTCACACACAACCAAACCAAAGCTACTGTTGAAGAATTAAAGAAGTTCTTAATATATGACTCTGTGATTGAAATGAAAAAAAGACTCGATAAGTTGTTCATGGTGGTGATTTTGCGGACTCTACACTCAGATTTTGATCATGTGTGTGACCAAATTCTTGTCGGTGAGCAAGTTCCTTCAATGAACACCCTATTAATTAGGCTTCTTCGTGTTCCTACTTTGATGAGAGATGAAAGCTCAGTTGTAGCCGTTGAAACTTTAGCAGTGCCTGCTGAAACATCAGCCATGGTAGCATCTCGTTGAAGAGGAGGTCGTGGAAATAAAGGAGGACACGATAGTAGAGGTGGACGTCCTCAATGTACATATTACAAAAAGCCTGGTCATACTCAAGAAAAGTGTTATGCCTTGCACAGTTATACTGACAACGTAGCACATGTCGCCGAATCTGAAAAAATCGGAATCCAAATTTTCTAATGAAGAGTATCAAGACTATTTGAGGTTGAAATCCATCAGTCAAGCCTAGTCTTCTTCAAGGCCAAGTGTCTCAACATCTTGTATTTCTCAATCTGTGGAAGGTCAAAATCAATGGATAATTGACTCAGGTACCTCTGATCATATTTTTGGTAATAACTCTTTGTTGTCATCTACCTTTCCACCTAAATTTCATAATCTTGTTACTTTAGCAAATGGGTCCAAAGTTTCCTCTCAAGGAATTGGTCAAGTTCCTCTTTCTTTTTCTTTAAAATTAAATTCATTTTTGTACATTCCAAATTGTCCTTATAACTTAATTTCTCTTAGCCAATTGACTTGTTCCTTAAATTGTTCAGTAACATTTGATGTTGATTCCTTTGTCATACAAGAACATGGTACAAGTTGTCTAATTGACATTGGGATGAATCACGAGGCCTTTATTATCTCAAAGCCAACTTATTTGTGTCTTGTTTTACAACCTCTTCTCCAAAACTTTTGCATCACTGTTTAGGTCACCCTAGTCTGGAAAAATTGAAGATCACGATTCCTAGTCTAAAGCAACTTCAGACGTTAGAATGTGAGTCATGCCAATTAGGAAAACATGTTAGATCTCTTTCCCTATACAAACTAAAAAAAAGATGTAACACAGTTTTCTCTGTTGGATTCAAGGGGAGCTACTTAAAGAATGCAAAGGATTCAAGCTTTGGTTTTGAGCTTTCAACATGCAATGGATGCCTTGAAGATTGATTTGTGTGTAGAGAAAAACAATTCTGATGATCCAAGCGCATTGCATTCATATCATTCTATAATTCAATTAATTTGATTAATAAAAATCACAAGGCTTTAGTAAAGTGACTATGTTTTTAATTTGATTCAAAGGTTTTTGGAAAAATGGATTTTTATACTGTTGTAATCGATTACCTTAAAGGTATAATCGATTATTTTGTTCTTAGTTCCATTCTGGAAAAACTTTCAAGAACAATGTAATCGATTACCTTTCGGAATAATCGATTATTTGACCTTTGTTTCCATATAAACTGCCTTGTTGAACATCTTAATTGATTATTAATGGGAAGTAATCGATTACAAAGCTATGTATGATTTTAAGTCTTGCTGGAAGAATCGATTACCAAGGTATTGTAATCGATTACACATGCTTAATTGGAAAAGTCATCTTTCTGCTTTAATCGATTACCATTTCCAGTAATAGATTACACTATGTGTTGAAAACCATAAGTTTGTATTAGATAATCGATTACCACATTTCGTAATTGATTACACAATATATTTTAGAATGCTACAAGCTCCTATCTTAATCAATTACCAGAGTTCGTAATCGATTACATACTACATTTTGATATTTTTGAAGCTTCCTGTCTTAATCGATTAAAGAATGGAATAATCGATTATTTGTCTCATTGAGAAAATCCTGAATTGCTTATGAACGGTTTAATCGATTACTATCTTGATTTAATCGATTACATGAGTAATATAATCGATTATATGGAGCGTTTAATCGATTACTGACAGTTACAAAAGTTTGTTATAAATAGAACCAAGGCTCAGCTGCTTTTCTAACTTTGTGGAACATTACCCATACGAATTTTCTGAGCTTAAATAGTCTTGTGAGCATTCTAAAATGTTTTCTAAGTGTTTAATTGTTTCTTGCTCCTTTGTGCCTTGATCATGAGTGTTTGACTCTATCTTGGAGCTTGAAACCTTTTCAAGATTAAGGAAAGTTGTGTTTTTTGATGTGTAATCATTCAACCTAATCTGGTAACTTCTTTTTGCATTGCATCTTTGGATCATCAGGTTGTTTCTCACCTTAATCTGGTTGTAATTATGTTTTGTATTTTCTCTGTGATTTGACTATTGTAATTGGGTTCTTCTTGCTTGGGACTAGAGAAGGGTTCTCTAGCTTAAAGATCAGAGTAGTGTTCTCTGAATCTTTCTCCTTAGAAGTCTAATAGGATTTTAGATTTCTGTTCTTTATCTAGGGTTGATAAAGGGGAGGTTCTTGTAAAAGCTTGTAAGAATATTTTATAATAGTGGAACTCTAATTCAGTGTGAATTAGAAGAAACTGGATGTAGCTTCATGTTTTGAAGTGAACTAGTATAAATTGTTTGTGTTCTTATTTTTATATCTCTATTCTCATCTTATTCATTGATCTTTAATTATTTTGAGTCATATTCATTGTTCAACAAGTTCTGTTTTGTGAAATTGTTTTTCTAGGGGCTGAGCTATTTGATTGAATAAAAGGTTGCTTGGTTTTGAAAGTGATAAAGATCCTGAAACTCTGATTTGATATTATTTTTTAAAATACCAAGGTTCAACCAATTTTCCCCCCCCCCCCTCTTGGTTGTTGTGAAGTATTCCTATTATTTTCAATTGGCATTAAGAGCTGGCTCTTGAGAGTTATTCAAGATCACTAGTTTTCTTCAAAAAGAAAAATGAATACCTCACAAATAACCTTCGAGGAAGGTGCTTCTTTAAACAAACCTCCTATGTTTGAAGGGGAACATTTCAGTTTTGGGAAAAATAGAATGCAAATCTTTATTCAATCAAATGACCCAGGTGCTTGGAATGTTATAGAAAATAATCCTTTTATTTCAAAGAAAATTGTTGCCAATGAATTGATTCCCAAAGAATGAGATGAGATGACAGAAGGTGAACAAAAGGTTGTTCAATATGATTTTAAAGCCAAAAATATGATCACCTCTGCACTTTCATCTGATGAATTTTTTAGAACAGTGAGATGCAAAAATGCAAAAGAAATGTGGGAGATGCTGGAGATTACTCATGAAGGAACTAAAGAAGTCAGGAGATCAAGGAAGCATGCATTGATCCATGAGTATGAAATGTTCAAGATGAACACCAATGAAAGCATTTCTCAGCTGCAAACAAGATTCACTCATATTGTCAACCATTTATTGGGTCTTGGTAAAATCTTTGATACTGAAAAATTAAATATCAAGATCTTAAAATGTCTAACAAGGCCTTGGCAACCAAAGGTGACAGCAATCAAGGAATCCAAAGATCTATCAAAGATTTCCATGGCTGCACTATTTGGTAAGCTACTTGAATATGAGCTTGAAATGTCTCAACTAACATGTAAAGCATTGCATTAAAAACTGCAACTTCAAAAGCTGAAAAAGAGGAAGAAACAAGTGATGAGGATGAAGAGGACAACATGAACTTAGTTGTCAGAAAATTCAGCTAGTTCTTGAGGAAAAACAAGAACAAAAGGTTCATTAAAACCAGCAAGAACAACAACAACAAGATTGACAACAATTTTACATGATTTGAATGTGGTAAACCTGGCCACATCAAATCTGAATGTTCAATCTACTTGAAAAAGCAACAAGGAGAGAACAAGATGAGGAAGGAAGGAAAATCTAAAAGAGCCTACATAGCTTGGGAAGATAATGAGTCAACTATCTCAGAATCTTCAACTGAAAATGAAGAAGTCAACATGTGTCTCACCTCCACTATCAATGAAGATGATGATGATCTATCAAGTGATGGAGATGAGATAAATTCTGAACTTGAACAAGCTATTTACGCTTTCCAAGAAATGCATGAGGAAGTCCAAAAGCTTGCAAAATCCAATAACAAGCTCAAAGGAAATCTTAGATGGCATGTTGCAAAAATAATTGAATTGCAAACTGAGATTTGCAACTTGAAAGAAGAAAATGAAAAACTTGTTTCAAGTTACAATTTGAATGGATGTGTATGTGCTTCTTCTTCTACAAATGTAGACAAGTATAATTTGCTGCAAAAAGATTTTGATGATTACAAAAAGAGTCAAGGAGAAAAGTATATGTTACTTTTATCTAAAAACAATGATTTAATTGATCTATTGAGAAAGCTTTACAAAGAAAAATGCAAGTTGGCTGAAATGCTGAGTGTGCAAAAATATGCTAAAGATACTTCTGGTTTGGGGTACAAACAAGGCTCAAAATCCTTTGGAAAAACTGTATTTGTTCCCCCCAAAACAGAAGAATCAAAAGTGGTGGAAAAACTCAAAGATCGATCAAAATGCAATTTTTAGAAAAACATCAAAATCTGTTATTTGCAATTATTGTATGGAGAAGGGACACACATCATAAAAATGCTATGCTAGGAGATTCTATGTGCCAAATGGAGATTGCATTTGGATTCCAAAGAAAAAGAAAAATCCTAACCCTTATGGACCCAACCTCAATTGAGTACCTTCCTTTTAAAATTGATTTGATTTTTGCAGGTATGTCTAAGAGGTAGATCCTCAATATGGTACCTTGACAGTGGATGCTCTAGACATATGACTGGAGACATGTCCATGCTTACAAACTTAACACTTAAAGATGGAGGATATGTCACTTATGGGGATAATAATAAAGGCAAGATCATTGGAGAAGGCAACATTGGAGACAACTTCAAAACAAAGACCAAGAATGTTCTTTACGTAGAAGGTTTGAAGCACAATCTCTTAAGCATAAGTCAACTCTGTGACAAAGGATTTAAAGTCTCATTGAATGAAAATTGTTGCATGATTTGTGATGGGAAAAGTGGTGAAGTAATTCATATAGGTAAAAGGAAAGGTAACATTTACTTACTTTCAATTGAACATGCATTCTTCCACAACACTTCTTGTCTTATAAGCAAGATTGATGAATCTTGGCTATGGCATAGAAGGGCTAGTCACATAAACATACATCACATGAACAAACTTATTAGAAAAGATTTAGTAATTGAGTTGCCCAAACTCAAGTTTGAGAAGGACAAACTTTGTGATGCTTGTCAAAAGGGGAAACAAACTAAGAACTCTTTTCAAAGTAAAAACATTGTTTCCACCTCTAGACCACTTGAATTACTACACATTGATTTATTTGGTCCTTCTAGAACAATGAGTTTAGGTGGCAATTATTATGGGCTTGTCATTGTGGATGATTACTCTAGATTCACTTAGACTCTGTTTTTGAAATCCAAAAGTGATGCTTTCCTTGCATTTAGAAAAATGGCTAAACTTGCACAAAATGAAAAAAGTAACAAAATTATCTCAATAAGAAGTGATCATGGTGGTGAAAATTCCAAAATGAACATTTTGAAAAATTATGTGAAGAAAATGGAATTAACCACAATTTTTCAGCTCCAAGAACACCTCAACAAAATGGTGTTGTGGAGAGGAAAAACAGATCTCTTGAAGAAGGAGCTAGAACTCTTCTTAATGAGACAAATTTGCCAAAATATTTTTGGGTTGATGCTATAAGTACAGTATGCTACACTTTGAATAGATTACTTATAAGGCATATTTTAAAGAAAACTCCTTATGAACTATACAAAGGTAGAAAACACAACATTTCTCATTTGAGAGCTTTTGGCTGCAAGTGTTTTATATTAAACAATAGGAAAAAATCACTTGGAAAATTTGATGCTAAGGCTGATGAAGCAATTGTTGGTTTCAAAGGAGTCACTTGAAGAATGGACAAATAATCAAGCTTAGTTTTGTGCTTCCAACATGCCTTGAAGCCTTGAAGATTAATTTGTGATTAATGTAAAAGGAAGAAGCATTTCTGATGATTCAAGTGCATTGTATTCACATCATTCATTAAGTCAATTAGTTTGAGTAATAGAATTCACAAGGCTTTGATAAAATTGTTTAAGTTTTTGAATTAAATCAAAAGTTTTTGGAAAAATAAGTTTTCTATAGGTTTAATCGATTACATTAAGATAAGAATCGATTATTTTGTTCTTAGTGCATTCTGGAAAACTTTTCAAGAACAATGTAATCGATTACGTATCGGATTAATCGATTATTTTACCAAGATTACATATAAACTGCCTTGATGAACAGTTTAATCGATTACCAACAGGTCGTAATCGATTACATAGGCTAACCAGAAAAAATCACCTTCCTGTCTTAATCGATTACCAAAGTTAGTAATCGATTACATCATATGCCTGTGCTTAACATGTTTTGCTACATTAATCGATTACCAAATGTAGTAATCGATTACATAGTTCGATATGGTTTATGAAGCTTCCTGGTTTAATCGATTACCAGAATCCGTAATCGATTACACTGTGTATTTCAAGTTTACGAAGCTTCCTGTCTTAATCGATTACAAGATGGAATAATCGATTATTCTGTTCGTTGCCCATATCCAGATTTCTGTAAAACACTTTAATCGATTGCATGGTTAATTTAATCGATTACATAAGTGAAATAATCGATTATTGGGCGCGTTTAATTGATTACTAACAGTTACAAAAGTTTGTTATAAATAGAACCCTTGCTCAGCTTGTTTAGTAACTTGATCAATTCGTATTCTAAGCATACTTAAGCTTTCCAAACACATTCTTAGTGATTTTCTGGGTTCTATGAGTTCTTGTCTTCACTAAAACACTTATGAGTTTTTAAGTGATTCTTGAAGCAAGAAGATTCTTTCAAAAGGGTTAAGGAAGGAGATGTTCTGAGTTTATTTTCATTGTTCAACCTGGTATATTCATTCATTAGCATATCATTCATTGGATCATCAGGTGATTTCTTTCCTTAACTCAGAGGTTGTAATTCTTTTCTGAATTTGTATTGAATTGACTATTGTAATTGGGTTTCTTGCTTGTAAACTAGAGATAGAGTTTCTCTAGGGGTTGTGCTGAGTAGTGTTCTCAGTGGATTTGTCTCTAAGAATCTAATAGTGTTTTAGATTTCTGAACATTATCTAGGGTTGATAAAGGGAGACTTGTAATTACTTGTAAGAACAGAAAATTGCAATAGTGGAACTCCATTCTAGTGTTGAGTGGAAGAAAACTGGATGTAGCTTCATAGTGTTTGAAGTGAACCAGTATAAATCTTTTGTGTTTTGATTCTAATCTTTTTCTTGATCATAGTTTGTCTATCTTGATTGTTTTTGCTTTGCTTATCAATTCAATTTTGAGCTATTGAATACCTTGGGCTGGGCATTTGATTGAATAAGGATTTTTGGTTTCAAAAGTGATAAAGATCCTAAGGGAAACTCTGATTTTGTTTAAGATATTTTTTAATTTACCAAGCCTAACCAATTCACCCCCCTCTTGGTTAAGTGTGAAGTGTTCCTATATTTTACAGCAATTTTCCTTGGATATTCATTACATAGTACAGCTTACAGAGTATTCAATAAAAGAACAATGTGCATGGAAGAATCTGTACATGTAATTTGTGATGAGTCTAATCCCTCTAAAGAGGAAAAGAAGTGTGATGTAGATGCAGGTCCAACGGAAGAATTTATTCAGCCAAATGATTCCTTAATTAAAGAGAAAGAAGAACCAAGTATTGAAGTGAAACCATCAACCCCTGTTCAAGAGCCTAAAGATTGGAGAACAACAAGAGACCTATCACTTGACAACATCATAGGTGAAGTTTCAAAGGGAGTATCTACTAGATCTTCATTAAGAAACCTATGTTGTAATATGGCTTTTTTTTCTCAAATTGAACCTAAGAATATTGATCAAGCCTTGAATGATGAACATTGGATGCATGCCATGCATGATGAATTATATCAGTTTAAGAGAAATGAAGTTTGGGAACTTGTTCTTAAACCATCCTCTCTCAAACCTATTTGTACAAAATGGGTTTTTAGAAATAAACTTGATGAAAGTGGAATCATAGTCAGAAATAAAGCTAGATTGGTTGCTAAAGGTTACAACCAAGAAGAAGGCATAGACTATGAAGAAACTTATGCTCCAGTTGCAAGATTGGAAGCAATCAGGTTATTGCTTGCTTATGCATGTTTAATGGATTTCAAACTTTTTCAAATGGATGTTAAAAGTGCTTTTTTAAATGGATACATTGAGGAGGATATATATATATATGTTGAACAACCTCCTGGTTTTACTGATTTTAAACATCCTAACTATGTTTTTAAACTCAAAAAGGCCTTTTATGGTTTGAAGCAAGCTCCTAGATCATGGTATGAAAGACTAAGCAAGTTTCTGCTTGAACAATCTTTCACAAGGGGCCATGTTGACAAAACCTTATTCATCAAAAGGCATAAGAATGATATCTTATTGGTTCAAGTTTATGTTGATGATATAATCTTTGGTTCAACTAATCATGTGCTTTGCAAGGAATTTTCTGCAGCTATACAAAATGAATTTGAGATGTCTATGATGGAAGAGTTTACATTCTTTCTTGGACTTCAAGTGAAACAAATGAAGAATGGCACTTTCATTAATCAATCAAAATATTTCCTTGAAGCCATTAAAAAGTTTGAAATGGAGAAAAGCAAAGATGCTGCAACTCCAATGGCAACATCAACCTACCTTAATTCAGATAAAAGGGAAAGAAAGTTGATGAATCCAAATTTAGAGGAATGATTGGTTTTTAATTGTATTTGATTGCTAGTGGACCTGATATAATGCTAAGTGTTTGCTTGTGTGCAAGGTATCAAGAAAATCCAAAAGAGTCTCACCTTACAGTAGTCAAAAGAATCCTCAAGTACCTCAAGGTAACCCCAAAAGTTGGGCTATGGTATCTTGAGGGTGCACAAATCAATATTATTGGGTATTCTGATTCTGATTTTGCAAGATGTAAATTGGATAGGAAAAGCACAAGTGGCACTTGTCATCTTCTTGGAAGTTCTCTCATATCTTGGCATTGCAAGAAACAATCTTGTGTAGCTTTGTCAACTGCTGAAAATGAATATATCTCAACTGGGAGTTGCTGTGCACAAAGCTTATGGCTGAAACAACAATTGCAAGATTTTGGAGTTGAACTAAAAGAGATACCTCTGTTGTGTGACAACACAAGTGCCATAAACATCTCAAAGAATCCTGTTATGCATTCAAGGACCAAGAACATTGAGATTAGACATCACTTTCTAAGAGACCATGTGCAGAAAGGTAACATTAAGATTGATTTTGTTGACACAAACAACCAATTGGCTGATATATTCACAAAACCTTTGGCTAGAGATAGGTTTTATGCACTTCGAAACATGCTAGGCATCCTTGATGAATCTAACATATGCTAGCTTGTTTATTTCATGTCTTGCCATGCTAAAATGAAAACCCCTGTTGCCTTCATCACTAAAAATTGTTGAAAATTCGTATTGATCTGCATAATGCCCTGAATTATGATAAATCTTCTGTGATATTCGATTACACTATGGGTTAATCAATTAAATTCATTAAAATCCACATTGTTTGTGAAATTTAAGCTTCAGTAATCGATTACAAAATTGAAATAATCGATTACTTTGTTTTGAAAACTGATTCTTCCTGGAGTAATCGATTACGTAACGGGATAATCGATTACCATGTATAAAGTTTGTTTTTTAGTTTCAATATTTCACTGGAGTAATCAATTACGACCAATTGGTAATCGATTACATACGTGGTTAAAATTTTAAACTCTTCTGGAGTAATCGATTACCAGTCGAATTAATCGATTACATAAGCTCTGAAACCTGGTTGATTCCCAAAATCTCTGTTGTAATCGATTACATGATCATATAATCGATTACACTCCATCTTCAACCTCTGGCTGCTTGTGAAATAATCGATTACCTTACAGGATAATCGATTACCACGTGTTATTTCAGTGTTCTAAATGTGCAAAATAATCGATTACAATGATCATTTAATCGATTATTTAGTTTGTTGGTGCGTTTTTGACAGTTTTTGTCTAGAAATGTAACTGCCCAACCAAATCCAATTGGTATCTTTGATCACTGCAGTGCCTTAACTACCTCCAACAGCTATATTTTAAAAATTAAGGACGTTAGGAGCATCAAATTAGCCTATAAATAGTGCCTTGCATCATTGAAAAGCTTTGCACCATTAATCTCTTTTCTCTCTGCTATATTTCTGAGTCTTGCTATCGTTGTGTCTGAAACCTCTCTAAAATGTCTAACCCTACCCCTAAATGTCACGACCGCTTCTACTTTGATTCATTTCTTACTTATTTTATTTATATTTTGTTTTTCTAAATTTTTTTTCTTTTTATTCCATTTTCGAAAATAGAGGATAATGGCCCAAAACTGAATCCTTTTAAATTTTGAAAGAAAATATAAAAGCATAAAACCTAACGCGTTATCTAACGGTGTCCGAGTTTAAATAACACACAGTCCATTATTACAGTCCACAAAAGTTATCCTCACACAGTTTAATATAAACAGTCCAAGATACATAGCAAAATAGAGATCATCACAAAGTAGAGAACATCACAAAATCTTCACCACATCTTCTTGTATAGCATCCATTGTTAATATCACTGTTCCTCTGCTCGTCCAAATAAATTGAGGTCATCACAGGTGTCAACCACAGACACAAAAATAGGATAAGTCATGATAACCAAAATTTAAATAATAACAGATATGAATAGTAATAATTGTAAAATGGTATCACAGATTATTTATTCACAGATTAGCTTGTCTCATTTACTCAGCCCACAAATACCCACATACTCATTATGGAATGTATAGAATGCATGTTTATCTTTTTTTATATGATGCATGACTGAGATCTCAGCTTCTCAACATCTCAATATTAGTGGCCACAGTCAAGATAGCCCCACCCTCTCTCAGTGGAACGAACTTATCCATTAAGTCAGGGTAGCCCAGTGGCGTGCAGGAATGTCACCTCCACCTATGTGATCATCATGGTGGTGTGGTCCTCACTGTCTCAACTACCCCCTAGCTCAGACTCCTCTGAACGCATAGACTCATTTTAGCTATCTGACAAACCTCCTCATGAGGTAACAACTCCACGGATTAACCCCCGCCCGGGTATATGCTCATGGATCATGTACGAATACTCTTTTCATCTCATCTTTTCTCATTATTCATCACTTATTCATTTAATATCTCATATACACCAAAAGACACTTATAACCCACATATTTTAGAACACATACACTCTTTGTAC
>PYAF01001567.1:270805-310274 GCA_007407185.1 Glycine tomentella | reverse complement strand
TCTCTATTTCTTTAAATTTAAATGATGCTTTTCTTTATTTTGGTAAGGATTAGAATTTAGAACACCAATTGTTTGCAAAAATGCCACCATGAAGCAAGATAGTACCTAGGTCATAATTTAACAAGTAATTTTAATTACCTTAAAAACTAACTAATTTAGATTAACAAGGAAGTAAGCAATTAAATTATAGGCCTTGCTGTATGCTGTAATTCATTTTATTTGGTTGTTGTCTATTGATTTAATTATAGCTGTATGTTATTACTTAATTTGTTTAGGGTGCTGGAAATTTTATTGGGATGATGTTGATTTATTTGGTGGATGGAATTAATAGTGGATTGCTGTATTTAAATGGAATTAATAGGTTGCTGTCTGTACAAAATTATTTGTTGTCTGTACAATATTAATTGTTGTCTGTTTTGTTTTAATATTGCTGTAATCTGTATGTTATTTAATTTCTGTATGTTATTTTATTAGGTGGCTGCAAAATTAATTTTGTACTTGATTATGCTGTTTAGTATTTTATTTCGGTTCATGGTGAGCTATAATAAAATCTCTAGGGTTCATTCTATTAATTAGGCCATGAACGAATGATTAAAGATTCGTATTATATGTTGTTATGGTTGACTCCTTAAAATTATGGGCACTTACTTTTGATATTGATGGAAGCTTAATTTTTAGTGCCAAGGTATGAGACTTGAGAAATAAAATGGAGAAGAGAAACTGAAAGAAAAATTAAACCATGCATCATTTTCATTTGACCCTCAGAGTGGAGGGAAGTTTCACTAGAGTGGGTGAAACTACTGTGGTACCCTTTCTACCCTCAGAGTGGAGGGAAGTTTCACTAGAGTGGGTGAAACTCTGTAATTTTAACCCTCAGAGTGGAGGGAGGTTCCACTAGAGTGGGTGGAACTATGTTGCTTCTGGTACCCTGAGAAAATTATCTGAGATCTCAGTCATGCATCATTTAATAAAGAGAGCATGCATCACTCATCATATACCTGTCTATAAGAGTTATTTTATGTTTCTGTATATTTGTTGTATTTATTTCACTTTCTATCAATTATCTGATCATGTTTATTAAATACTTACCCGAGTGTGTCTGTGGTTGACACCTGTGATGACCCCAATTTATTTGGGCGAGCAGAGGAACAGTGAAATGCTTAGTTATGGAGGAGCTTGATGAATTATGTGTTGTATTTTGGCTTGTTATCTGGATGATATCACTTGTTGTTGCTGCTTTTGGGAGTTCTGTACTGTTTTGGGTGATCTGCATTATATTTTGATAGTCTGTATTCTATTATGGATGACTGTACTACGGACTGTTATATTTACTTATGCTTAAATAACTTTGACTATGAATTATGTTAAATTTAGTTCAACATAGCAAACCGACTAGAATAGTATTTTACGTCTCTAAATTCCATAAAAAAAAATTCGTAACGTAATAGCGTAAAGATTAAATACAAACAACGTATTAATCTAAAATAATCAAATAAAATGAAGTCATTATATTATCCATATTGTTCAGAATTTTGGAATGAAGCAAAGTGAAGTAGATCACTCTATTTTTTATTGTCATACTTATCCTAGGAAGTGTGTTTATCTAATTTTATATGTTGATGACATTGTTATTATAGGGAATGATGCTGCCAAAATATCCTAACTAAAGCAACACTTATTCAGTCATTTTCAAACCAAAGACCTTGGTTGCCTAAAGTACTTCCTTGGTATTGAAATGGCTCAATCAAAGGAAGGTGTTGTCATTTCACAGGGAAAATATGCTCTGGAAATTTTGGAAGAGACACGTATGACTAATTGTAGGCCTATTAATAGTATTATGGATCCAAATCAAAAGTTAATGTCAGATCAAGGTGAACTTTTTCCAAATCCAGAGAGGTATAGAAGGCTGGTTGGGAAACTCATTTAGTCAGAGTTGTCAGTCAATTTATGCAGGATCCTCACATTGACCACTGGAATGTTGTAATTTGCATTCTTAGATACATCAAAAAGACTCCAAGACAGGGATTATAGTATAAAGTTACTGGAATACCCAAATTTGTGGGTACTGTGATGTCAATTGGGCAGGTTGTCCTATAGACAGGTGATCCACCATTGGATAATGTGTATCCTTTGGAGGAAATGTTGTCTATTGGAAAAGCAAGAAACAGAGTGTTGTTGCCCGATTAAGTGCAAAAGCATAATACAGAGTTATGGCTCTTGTTACTTGTGAATTGGTGTGGATTAAACAACTTCTTCAAGAATTAAAATTTTGTGATGTTCGGTAGATGAAGTTGTATTGTGATAATCAAGAAGCTCTTCACATTGCTTCTAATCTTGTATTTCATGAGAGAACTAAAAATATAGAGATTGATAGTTGTTTTGTTCGGGAAAAGCTATAGTCCAAAGAAATCAATACTGAATTTATTAACGCCAACAACCAGCTTGCAGACATCGTGACAGACATCGTGATCAAGTCCTTGAGAGGTCCTCGGATCCACTTTAAATGTTCAAACTTGAGGGGGAGTGTTAAAGTTGTTGCTTGATAATGTTTTATATTTCTAGCTTGTTATAGAATCTTGTAGTGTTTTATAGCTTGTTGTAGAAGCTCTTAGAAGTTGTCCTATAATTTGTCATCATAGGCTAGGTTGTAGCCTTTATCATGAACTATTTTTTGTACTATCTATCAATTCTCATATATATATATATATATATATATATATAAACTAAGGCCGAGGATCCTTTTTTGTATGCATATTTTTATCCTCAAACATTTCATGTTACTTACTAATAAAATTTAAACTCACATTTTTATCAAATGTAAGATTTTACCAATTAAACCAACTTTTTGACTAACTAAAATAATGTTGAAGTCTATAAAACAGCTAATGTCTAAGAAAGGGAATGCATTAGCTGAAAAAACAACACATGGCAACAATTGATTATTTTCTTTATAACAAAACTAAAGCAAGCTAAACACTCAAAAAAATAAATTAGTAGTACTAGAAGAATGATATTTTTATCAAATGTAAGATTTTACCAATTAAACCAACTTTCTTTGACTAACTAAAATAATGTTGAAGTCTATAAAACAGCTAATGTCTAAGAAAGGGGAATGCATTAGCTGAAAAAACAACACATGGCAACAATTGATTATTTTCATTATTACAAAACTAAAGCAAGCTAAACACTCAAAAAAAATGAGTAGTACTAGAAGAGTGATATTCCTCCCTTTCTTTTTCTCCCCAAACATGGGACACGTTATTCTTTGAATTCTAAATTGAGGTATAATGAAAAGCTATATATCATAGCACAGAATTATTATTATTTTATATGCTGCGATATGCACCCTCTTGAGGATTTGTTTCACATTCTTGTCAATTATAATCTGTCCCCTGCATCTCCTTATTTTGTTTTTATCTGTCTATAATTCCCTTTCAACATTAATATCTGTGATGTGCCTGCCTCAGTTCATCCAACTTCAGTGCCTTCTTGACATGAAATTCCTGTCGTGGCACGGCTATGAAACAGAAAGGTGTCACTAGATTCTGGGCTTAGTATATACGACCGTATGATTTGCCAATTGCATCAAATCTATTTTTGTTTATGTGTAATATCGAGTCGTGTTACAAGTACAGAATTTGAATCTAATTAATTAGAATATACTCATAATGTAAAATTTGACTGCATCTAATAGATTGTGATATATCATAAAATTATTAAATTTTGTAATAATGATTTGAAAGTCATATTTTGAGTAATTTTTAATTGATTAATAATATAAAGTCTTTATATTAACCGTGTATCAAAATTAAACTCATAAATTTTATCGACCTAACAGTTTGATTAAAGTTTTCATTTTAAAAGTAATTGATATTTTATAATACAACTTCATTTTAAAATATAATTTTAAAAATATAATAAATTTTAGAATAAGTATTAATATAATAATTGATGTTATTATTATAATATTTATATATCCATAAAATGTTTAGGATATTAAAAATAAATATATTTTCAATTGAAAACTAATTTTTTTTAAGAAAAACTAATATTAAAATCAAAATTGTATATATAAATAATATTAATATGAAGTTTAGTAGCAGTAGTTAATAATAATAATTTTTCTATTAATTTCATTTTTAAATATTACTTGAAAATAATCTAAATATCTATAAACAAATTTTAATTGATAAATATATTTTAATAATTAAATTGAAAATTTTTTATTTTTTATATAATAATTTATTTCTTAATATATATCCTTAGTTATTAAATAAAATAATATTTTATGAATTATTTGAATTTAATTGCATATTTATAAAGTTAGTACTTTTAATTATTATTTTTCATAAAATATATTTTAAAGCAACTAGTTTTAAAAATATAATAAATTTTAGATAAGTATTAATATAATATTTAATATTATTATATATTATAATATTTATATATTTATATATCCATAAAATATTTATAATTTTAATAAAATATTATTATAAAAAAATATTTTCAATTAAAAATAATTATTGTTAAGAAAAAACTAATAGTACATTATTCTTTTATTTAATAATAATAATAAAATTCTTATTATAGTATTTAAGGTTTGACAAAAAATAAATTACAAAGTCGTTTATTATACTCATATATATATAATTGGTTATTTAAATTTGATCCTTAATTTTTATTTAAAATAAAATTATATTATAAAAAAATATTATTACTTAATATTAAAATTATAAAAATGAATATTTAATTATTAAAATTATATATATATATATATATATAACATTAATGTCAATAACTGAAATCTTCTTTAAATGCATTTAAAAATATTAAATTTAGTTAAATCTGACGGCCGGGCATGATAAAGTTGAGTGATTAACAGTTAGAAAAACTTTATTTGGTGTGTATAATAATATATCATCAGAATATTTTATATAATTCAATACTCCAATAGATATTTTAATTCAGGAGTAGTTAAATTATTAACTTTAACTAGTTAGGTTATCCACGGATTAATTTTTTTAATATTTGTTTTGCAATAACAATTAAATATGTAATATAATATATTATCAAGTAAAATTTAAATATGAATGCAGCCACAATATTATATTCTACTAAAGGGTAAAAAAACACAAATTATATATATATATATATATATATATATATATATATATATATACTTGTCCCCAACAACATACCAATTTTTTTTTTATTTTCCAACCACTTTTATTACCAAGTCCATCAAAAAAAGTCTCCCAAAATAAATAAAATGTCAAATATATTTTTTTCTCACTTTACATCTACACTATACTTCAATCAATATCTTTGTATGTACTTGCACATGTTTTAGAATTATAAATTTATTGCATTCAAAGCTCTCCAATACACAATATGTTTTAGAATTATAAATTCATTATCTTCAAAATCGCCTAATTGAATAACTTAAGTAGTATTTAATAATGCAATTTGACATAAATCAAGAGGAAAAAACTGCAAAATAAATTAAAAGCCAATATGAATATTAATAAAACAAAGGTGGTACAAGGTCACTAGAATAGAAAATCCAAGAAATGATACATAAATGAAGAAAAGATGGATTACCTAACTTCAATCTCATACGCATAAATGCCTGAATTTCAAAT
The DNA here is from genome assembly GCA_007407185.1 of Glycine tomentella. Classification (NCBI taxonomy): domain Eukaryota; kingdom Viridiplantae; phylum Streptophyta; class Magnoliopsida; order Fabales; family Fabaceae; genus Glycine; species Glycine tomentella. The sequence goes on along the minus strand of PYAF01001567.1, from coordinate 304,632 downwards.
TTTAATTGTCTCCAGAACAATGACTTAGTGAAATATAGAACATTTAACTGATAAAAAGAACTTTCGAAAAGAACTAAAAAAACGTGGAAGTGTATTTTGTTTCTCATATTCCAACATCTCCCTCTTATTTTTAGTGGTTTATACCTCCTCTTATTGACTCTAATGTCAGAGCATGTCCTACAATGTTGGATTGAGATGCACTTGGCGATGTGATAATCTTGTGGAATGTAACACCCCGTATGCATCTGATGTATTAACATATTATTTAATCAGATAAGCACATAATTACTTTAATTAAAAAGCCGCGAAAGCGATTTCGAAACCGTATTTCTTGATTCATTATGTATGGTACTCATCAATACGTTACAAAGCCAGCCAACCACATTGATCCAAAACAACATAACTAAACCACAGCAGATGCATAAACAATATCTCTACAGATATATCAAGAGGTAAACAAAGGTATATATATACATATACATCATCTGATACTCACAGTGTCTATACAAAAGAATAAGCACCGAGTGCTCTGATCTCCAAGATCACTTCCTCACATGAGGGCATACAAAGTATACAGTCCAAGTACAAAGCATAAACAAAACATGTGTGCACACACACACACATCTTCCCTCGCAGGGGTACAAAGCAGAATCATATACAATTGACCCACCAAGCTCCAAAAACGCTGCTCAACAACCAAGCAGAAATTGTCTCTACTGGGACCTCCCGCCCTGAGACCTTTCATCTCTTCCAGATGAATCACCTGCAAAACATAATCCCCACACAGGGTGAGATACACATCTCAGTAAGCTCAGGGTCCTTGGAGGCATCTCTCCACCCTGGCTCACTTTCCATGACACACGTCATCAAGGCATCACAAACAATGGCCTCCCTGCCCTTATAACAATATACAGCCAATCATCTAGCTATAATGTATATCTGCGGAACTACGCCGCCACGATGCATCATCATCAGCATCAGGACTCTCAACCCTCAGTGTGAGACCGAAACTCACACCCGTGCCATCCTATCGGGAGCTACCCCTTACACATGGACGCACGTATATGGCACCTCCGAGAATAGGCTTCAACCGCAACGGGACCACCTATCTCTTGGTCTTAAGGGATCATCATCACCCTTGACATGAGCAAACCAAACTAGGAGGTGCGCTCTTCTCCTAGGGAGGTTCATATCTATCTAACTGGCCAGAAGATCTAATCACAGGTATCCATGCATACATATCATTATGAGAAAGTAACAACCATTTCAATGCATGCATCATGAATGCAGCCATCACTCCCTCGGTGTATGGTGTAACACAGAAGTGGGAAACATCCCCAAGAAACCAAGAACTTACCTGACAAAGTCGTGCTCTGCGGTTCAGTCCCTGAACGGTGGTCTACGCTACTGACACCCTCGGTGTCACGCCCTATACAAGGCATACAAGCACAATCAAAACCATAGCAAACTCATAAGGCATAAGCATATAACACGGTTCTCAACCGTCACCATGAAAGGAACCTCATTCCTTTCCATATAAACCTTTAAGTCCTCTATCTTAAGGTTATCAAAGCTAATCCAATCACTGGACCACACATGGACTCTCAGTGGTCTATCTCGGCCTAGCCAAGGCACTAGGGTCTCCACATGACTCAATACAAGCCAAAGCAAAGAGCTCAAAGCTCTATATAGGCCAATACTCAAGAATCCACAATGTGGTTTAAACGGTTTCTTTCACACAATGTAGTCGTTCATATGGCCTCTCAGGCACATATAGAGCAATTATCAAGGCTCATGCATGGTCTATAATCATCAATTAATCAACAAAATACCAACACATTCATTTCTCAGAGCCAAGAACCAAAGTCCATGAAACTAACATATGAAAGCTAATCCTTCATCACAACAACTCCCTAAACATACTTTTCTAAAGGACCCAAGGCTAATTTCAACTCTAGCTCAAAAGGGTCACTATTCATCCCAAAATCAAAATCACAAATCAAACGATAAAACTCGAGTTTCTTACCTCAAAGACGACAAGGAAGACCCGTGGACCACTTCCCATAGCTTAGGTGTCCAAGAATCGCTCCCTTTCCTCGCCGAACTCAATTTTTTCGAAGTTCCCTAGAGAAAGGGATTTCTCCGTTTGAAGCTTTTTAGGGGAAAGTGATAAAGGGTTCTAGCTCTCTAGGTGGTTTCCTACAAGTTTTATGTTTGGAGGGAAGTGTTTTGGTCAAGGAATGAAGAGAGGTATGAAGCTTGGAAGCTTCAACAATGGAGGAGAGTGGCTGGGAAGAAGAAGAAGCAGCTTTTCCCTTTCAAAACGTGAAGAAAAGCTTTTATACCTGCTCCGTCAGAGGTCCGGCACTGATCGCGCCACCTCTGGCGCTAACCGCGCCAAGCTCCCCTGCACATGTGGCGCTAATCGCGCAACATCTGGCGCTAACCGTGCCGGAATCCAGAGGAAACAGCTTTTCTAGGGCACTTCCGGCGCCACCTTTGGCGCTACCCGCGCCAGAATCCAGAGAAAACAGGTTTTCTGGGCCACTTGTTGCGCTGACCGCGCCGCACACCCAGAGGAATGACCCTCTGGACCTCATTGTTGCTGATCGCGCCACTATGGCGCTACTCGCGCCATCCCCTCAAAGGCCTGGCGCTAATCGCACCAAACACCTAGGTCATCACATGGAAGCCAGTGTAACTAGCTTATTTGAAAGAGGAAAAAAATGTTATAGAGAATTTAATTGAAGAGAGAAAGGGAATGAAGAATGGCTAGTACCTACATAACACAAAGATAAGAAGAAATGAACTGATTTGATAATTAAAGGTGTTGGCGAGAAAATGAAACATCAAATGGAAAAGGATGGGATAAGGTAGAAATCATTGAATACAAAGTCAAAATTGAAGAATCAATTAAGAGTTAGAAGAAAATTGAATGGAAGAAATAAGGTGAGACATGAAAAAGAGACTAACATTAAAGAAGTTGAATGATTGTTGATATTCATTTAGATAAATGTGTTGACATTAATTAGCATGAATAATAAAGAGTTTTTCATAGGCTAAAAATTGAAGTTAAAAAGTCTGAAACAATCATTCAAAATAATTAAATATGAATAAATAATTATGATGAAAATTAAGAACCATAAATAATTAAATGTTGGTAGAGGAATATGAAAAGACAAAAAGGTATGGTATGAACACTACTACAGACGGGGGAAACGACGACGGTTCTAGAGCCCAAACAACGATGGTTCTCGAACCGTCTTTGTTGCGGGTGTCGTTGTAAGTTGACACTTTCGACGACGGTTCTAAAAACCGTCTTTGTAAATTTTTTTATTTTTTTTAAATTTTTTTAAAAACAGATACAAAGACGGTTCTCGCAAAAACCGTCTTTGTTTGTGCACTTTCAAAGACGGTTTTTCGGTAATCGTCTTTGTTTCCCTTCATTTTAAATTATTTTTATTTTAAAATAAATGAAAAGAAGACGGTTTTCCGAAAACCATCTTCGTAGGCCACCATTCAAAGATGATTTTTATCAAAACCGTCTTTGTTTCCCTTTATTTGAATTTTTTTATTTTAAATTAAATGAAAAGAAGATGGTTTTTCCAAAACTGTCTTTGTAGGCCACCATTCAAAGACAGTTTTTGCGAAAACCGTCTTTGTTGCCCTTAATTTTATTTTTTTTAATTTAAATTAATTGATAAGAAGACGGTTTTTCCAAAACCGTCTTTGTTTCCCTTTATTTTAAATTTTTTTAATTTAAATTAAATGAAAAGAAGACGATTTTGGGAAAATCGTCTTTGTAGGCCACCATTCAAAGACGGTTTTTATCAAAACCGTCTTTGTTTCCCTGCATTTTAATTTATTTTTTTTAATTTAAAAGAAAGGATAAGAAGACGGTTTTCGTAAAACCGTCTTTGTAGGCCACCATTCAAAGACGAAAATCGTCTTTGTTTCCCTTTTTTTTTTTTTGGAATGTCTACGGAAATTGAAATTTATTTGTATTTTTACTACCAAATAAATTTAAGAAATACACCACATTGAAGGGATTTTATTATATAAAATAAATAAAAAACAAAATTGTAAGTACACTAAAAATTGGAAATTCAGCTTAACACTGTAAATTTAATTTAACACAAAATAAAATAAAATACCATGCAATTATATGAAATGTAAATGAATGTATATAACATAATTAAAACTAATATCCTACTTTATAGCCTGTAACATAATCTAAAATTTGGTTGTAAGCTCTTTCTTCCCCAATCTCCAATGACCAAGAAGCTAAGTGACTCATCTTGTTTAGGTTCTTGTTTAAAACTGCTGGCAGCCAGAAGTGTAATCTACTGAAACTGTAGGACCTGCACCCTGTGATTAGTAAAAGCGAGCATGAGTTCAACTAAATCAAATTTGGCATATCAAGTATTCATTGAGTATTAATATTAAACTTTTATGCTATGCATCTCACAAGTTATATCATTAGTAAGATCAGTAAAGCTGTTAAAATATTTCTCAGGCAGAACAATATCATATTCAACCTAACATGCCAACAGCATTGGAAGTTGTTGAACTACTACACCGCATATGAAAAATTTATAAGGACTACGCAGCAAGAACACAATGGCATCAAAACACAACATACCAACAGGGGACACTGGCCTAGCTATAATCACAAACAGTGGCTCTCAGGTTATGTGGTCTTTACATCATGCAACAGTGATCATGAATTTACTTAATATGGCAGATATTAGTAAGTGATTTTTTTTGTCAAACTCTTCGTTATTGAAACATCTAGTCTCCAATTTTAGTCCCCTATATGTGCTATTTTCTTTTTCTTCTATGATCTGTGTATCTTTCAAGAACTCTCAATCTTAAAAGCACAAATTTTACCACATGATTTATACTATGAATATGATATTTTTGGAACAAGAGAAAATTAGAGCTGGATATCAAAAGAAGCAAAGGTAATAACAGGGACAATAACAACAACAATAATAATGATGATGAGTTCAATTCACAAATAATTTTTATAATGATCCACATATCACATCATGTTGGTTGAGTTTGCAGGAACATGATAGCATAATAAGGAGGAGCCAAAAACTTACTGAGAACAGTCATTATAACACTTCTTAGCTTGGTTAAAGTCATGGGCATAAAGGTAGATAACAATTGCATTAAGATATGCCTGCATTTATGATAACATATATGAGAGAATGTTTATCACAATAAAAAAATAAATCAATTCAGCACATGATTCCCAAACATACAGAAACATTTCTCCACTTTCAGTGTAACAATGAATCAATGATGTAGCAGCTATACACTATTATAAAAATGTCAATCATTAGGGGACTGAAAAAAAATAATTTATCCACATCATAAACACTAAACATAGTTTTATGTTTGCCTTCAACTGTATCACACAACTCTCCTCTTGTATCTAGGCTTTGAACTGGCCATGTAAAAATGTGGAAGAATACCAAGCACAACATAGGCATAGTTTCAAACAATATAATTTTGAATTAAAAAATCCAACTAACACAAAATACTTGAGCTTGTTTTAAAATAGAATTTTACTAGAGCTTGTTTTTCTTCTTTCTTTTTTTTTTTGTTTCCTTTTATTCTTGATTTTGTACTCTTTCTTTTTCTTTCCTTCTCGTAGGTAGGATTTCTTATCCTCTTCTACCAACATCAGAGTCTTCACTACTTATTGCCATATTGTTTAAAAAGTTCAAGCATATTCGTTCAGAAGGCCAACTTATAGCCAATTCTTTTCCTTTCAAGTCCTTGGTTATATAACAAATGACTTAAAAGGTTAAAATACAAAATACAAAGTCAAAATATTCCAAACCTTGCATTGGCTATTGGTAGAATTACACTTGTCAACTGCCAAGCCCATTTTTTTGTGTTGTAACTCAAAATAATGAGGAAGACAGAGTTATTTGAGAAAGGCCTATGAAAATGACAGAGTTAATTGTTGTTTAGGAGGAAGACAACAATAAACAATGAGTATATCAAATTTTAAATGCTGATGTAGATTAAAAGAAAAGGAAGCAAAATATACTCAGACACATTGACTATGATGGTTGGTTCAGAAGCATACCTTCCCAGTAATGAATACAGCAAAGCAGATTTCCCAGCATGTTTAGAACTAAAAACATAGCACTGGAACACATTTCTTTCTATTGTTTGCTTCTTGTGATCTACAGATCTGCTATGAGTGACACGGAGTGCTGCAGCAGGATTTCTATTATATCCAATGTAAATCAAATTAGCCAAGCTAAGTTGTGGATCAAGTAATGTCATCAGGGCCCACTGCAAGAAACAATTTAAAACATATATCAATAAAAACAAATCAATTTCCAACTAAATGTGAACAATTGTGAATAAGCACAATTCATTTCAATCTTCATCTATGAATCCAAACAAGTAGATATCTGGTGGTGAAGGTCTTTTAGGGCTTCCTTGTCTTTTCAGTATTCTGTTAAGTAGGCCTTGGTTGAACCTTTGAGCATTTTTTATGTTGGCATTGGTTGTTCCATCTGTTGGCCATCCAACCTCTCCAATGATGACACGCATTTGGCTAAAACCATTCTTCTCAAGGGCTGTGATGAGTGTGTCATAGTTTGCATCAAACACATTGGTGTAGGTTATGGAGCCATCAACAACTGGAGCAGTTGTGCCATCAAAGAAGGCAAACTCTATTGGGAAGTGAGGATCAGCATCAAGGCTGAGGAATGGATAGATGTTGAAGGTTAGAGGGCCACCATTTTGGCTTAGGAACTTTATTATTGAGATCATTTGGTTTTGAATGTCTGGCGTAAAGTTTCCACCTGATGGAAGGCCACTGTCACGTTGGTAGACATCAGCATTTAGAGGGGTTGTCACCTTCACTTGCCTGCCTAATCCTGCTTTTATAAGGGTTGCTTGGATGTTTTGGATGGCTGGAAAGGTTGAATTCACAAATCGGCCACTGTATGTTTTGAGAAAAGCCTCATTCCCCACAACAACATACCTAGCAATTTTGCAAATACTAGTTAAAAGTGCAATTTAGTTACAACACAAAAAGATAGCGATAGCCAGTGTAATGCTACCAATAATGGTATGATGTCAACAAACCTTGCACTGGCTACTGGTTTCAGTTGGGTGTGAATTCAAAAAATAGTGTTGGGTCTCCATTCAGTTGAAACCATAGTCTAGCCTGTGAAAAGTCTTCAAGTACTATGTGTTTTCTATGACAAAAATGTATTCATGCTCATCTGATTAAGAATTCAGTTAAAAAAAATAAAAATCTTCTTTAAAGCAGTGATTGTATAATGAAGACTTTGAGAAGTCACACTTTTTGTTTAATTCACACTTTGCCACATATTTTCTGAGGTATCACCTAAAGCAACCACTATAAAACTATTAATTTATGTTTTTCCTACTATTTAGTTTAACATCTTTGCTGTCAATTGTTATAAGAACAAGTGTTTTCTTGGCTACAAATAGGATAACATTCTTTAGTTTAAAATTTATGTTGTTCTTTCCGGAATATGCAATAAATCCCATTAAACCTCTAATTCAACATTGGGCAGTTCTATTCACTGCACCCAAACAGTCCCTAATATGGTCCTTTATCACATTTTTACTAGAAAATCATAGAAAGCCTTAAATACTACAAAACTCCAATTCATCTGATTTCCAGACCCTAACTTTTGGGCATTAAATTATTTAATTAATTTTCCGTTCTATTTCAATTTAGTTTTAACAGCTCAATCACATGCAACAAGTTGAACTTGAACATTAATAAATAGGCATGAAATTAACAGAATGAAAATATAGACTTTCTGCAAGACAATGACATATACACAGGCCTATGAATCTTGTACAGTAGAGCTCCTCATTTAAGGCAATAGCAAACTCCGTCCATGTTACACTACACATTTATTTTATAGACATGTATACCTTCACATAAGGAAGAATATTCGGAATTGAAAGATTTGGATTTAAAACAATTACCTGTAAGTATAAAAAATCACTGAACAATTACCTGAAGTGGTACCATGGGGCAGCAAATTGGAGGTCAGAAGAAAGATTTCCAAATTTTGAGAATGAATCAGCCTTTGAAAGTGTAAAATTTATGAAGGGAAACAGATCAACAAGTATTGATCTGTTAAATGAACAAACTTTGAAGATTACCACAAACAATCTTTTAGTTTGGTCTGAAATACAGATTAAGAAATTTTATGATTAAAGACAACCATGAACTGAAAACTCGGAAAGCATGTACCTTATTCCCATGTGGTTGTGACGGTGAAGGTGTGCGGTAAAATTAAGGCATTGATGTTGCTTTAAAGTTGAGGCTCTTCCGGAGTTTTTTAATATCAGCTTCTGTCTTTTCCTACAACAACAGAAGTTGAATGTAATAATTTTCTTCAAGCTCCATAAGAAATGCAAATAAGTGGAGTCAGCTACACTACACCATACTAGTTAAAACTATAATAGAATCCTTCTACAAATTTTGTTTCTTTATTCTGTATAGTATGGTTGCCAAACCTCTGTATTCACAAATGGTAAAGATAGTTTTCATTTCTAGAATATCCCTAAATTTAGTCTCAGTAATTCATATTGATTTATATTGATTCTTTGTAGAAAATATTTGACCTTATTTAGGAAAGGAATGAAGTAATGATACCAATTGAAATAGCAAAAGTAATAGTAAATTGAGTTTAAAATAAAATACACAGGTTAACAACCTCATTGGTAACAATCATATTAGCCCCTTCAATTAGAATCTAACAGATGCCAGACCAATGTGTCTTGCTTCTTCCGTACCATAGACATATCGAAGCAGAAACAGAAACTCATTTGAAACCTATGTAACTTTATTCCAAGTTCCATTGGTTTGAAATTGAATTTCACCATGTATTCATATCAAGAGCCTGTTACCTGATAATCTACTATGCTTGAGCTCATAAAACCCGAAGCTATTATTGGCAGACTTACCTGTGACATTGCTTGCTTTTGATTAATCTCTGCTTCCTTTGCATGCATTTTTTCTTCCAGCTTCATGTAGAACTGAGTTGACAGAATCAGGACAACAAATCAACAATTATACATTTTATATACTTTTTTATAATATGAACAGCAATGGTTCTTAAACAATAGCATTTTACTTGCCTGTTTCCGCCTTTCCGCTCGCTCGATACATTTGAAGTTAAAAGCCGCAGCCCTAGGCTTAACATTGGACTTTGTAGAATTGAAAGCTTGGTTCATCCTAAACCTTATTATGTTAGTCTCAGATCAGAATGAAAGAAAACGAAAGATTAATCCTTACATATGTCAACAAACCTTTCTGCTTCTTGAATTCCTCTCAAAGCTATTTTTGAAGCAGAAAGTTGGGATTCTACACCCTTTCTTACTTTTGATGCATTTTCACTATAAAAAATTAAAAGCACATTTGAGTCTGTGAATCTGAAGCGTATAATATAACAATTCCAGATGAGAACCAACAAATACCTTTTGCTTTCACGAACAACTTTCTCTGCTGTTTTAGAAACCTGCACATGGAGGCCCATAAATTAAGGGTGATAGCTGAAATTCACAAGCAAGCCATATAGAAGAGAAATTACACTTTAAAAAAATGAAAATGAATCCAACGGAGGGACAAGGGAGGGACTGCGTCGTGACAACGAGAGAGAAAGAGAGAGGGAGTGAATGGTCTGATAGGGCACAAGAGAGGGAGTTGTGAAAGAGAAGGGGATGGAACGCGGGTTTCTATATTTGCATCCTAATTCTTTAATTTATTTTTTTAATTGAAATTACAAATAAAACAAAGACGGTTTTTAAAAAACCGTCTCTGTATGTGGCAAAAACGAAGACGGGTCTTCAAAGACCGTCTTCTGTTATCCCCTTCTACGACGGTTTTTTAATAACCGTCCTTGTAAACTTTGTTTTAATTGCAAAAATGCCACCGCCTCACATACAAAGACGGTTATTACAGAACCGTCGTAGCATGTGTGTCGTTAAAGGATACTTTTGTAGTAGTGCGAAAGAACGAGGTGAAGGTTTTAAAGGAAAAAATTTGCTGAAAAAATAAGAACTTTTATATATACCCTAATAAACATTTTGATTATGTCTCTAGTCATTAGTCTCTCCTTTCAAGATATTAATCATTGTAATCACATATCTAATATTTTGATATTTCACTTGTAACGACATTAAATTAAAATTTAAATTACACAAGATGTAATATTTAACGTATTTGAAGAGTAAAAATAATATGCATATATATAACAAATTTTATAATATTTTTGCCCATTTATTTTTATTTTTCTTAAATTTAAATATGTTTTGTTCCTAATAAAATAAATTTCGTTGTTGATTCTTGATAATTTTTTTTATTTTTAAGCTCCTAGAGAATTATATAAATGAATTTATTTAGAGAGTTATCAAAATCAATTTATTAATCTATTTAAAGCACTGCCTAAATAAACATAGGAACCAAAAATAATATTTTAAATTTATCAGCGACAACCATGAATTTTTTTATTAGAATGAACCCAAAACAAAATTAAAACATTTATTAGAGACAAAAATATATTTTGAATTTTTTTTCACGTCATCTATCTTATTACATTTTTTTCCTATCTCTTGTGTATAATATATTGAAAAAGTTGATATCATTACTATTTAATACAATAATAGATGGTTTGGATACATATCCATGTCTAACACACATATATATATATATATGCTCAGGACAAAAGGGTAGTGACAACAAATGAATGTTAAAGCAAACGAGAAAGCTAAACAAAGGGGCATTAGCGTTAGAGACCCTATATAATTTTCAAAACCATTATGATTGATGTCATAATTATTCTTATAGAGTCCGCACTTGCCTTAAAAAAATATCCCCTGGACGGCTAGGGAAGCAGCGTTACTTGTTGGCATAAATTAATGTTGAAAGAGCCACTCTCAAGAGCCACACATGAAAATGAGTGCTATCATGTTTAAATGCCAATTGGGACACTAAGGAATCAAAGGGCTCCTCTCCATTCATGAAAATGACTACTTTTATTTTGTTCTCTTCCACTCTGTCTATTGCGTGTTTTGCTAGTGACGTATAACTCCAATTCATGGTAAAAAAAAAAAAAAAAGAAAAGAAAAAAGACACTACTACAAAAAGAAGCCCTCTCAGAAAATGACACAATATTTGGAAGTATTTTATCTGTATCCCCTACTCTTTGTCTAGGATCATCTTATCTGCCTTTCCACTCTCAAGCTGCCCAACTGTGTGCATAACTCATATTTGAGGCCCATAATTAAAGGACAAGCCTAGTAGAATACTTACTTGAGACTTTCCTAAATCTGTATTTAAGGACTGAAAGGGAAGAATATCAATTTTCAAAATTCACTAAGCCAAACAATCAATGTGATATGTTTTAGTACAGACCAAAATGAAAATGCACATACCATTATATAATAGTCAGTAGGAAGTAATATCAAATAAAAGAGTTTGACATCTCCAAGAAATAAAAAAAAAAAAAAATCAACTCTCTACAATAGTTTGCCAGAAGTACAATTTTCTTGTAAAATAAGAAACAAAGAAAAAAGAAAAAAGAAAACTCACATTTCTGTATGCACTTTCACAATCTAGTTAAAATGGAACTCTATTTTTACTATACTTGATTAATAAAGAATTTCTTCCCATCTTTGATTTTGCAGGTTGATGCATCCATTAGGTGGTTAATAAATATTTAACTAATGTCTAGATATGTTCAAGTTATGGGTGGGAACTAGGATATAGGAGAGGAAAAGTAGCAAGACATCCACAACATTGTCAGCCATCAGTTTCAACCAATGTGGAGTTGAATCCTATTGTGTGATGCTCTTGATGGAACCTAACACCACCCTAATCAGTTACATTAAGCATTGGAGTCACCAAAGTTGATTCGAAGAAAATGGGAACAAGGAAGCATCAGAAAGTGCTTTGAAGCTGGAAAATGCAGAAAGCTCCATTTATAATAAGGGGCGCCAGGTACAACAGATAAGGCTTCCATTAGTAAACGATGCTATGCTAAAGTGTGATCTGGGCACGGTGTACTCAACATGATTCAGGTTTTCGCACTACAATCTCCTGGTTCACCGTCGATCTCATCACTGAGACCTTGTCGTCGCCACCATCATCTCCGTTGACGGCGATGGCCTCCGCCAAGCTCGCTTGATCCTCTAGAGGCTGTTGGATTCCTGGCTTTCTTTTGCATTCCTGCAAAGTAAATGACGAGGGCTGTTGGGGGTTAGGGAGGAGAGGAGGGAAGGGGAGACGTAGAGGGAAGGGGTTTGGGGTTAGGGTTGAATATGAATGAGGACGAGAGGAAAGGAAGGGACGCAGGGGAGAAAACATCTAATTATTTACAAAATTGCCATTACTATTTAAATAAGGACGGTTATTTTATAACTGACTTAAATGTGTTGTAATTTGCAGAAAACAAAGACGGTTCTCACTTCAACAGTCTTTGTTTTACAATATCTAAGATGGTTGTTCAATAACCATCTTCGTAAATAGGAAATTATTTACGAAATTGTCACCGCCTCACCAACTAAGATGGTTATGCGCTCCAACCGTCTTTGGTAGCGCGTCTTTAAATGTCTTTTTTGTAGTAGTGAGCAATCTAAAAAGTTGATTGGTAAAGTCAATCCACCAGAAAATCTCACCTACAAAATTTTATTTATTTTATAGTTGGCTGCCTATAACGTAGAGATAGACAGTTATCAAGATTCCAGGGTTTACTGCTGTAAAAATCGACATCCATTTCAATCTTAACCTTAAAATTATTTTTGGAATGAAGCACCATAGCAGGACCATATGTATTTCTACCAACCATAGAGCCACAAAGGATACTAAAGTGTATTGTAGTCAGCATTTACACAATTGATTTTTAAATAAATCTGATTTTGTAAAATTTGTTTTGAATAGAATGAATTTTGAAGTGAATTGGTTTATATTTCCATGTTTTTACTTTTTAGTCTAAAAGTAAGCTAGTAGTAGTGTTTAATATATTTTTTATTTAACAAAAATTTACTTAAAAGATGTTTCATTCAACTCAAAATTAATTGTAGACTTCAAAATAATTTTTTAATACAAGATCAAATATATGAATAGTTATCTAATATCACATTAGCTAATATTTGAATGTGATTTTCAATGATTCAATGTGAAACTAGAGCACACTTAACATTTAAAATTTCATTGGAAATATGTCATTTATTCAGTTATTCAATCATGAATTTACCTACAATTTAAAATTATTGACATTTTATATAACTACTTTCAAAGTTATATTTAGAGTGATTTTAATTGATTAAAAACATAAAAAAAAAATTAACTCTAACTTTTATTTGAAGCACAAGTAAAACGTTGAACACTCAAATGACATACGTGGCCAGTATCACCAAGTTGATATTTTTAATTGGGATGACATATATTGGACGACACTTTAAAGGAAAAATAAAGATAAAATTACTCAAAGATGCACAAGTTAAATAGGGAAATTATAGATTTTTCACCTAATGGTTCAAGACTTCAAGGAGAAAAGCATATATGAAAAAAATAATTTTTTTTTCTTTCAACAAGAAAATTATGTGTTAGGATTTTTTTTTACACGTGACATTTTTCTTTAAAAAATTATTAATAAATACTTTTTTTTTATCAATGAACCTTAAACTTTTATTCTTGAGTTGAGTTGGTCAAAGGTATAATAATAACTCCAAAAAAAAAACAAATATTATAATCTAGATGGAAAGCTTACAATTTCAGGATAAAGACTGTAAAATTTCACCAAAGACAAAGTGCAAAATTAGTATCCAAAAAGATTTCATAATGAGCAATGTTTCTCTCCATTATAAAAGAAAATTATGCACTAATAATATAAAATAATTTTACATTATTATTCAATCATAAATTATCATATATGATAAATTTATTAATTTTTTAATAACTAACTTAAAATTCATATTAAAATTTTTAATTAGAAGACAATATTTTATTTTACTTAATTGAATGACATTATAAAATTATTTTATCATTATATACAATCATTAAATTTTAAAATAAAAAATTACACTGCCACTACACTCATCTAAAAAAAGTAACTACACCTTTTCTAAAAGTGAAATTATGTCATTAAGATTTTTCCTTTTTTTTATCTCAAATTTAAAAAATTATTGGGCCAGGTGTTCAGAAGGTTAGGCCTAATTAGTGATAAACAATAAATAGTATTAGATCTGGTTAGGCTTAAGCTAAAGGACGCAAGAGCAGAAATCCTTGAATCAAAAATCTTTCTGGTGACAAAATTGGTTAAGTAATATTACTTAACCAATTGCCGAACAACAACACTGAACTGAAGGAACATAACAATGTGAAAACTCATAAACATGTGAGATTATTGGAAATGGTAAGTGTGAGGGGTTAATCTCACGTTGACTAAGAAAGGGGTCAATGAAAGATCTATAAGATACCTTAAAATTTTGAGTAAAGATGTGATGTTCAATTCTCTTAGTAATCTTGGTCAATAGCTCGTGGGTGTTGCCCCAAATTCCCCAACACAAAGTCTACATTATTCTCAAATAAAGAAGTCGGGGTGCATTTTGTTAGTGAAAATGGTTCTTAAGGTCTCTTTAATCCAGGATTTAGCCCATTTCATGATAGCCTCTTAACTCATAACTTGAAGAAGTGTCATATATAAGTGTCCTGCCCTGTTCTAATGCGAATATACTTTATCGTTGTTTGTGTTATGTATAATAAATAAGGGTAAGCGTGTCACACTTGAAAATGATGTTATATATTTTTATCATGCCCTTGAAAATAATGTTAACACTACTACACACGGGACTTTTAATGACGGTTGTTTTACCCCTACGATGACGGTTGTTGAACCGTCATTGTTGTAGGTGTCGTTAAAAAGGGGGCACTTTTGACGACGGTTCGAAAAACCGTCATAGTATATAATTATTTATTTAATTATTTTTTAAAATTAAATACCTACGAAGATGGTTGTTAAGAAAAATCGTCATCATAGGTTGACATACGATGACGGTTTTTCTTAATAACCGTCTTCGTTTTTTTATTTCAATTTTAATTTTTTTTAAAAATTAAAAACCTACGATGACGGTTATTACGGATTAACCGTCATCGTAAGTCATGCTACAACTCATTAATCCTAATGTTTTGGTTGTACAGTAGCTGAGAACAATTTTGAATCTATAGACCAACATATTTATCTTATAAAAACTTCAGTTTTTATGGGCAGTCAAAACTAACAAGAAATACAGAACAAAAAAGTCGTTTCAGTCTGACGCATAAGTCAAGAAGTGGAATAGCCAGACAACAGCTGTATAATAGAAAATTTATTTGTAAATGCGAGGAAATTGAGTGAGAGAGAGACTAACTTTAAAACAGAAGTGAAGACAAATTCGATAAGCCTACATACTAGACAGGATGAATTCTGATTATACTAGTTTACAACATGTCGATCAAGTGCAAACTATCAAGGTATTGAAATGTTGAAATCTTTATAAGCATCAATTTCCTAAAATTTAACCAAGCATATTATCTACCTTGATAAAATGAACCTAGGAGATCATGCTTTTAAAATTGCTTTGTGACAAAAGAAAGCACAACTGAGGACCTAACCTATTTTCCCCACTCCAATGATCTATCAACCAAGTATGAATACTCTAGGTCTTCAAAACACTTTTGCAATGAAGACAGTGGTTCATTAAAATAAACAGGGAGACAAACTCTAGAAAGATCCTTCCAAATATTGTCTTTAATAATTGACCACAAACCAACAGGCTTCTCTTTTTCTTTCGGCTTTTTTCCTTGTGGACAACTCTCTAAAGGTTCACGAGAAGAGCTCATGCAGTGTATAATATGGATATTATTAATTAATTTATGGTCCCAAAATACAAACCTATCAATATATAATTGGCCATTTTCAAACACTTACCAGGTCTGTTTTTTATTTTCATGACTCATTTATCACCCTTTCGGCACACACAGCTAGAACACACATCACATAGCACATGCACAGGACACAACAACAAAATAGGGAGATAACAGCAAAAACAAAAAATAGTGTGTAGGGGATCGCTTATATGCTTGTCAATGACTTTAAAGTCCATAAATGTAGTCCTGCTAGCTTGGGTGCTTATATGCTTTAGACACATAGAGAAGATAAAAGATTATTGATAGAACACCAATTGTAATAGATGAAAATAGGCTTAAAGAACACCAGATTAAAGAAATGACAACAATTTGTTGTCCCAAAGTTCAAGAGATTATCCACGACATCCTCCTACATCTCATTTATTTCACAGGTTCAGTCTACTCACTATTGTACAATGTTCCATTCCCTAAGGTCAATTTTATACTGCTGGGGGTATCCAAAACCTTTAATTCACAACTGAGTCGAGACTAGAGAAAACAAAAGATATGGAGTGCAATGAGAACTAATAAAGTGCATCTGCACTAATGCAAAATCAAAGGTTGAAAGCAAGAAATTCTAATGTGAATGGATTGAATGAGGATGGAAGCATGTATCAACCCAAACACAAAGTGAGCAATCATTTATAATTTTTGTAGTTATCCCAAATAGAAAGTGAGCAAGCATGTATCAACCCTTAATTTAAAATGCATGACGATCTTAACTCATAGAAATTAAGGCTGAATACATCTTTACTTGCTTACCACAGAAACAAATTCACTTTAGAAGAGAATTTTTCTCAAAAAAGGAATATAGAACAAATTTATCTCAACAATAAAGCCTGCATGCGCAGATCACCTAGAAGTCTAATTTTTGCTGACAGAGTTTCACCTGTAGCCACCAAATCATCGATAATTATGACCCGCTCATTGTGTTGGACAGTGCCAACATGAATCTCCAAGCAATCAGTTCCATATTCTACAACATATTTTTTTGAAATTACTTCACCTAAACATGAAGCAATAGTCAGAGTTTAGGCATGAATGTGAGGACCAAATTAATGCACAGGAACAAGTAGTTTAAATTGATGTTGAATGTAAAAGGGCCTAAGCTTCTTCAAGATGGCTCGCTCCAAACTAGACAACACTCGCACTTCTAATTTCAAAGGCATAAATAAAACAAAATTGAAAAATCCTTATTCTGAACCAAATAGTGACCTCACCTTTAACTCATCAATGTGATTCAAAGTGTTATAGACAGTGAGTATGAAGAACTCCTGCAATCAGCACAAAGAATGAGCATGATGCACGCCACAAGCAGAGCATCAGTTACAACAAAGAGGACAAACAAATTGCAAGCTTTAACTGATTTGGTTGAAGGAGTAAAACAACAAATCACAAATTGCAAGCTTTAACTTATTTGGTTGAAGGAGTAAAACAACAAATCACAAAAACTAAAAGGAACCATAAATTAAAATGGAAACAATATAAACAACAGTAAAGTAACACTAAGATGTTGCGGTATGAATTTATTCCATTTCAACTAATTCAAATTGTCAATGATTATCGAACAGTGCTTATAAAACCAAGATTAAGGACATTGTATTTCATAGGAGGTAAACTAGGGTTCACCATTCACGAACCTTCTTCTCGTTCAATGTGCCTTCCTCCTATGTTACTCTATAATTTCTGGGTGGCTAATCTATAAATCCAATATATTTGCAGTCAATCGAATGAACATAGAGTGATTAGAGATAGAGATAAGTGGATTTTTGTTGTTTGAAATTGAGAGAAAAGTCACCTTGACGAGGACATCAGCTACCATTAGAAGAACCACTAACAAAGGCACTGCATCCTGGATCCATGGATGTGTCGGCATGTGTTATTCGTGCGTCATTTCACACTGAAATTTCGCCCCCTTTACAACCCCAAGTCGGAAACGCGCTCCACTCCTTCTTCTCCCATATCTCCCACCGGCAACGCCTCCCACTGCTGCTGCCTCAACGAGCTCGACCACGATGGAGACAACGGAGGGTTGAAGAAGGGGTTTGGCTACGTGAGGACCACAGGGGACGAACGATCAGAGAGAGAATGAAAATTTGAAAATGAACCAGCACAAGAGAGAGAATGAAAAGTTGAAAAAAAAAAAAAAGGAGACGGGCCTGTTATATTTCGACGATAGTTTTGATATAACCGTTCTTAAAATGTTGTAATTATTTACAAAATTGCCACCGGTTCAATTTCGACGACGGTTTTGTTATAACCGCCCTTGAATGCGTGTCGTGAAAAGCTGGTTTTGTAGTAGTGATAAGATGGTACCCATGCAGGCCAGAGAGACGATTACTACAATGACCAGGATAGATGATTGGGTAGAGTCCTTTCAATTAGAATTATTAAATGCAGTCTATGGACCCTATTTCTTTAGTTATGAACTTTTTGAAGATATTGGTGACATACATCACACTGTCATTCGTTGATCAATGATATCGATTCAAAATAATTAACATCACCAATTTCCTACTTTAAAAATTAATTTAACATCATTTTAGGGCCTAGTTTGATATTGCATATACATTTGAAAGGCATTTATAAATGGATCGAGTACTTGTACGTGCCAAACGCGTCTCTCATGGATCAATCCAAGGCTTATGGAAGAAGATTTATTTGGGTTTGAATCCAAGGCTTTTCCGTTGGTCTCCAATTCCTAGCCAATTCAACTGCAAATTCTCATTGAGGTAAGGATTTTATTGAAGTTGTTGGTTGTTTTACTTTTAATAGTCTACGTAGGTGATGTACCTTCAAATGCTTTTTTGTACATAATGGGACAACTTTTGTTATCTCCTTTGATTTTGGAAAGTACATTTAAGATATGTGTATATAAGAAAGAAAAGAAGCAAGTAAAAGAAGAAAAAAAATAATAATTATATACTATATCACATACGATGTCAATTATTTGATACTCAAATAATGAAACTGATGGTGTACCTTTGGACATAATGCTGGGGCCAGAAAGATGGGTCATGCACTCATGCATGCATTTGCTGCTTTTGACTGTCACAGAGCGAAATGGCCTTATGGCAAAGAGGCTTACAGGAGTGAGTTCAAGCACTTTTTGTCACCATTTTTAATGCTCTTTATTACACGGTTGTTGCTTTCTTGCTTTAATTTGTCCATCTTCCTCCTCTTTTCAATAACCTCATCTCAGAAGATGATAAATTTGACCATCTAATCACTGAGTTCGTCCATTCAAGGAAGGAAGAGTTGGACTCTTCTTCTCTTAGCAAGCACAATCTTGGGCTTTTGCTGAAGCATTAGGTACGTAGATCGACTAGCATCACCATATTTCTTTTAGAATTTAATTTTTACATATATTTTATACACGTTCAATCAATCAACATTTTTGTTAATATGATTTATAAAAATCAACAAACTTACAATAAATAAAATTTATTATACATGATATAGTTTAACATTAGATAATAATATGAAAAAATCTTTTACACTATAAAAATATTAAACTATTTACTCTTGAATAAACTCTCGATTTCTTCTCTGGATTCTTACCATCTCTTCTAAATGGTCCCTAAAATAAGAATTTATATAAGTAACCCACCTAGTTTTAAAAACCATGCTAAATAGTCCTAAACATATTGAAAAACCCTTCAAATCAATCCCTAAATGTTAATAAAATATATTAAGTAGTTAGAAAATTAACCGACGAATATAATATTCAGGGAGATCACTTATATAGTTTTATTACTTTAGATATACTACTTGGGAAAGAGGATAATAGTTTATGGAAGAAATTGGTGATTTATTCCTCTTGAACAAACCCAATTAATTAATTGTCTTTCTTATAAGCACTTCTATCTATCCTATAGTTCCCTTTTTGACTTATATGATTTCTTAGGCAAAAGATATGGTCAAACCAACTACAATTTGCATATATATGGCCCATTTAAAAAGTTTACCTATGTCATCAAAGATCAGAAGTTTAAATCATCATTACTAAACAAAGATATCATCTAGCTAGCTAGCATTGTTGTTATGATTTAAGTTTATGGCTAGAGTTTCATCTCATCTCATTAAGCACGTGTTTAACATAAACATAAAAGATAACAATTGGCCTAATGACAATTATTGCTGGGGTAACACAGTGCACTACTATTCATCAAGTAGATACACTTTGTTTGATGTTTTCTCAATGCTCCCACTAAGAGCTGCAATTTGTTAGCAAAGGAATATAAAGGCAGGACCGTAGTTGTCATATGTTTCATCTGCTTTATAATGTTGGATTTCTCTTAGCTTACTACAGGGACCCAAAATGATTTAATTTGTACTTTTGTTTCTAACACAAATATACAAGATATCATGGTTCTATTTCTTTTGTAATTTCAGAAACTTCAACTAAATATTGCTCTTGTTTTTCTGCCCTGAATTACGTAATCCGACAAGTTTCAACTCGTGCAGTAATTTTTGGAGATTATTTATGCTATATTTGGATTTTCTTTTGCAGTACTCAAGCATGTTCAGAGATATTATAAACATGATTTGTTCATGGAAAAAATGTTAGATTGTTTATATTCAAACATATTTTTAATCTTAAAAGCCTGTAAGATTAATAGAGGTTGAAAAAATTAACTTTTCTTGTATTTGAAAATTTTACTCTAATTTTACTTTTGAGATTAAAAAAATTCAAAATATAAATACTATTTCACTTAAAACTTACTTTTAACTTAAAAAAAATTTATAAAATCAAAATCATATGAAATAAAATTCACAATATTCAATACAAACTTACTTTTAACTTAAACTAATTTTATAAAATCAAAATCATATAAAAAATTTACAAACTTCAAACTTACTTTTAACTTGTCAAACAAACTAATAAGCTACTAAGTGACTTGTCAAACACATTCTATTGCAAACTTTAATCACCCAATTTATATTTTTTATGAGTTTGTTATTATTATTCAAACTACAATTTTAATACTTTAATGATAACATTCATAGCAAAACATTTATATTTAGAGAAAATAATTTATGTACCAACCATGTAATAGGATTTTTAGGTGACATCTAATAACAAATCAATTTAACAAATCATTATGCCTGGTTTTTGTTATAACTAAAATAAAAGGCATATACCTATCATTTTTTTATTGATTGACATTACTTATACTACATAAAAATTAAACTTTTATATTTAAGGGAGAATATTAACTAATATTCTTTAGACATTAGTTTTTTTTTAAGATTCTTAAGATATTAGTTAAAAATTAA
This sequence comes from Glycine tomentella, assembly GCA_007407185.1. Classification (NCBI taxonomy): domain Eukaryota; kingdom Viridiplantae; phylum Streptophyta; class Magnoliopsida; order Fabales; family Fabaceae; genus Glycine; species Glycine tomentella. The sequence continues at coordinate 283,379 of PYAF01001567.1, read as the reverse complement.
GATTAGATTCTTTCCATGAAAAAATGTTATCAATACACTATCATAATTTCCCATTAAAACCCACCTATATATTAATTCCTTAATCAGTAATTTTAAAACACTTATTTTTATTACGCTTTAAAGAAAAACAAGACACTTGTCAATACGACTTTATTTTGAAAAAGAAAGTGTTTTTATATAATTATTATAATAAAAAAATTTGACTTCTCAAGAGAATTCTAATATCAAATTTAACTCTTTTTTTACAAATTCAATGAATACGTGTTTTAAATTAAGTTAACACTTATTGAATTTGAAAAAGAAAGTAATGCTACGCCTTTTCTTAAACCATGAATATGATAGTGAACGCCAAAATTAAAACCATCAATTCACCAATTTCGAAAACCTGTATCAATGGCCAGTGTTAGGCTATAACGATTTTAACCTTATGTCTATTTAACTCTAATTAGAGGGACTCATTTCGAGTGAATGAAAATGGAATGTTCATCTTATATTTTATCTGCAAGTATAGAAATAAAATGATCACTTTATTTTACTATGTTCCTATATATATACTTTAAAGCTTAATTACAAATCTTACTATTAAATTTTTATTATTTTGCTAATTTTATTATTTAAGTTTTATTTTCTTAAATTTTATCATTCAACTTTCATAATTTTTTGAATTTTATCACTAAAGTTTTTCTTTTTTGAATTTTATCATCCAACTTTTAATATTTTGTAAATTTTACCATCCAATTTTTTTTATTTTTGTACATTTTACCATCACGTTGATAACAAAACGATATAAAAAGTCATTTTTCTATATTTTTTACATCAGTTTGTAATTATACAATCGATGTAGAAAAGTAATTTTCTACATAAATGATAATTATAATTGATGTCCAAAGTCAAAATCATTCATTTTAGGTTCATAATTGTAAAATACGCAAAAAATTGAAAACCCAAATGATAAAATTTTTTAAAATAAAACTTTCGTAGTAAAATTTACAAAATAATAAAAGTTGAGTAGGAAAATTTATAATTAAGTTATACATTAATCTATTATCTTATCTAAATAATAATCAAATGTACAATCAAAATTACTTTATTAACCTCATGTCAATTTTTTCCTACTGTCCAATAATAAGAGTATATTAGTTCAATTTTTTATTTTTCTTTTATTTCATACATATTTTTTCCTCCTCTTTGGAGTCATCTTCCTTCCTCTTTCCTCTTTCCTCTCTCCTCTCACTTTTTTTACTTTCTTTTTCCTATGTCACCACCTCCCTCTTTTCTATCTCTCCTTTTTTAATTCTTTTATTTTATAAACAATTTTATCTATCTTTTTTTAATTTTTATTTATTTATCTATTATCTTCTTCTAAATAAGAAACCAATGTACAACCAAAATTACTTTATTAATCTCATCTAAAATTTTTACAACTGTCCAATAATAAAGATATATTAGTCATTCAATTTTTATTTTTTAGGGTAAAAAGTCATTTTCGTTCATGTGTAAAGTGTTAAAAAATTCGTATCTAAAAGTTGAAAATTCAAACTTTAGTCTCGAAAGTGAAAAAAGTGCGACAAATTCATTCATCCGTTAACTTCTATCCACTATCGTTAATGAAAAAGCTTATATGACACATTTAGAGATGAATTTGTCAGCGCTTTACACATTCAGGGACAAAAATAATTATTTACTCAAAATATAATTTAATTTGCATCTTCTCCCTTTTTTAATCGTTGCAAGCATAACATTACATTAAGCACTTAAAAAAAGGAAAGCAAACATAAGTTAGAACAAATATATGATAAGCATAATATTGATTAATAAACATAATTTGTCTGTTGCTCTAAAATTTCTAATGTGATAACATTAAGTAGTGACAAAATCAAGTTGAGTCTCATTTTTTTCTAAGGATTAACTTAATGACTGTACATTTTTGTCTTAGAGAAAGTTTCAAGCAGGGAGAACAATGGGTAGGTGAAATGGAGGTTTGGATTTTAAATTTATTTACTTATATTATATTAATATTTTATGTAAAATGTGTTATTTTTTATAATCGAATGATAAATTTGCATAATTACTTATTGCTTATGTTTTTCAAAATACGTTGTCTATAATATCATATCTATTACAAAATACATATTTCACTCTATGTTTAATAACTTTATATAAAAAAATTATTGATTAATATTTATATCACATAATTTTAAATTGATACATTAATGGATTAATAATATTATAATTTAAATTTGTTTTAAATTTTTATGATAGATATCACAAATATTTTTGACAAAAATCCATTTTGTTTGAGACAAATCATAAAAAAAAAATCATTGATTTTTTTAATTGAAAAGTATTACAAAAAAAAACATGATTTAGTGACCGACGTACCCGGTCGCTAAATCGTCGAATTCGGTCACTAAATAGGGTAGTGACCAAATTGGAACCTGAATTATGTGCGTCGCAAAAAACCCGATTCGCTAAATCCTTAGTTACCGAATTTTGGTTCGGTCGAAGATTAGCAACCGAAATAGTCAATCGCAAATTAATTAAATTCGGACACAATGTATTCGGTTACTATTTTTGATTGTGACCAAATCTGCAATCGAAACAAGCAGTCGCTAAATTGGTTGCTAATTTATAATAAAATTAAAAATTTTAATTAAATTAAAACTACCATTCGATCTCTATTAAGTAATTAATTTTATAATTAATTTCCTTTCAGTCGCTAATTCGGTCGCTATTTATTAATAATTTTATAAGTAAAATTCCTTTCAGTCGCTAATTCGGTCGCCATTTAATATGTAATTTGAAATATAAAATAAATTAAAATGTTTCCGTTGCAGATTCGGTTGCTAAACAATATTTTTTATTTTTTCATATTTTAAATTTTGACCTACTTAATAAGTATTTGATAAATATAATTTTAATAAATTATATAATAAAAGTGGACATTGATAGTATTTAAATATATCTAATAACAATTCTAATTTAAAGTTTGATAAAATGCAAATTCAATCTTGCCAAAGTTTAACAAAACTAAATGTCAAAGTTTAATAAAGTTCAAATTCATGACTAACATGGCATAATCAAACTCAAATAAATGTGCTTTGTCCTCACTCACACACTTCCTGAGAAACTTCCCAGGAGGTCACCCATCCCAAGATTGCTCCAAGTCAAGCACGCTTAACTGTGGAGTTCTTATGTTATGGGCTACCGAAAAATAGATGCACCTTGTTCGTATAGGTAGTACCTATTAAATCCTTTTAAATTATCCTCAACTGTACAGTCCCATAATTCATGTACCCCTCCCGCTGGAAGCCTGCCAGGAGCCGCTCCTTGTCCGTGCCTCACTGTACCGACGATCACTCCCCGCCCTCGTCAGCGCCCGGGATGTTACATGCCCACCAGCTTCCGCCTGGTTCGTCCTCGAACCACACCGTACTGGTAGAGAGGCCTTGCTCTGATACCACTTGTAACGCCCGGCCACTTGCAGGATCAACTACTGTCCCTACATACCAACGCAAGACTTTTCAGTGTGCTTTGTCCTCACTCACACACTTCCTGAGAAACTTCCCAAGAGGCTACCGAAAAGTAGATGTACCTTGTTGGTATAGGTAATACCTATTAAATCCTTTTAAGTTATCCTCAACTGTACAGTCCCATACCTGCACAGCCTCTGGATCCCTCTCGTTCGGGTGTGTATTCGATTCATTCATGTACCCCTCCCGCTAGAAGCCTGCCAGGAGTCGCTCCTTGTACGTGCCTCACTGCACCGACGATCACTCCCCGCCCTCGTCAGCGCCCGGGATGTTACAAATGGTCCTTTGAAATGTCATGAGGATGATCAACCTGAGCATCATCAACATGGTCATCAATTCCATCTGCTATGGTAGGCGATGGAGTAGGAGTTGGTATGATAGACTGAATATGCAAGTGTTGTAATATACGCTGCATTTGCTCATTTTTTATTGACACATTTGCTCACTTTGTTGACGAATTTGCTCACGTTGCTCTTGCATTTGTTTTGTCTCATCTCTTGACTTTGATGGTCATGATTCTCCACCAGCTGCAACAACTTTTCCTCAAGTGTTTTCTCCTTATCTACTTTTGCCATAAGCTCAACATTCAATTTAGTAATTGTCTCACGCATTTCCTCTATTTGGTCTTCCACAGGAGCAATAGAAGTAGATGGAGCTAATTTTGAGCAACTAAACCTTTTGCTCAAAGTACCTAGCCCATACACGTTCCCCTTTTAATTTAGACCTCCAACAACATTCAAATATATTTCATTATCATCAATAGAAGTAGCAGTGTCAGGGGAATCCCTTGTAGGATGTGCCTTCCTCTGCCGAATGTTGTAAGATTTCGTCTCGACGATGTTGATATTTCTCCTGCAATATAAAGTGAGATATGAAGATAAATTATTAAATGTGTAGCCATATAAAAATTAATATTCAAGAAAATCACCACTAAAATAGATTTTTTTTACTTTAATCTACTATAGTAGGCTTCAAAGTTTATACTAGTCAATCACAAACATTTAATATTAGCAAAAGGAAAAAATCTGGAAAAAAATAGGCACCAACAACTATTTTTCTTTGATCTTTCCTTAGCATATAATTTTGGAAAAAAAATAACTTCTTGCATCAACTCCACAATTTATTCTAACAAATATTGCTGAAAAATATTTACTAATTAAAATAAAAATGAGAAACAAAATATAAAACTAAGATCTAGATATTCTATTTTTTCTCTACTCTCTTATATATTATTTTTTTGCTGTTCACTTTATTACATCAAATAATAACAAAAATCACAAGCTGAAAGAATACCTTAGGGGGAGAAATGGTTCCACACCATTTATTGCAAGTAGAAAGAAAAATAACAAGAGTCATGAAATAAAAAAAAAAAAACGTGTAACTTCTAAAGCATAAAAAAACAAAAGTGACAAGTAGAGACAAAAAAAACTCACCAATCACAAAATGGGGAACTTGGACAACAATTTTTTCCCTTAGTAAAAGCAAGTACTCTATTTTTATGTATTTTAAAATTAGAAAGTTATCCAATAATTCTCATAGACAAAAGCATTATATCTACACCAAACAATAATTTTAAAAAAAATTATAAAATGAAAACATAAATTTTAAAAATAAGAAGTAGATATATTTTTAATTTTTTTTATAAAAAAAATTCACCCCAATATGACAAAAAAATTATGATAAAAAAGAATAAGATAAAAAAAAGACAATAATAAAAAATTATTTTTTAAAAAATATAAAATTAAAAAAAAAATATATCCTTAAGTTTGTTTTTTAGAAAAGAAGAAACATAAACTTTAGAATATTAAAACAAGAAAACAAAATAATTTAATTTATTAGCTTTGAAGTACATCCTAAGTACAGATATTTATTAATGGCAAGCCAACAAAAATTGATCAAGTAACAACCAAAATTATATTTAAATAAGGATGTATACAAGCATTAATAGTGATCAATTCATAAGTTTTTTTAGCTTTGAAGTACGTCCTAAGTACAGTTATTTATTAATTTTAAAAATTCAAATATTTTAAAAATAAGTTTGCAATCCAAGTGAATCCTATAAATTGAACTTATTTGGTATCTAATTATTTATGTTATGAAAATATATTAATTTGTGATTTTTTAAAAAATATTTTAAGATAGGTATAAATTTTTTTTATATTTTTTTATTATAGATCAGGTCATGCGAATCAATCAGTTATACATCGGTTCGACCATTGACCCAGTAACCCAGTATCTTGACCGGATCAATTACCGGGTCGATTTTTAAAACATTGGATAATAATAATAATGATGATAATAATAATAATAATAATAATAATAATGATGATGATGATGATGATAAGAATAATAAATAAATAAACAAATTAATTCCTTTTACTATAAAAAAAATTAACAAACATGTTCTATGTAGTTTTTTACTTTGTTCAAGTAAGTACGTGTTTATGGAAGCATCTTTTTTTTTTTTTTTTTTGACTTGTTAAATGCTAATAGCAATACCTTAACATGTTCTATGTAGTTTTTCTTTAGGGCATTAGCCTATGTTTTCAGGAAAAAAAAATAGATGTTCATAGTAAGGTCTAAAAGTGGACATCAAGGCATAAATAAAAATGGACCTTAACAAAATATCCAAGAATCAAAAGTATTTAAGTCCTTATTATATTTTTATTAGACTTAATTATAATTTTTGTTCCTCAAAAATTGTAATTGTGAGATTTTAATTTTTCATGTTCCAATTATCAAGTATCACAAAAGTATAATTTTAGTCCCTTAGAATTAATTGTGTCAATTATCTTTGATCTTTTATTATCAATTATCAGAAGTGCATGCAATATGGTTGTTACTAAAGCTTTATATTTTTTTCCTTCTTCAAAATGTAAGTTATTTTTTATAAACCTTGCTATTATCTATTATTATAAAAATTAAATAGTTAATTCTAAGTTAACTCTCACAATTCTAAGTTAACCATTGACTGTTAAATTTTAAACTTTACTTACCCTGGAGTGAGTGAAAATGGACTTGTGGAATAACTAGAATCATGGTCTTTGGAGTGAGTGACACACTCCTTTACCACTACATCCACATACGCATTTTGATATTTGGTACAAAATATATTATTAATATAAGTCTTTGACAAAAGTTGTTCAAAATTCAAACTTTATTCTTTTTTAATTTATTCTATTTTTACATAAAACTTATATTAATACTATATTTTTCAACAAATATTCAAATAAGTACTTGGGTGTAGCGGTAAAAGAAGTGTGCATCTCACTCAAACAACTATGGTTCTAGTCCTCCCTCTCAAGCATTTTTAAAGTTCTTATTTTTTAAGAAAATGTTTGTCAACTTTCTAGTCTACTCAACATTTAAAATTTATGCTTAGTGCAATATTATACTAAAGTTCAATTGGGTTTCATCAATGCATAAATTTTACTTACACCATATTGAATCTTAATGAATCATTAGTGTTACACTTATGTCTTATAAAATACTTAATTCTATAAAATTTGATTATAACACACATTTTCATAATATAGGGTATTTGTTTATTATAATTTTTAAATAAATAAATGAAATAAACAATTATTTTCTACAGAAAAAATTAATGATAAGTATCATTTATTTATCTTAATAAAAAATTTAAATATTGTTTTGTCAAATTTATTCAATATTAAACTAGTATAATTAAAAATATTATATATTTATTATGATTTATAAAATATTGTAAATATTTGTTTGTAAATTTAAAAATAATACTAATATATTATTTCAATAATTTTCAAGTTTAAAATGTATTCAAGTATATATGATATCTTTATTATGATTTAAAATAAATTAAAATTTATTTTCTACGAAAAAAATACAATCGGTCTCTAATTCCGTTGTAACTATAATAGTAAATAAATCTAATAGTGACTGAATCAATATCAATCACTATCATCAATAAATAGCGACCAAATACTATTTGGTGACTAACTTCAAGTCCATCTTTAGTCTCTAATTCAGTCGCTATGTTCCTTTTGTATAAATAGATATATAGTCACCGAAATAGTGACCGATTATAACAGCGACCCTTATCTTCGGCCGCAATTGGCAACCGAGACAATTCAGTAACTATTTCGGTCGCTGATAGCGACAGAATAATTTTGGCCGCTATTTTCGGTCGTGAAATTGCCTTTTTCTAGTTAGATGAGTTAGACTCTAATAGTTTACTAGGGCCTGAGCAAGTATTTGGGCTCAATAAGTGCTTATACAGGTACTTAAATATTTAAATATAAGAGGGTCTTATTTACTATTTCGCCATGAGTAGAATATCCATCAACAATGTCATCACATCAACATTAAGAATGGAATTCACGTTCTTTTGAAAAAATATAGTACTTTTATCGACAAGATATTTCATTTTTTTAAATAGTTAATATATATAATGTGGTTAATATTATATAAAATATTTTATTATTACATTAATTGAATGATAAATTTGTATAATTATAAATCAATAATATCATAAATTAAGTTAAGTTTGAAAAAAATTATAGTAGATATCACAAATATCATTAACAGAAGATAATCCTACTAAAAATCATTATGTGCAACAAAATGTGCATTATGTATGCTTAATTGATCTGTATTTATTGAAAATCATTATTACGATAAAATGTGCATTATTTATATTTATTTGATCTGTATTTTTGTTATAGTAAAGACTACAAGTATCATTCGTGGTAGACAATCTTTCTCAAGATCATTATAGAAAGTAGAACCAAAATGGACTGGTCCAACCCATTTTTCTCACTTGACTCGATGGATTGGGTCAGGTCGGACCAGTTTGTCATTTTGTCACCCCTAAAAGAAACCAATGTTCTTTCTTTGAATAATTCACACAATTCCATATCAATAACTCAACAATATTTATTTTGACTTTAAAATCCTATAAAATCAATTTTACTTTAAAATAATTTTTACATAAATATGTATATTAAAATTAATTAGTTAAATATATTTTATCACAAAACAATTTTAAATTATTTACTTAATATAAACATAAATTAAATTCGTTTTATTTATTTTATGATACAGACCACAAATATCATTCACAAGAAATAATCTTGCTTATTGGCAAACCATTATGGAAAAAAAGAATCTTTTTGCAAGTAATTAATGCATCTCTGATAAGTGTTATATTTTAGTTATTTTCAGGATTATAATGTTAGCACTTATCTTTTGATTTCAATAGTTTTTCTTATAAACTTCCCCTAATTCTAATTGTTTTATATATTATACATTTATAAATATTTGTGTTTAAAATTTGGAAGATTCGTCCAAGAAATTTTAATATTTTGATATGTATTTTGAATCAAGCAACCAAGCCAAGATGGAGGGGCAAAAGAGTCAAAATTACAAGATTCCAAAAGTGAAATTCGTCCAGGCTAGCAATCAGCTCGCCTGGACTAATCAGGTTACCTATCCATGAAGCAATTAACTCGCCTGGGCTAGTTGGTTTAGAACCTCGTCCACCATTTGGCTATAAAAAGCCATTGAAGAGAAGCTTGAAGGGGCAGAGCATACCAAAGGAAGAAAAAGGCGCAGAAGAAGATGAAAGAAGAGAGAAAATAAGAAACTCTGCCAGAAAGGATCATGATTTGTTTCCTTCATCATGCCTTCTGTTGATCTTGTGCTCTACACAATGACCGACTAGTTTCTCCAAAGGATTTGATGTAATCTTCGTACCCTTATGTATCTCTTTTGATATTTGATATATGTATGAATCTTTTCTACTCATTATTGGTGATTTCATTCTGTTCATAATGCTTGATTCTACTTGATCACTAGTTTCATGAAATTGGATTCTAAGTTTGACTAAAAAGTGCTCTTAGAATTTGAACTGAATGATTTTACACTTTACGTTATAATGCTAGGAATAGAACATAACATTTTGATTTCAAATAGCACTAAAATATGATTATAATGCTGGTTTATTTACTTCATATGCGAGGGATCGATATTCGGTAAATGTCCTTAGGATTCTCGAATGTGAGGGATCGATTCAGGGTGAACTAATGTGTGCATCAGTAATGTTAGAAAATGATTCATATGTGTTAATATTAATTGGATACTGAGGGTATAAATGATGAAATCCAATCCTACATTCTCTTGAATTAATTAAATTCATTTTACTAGTTTTTCGTAATTTTCTGTATTTCTGATGCACTAATCCATTATTTCCATAAACCCATCAAATTTTAAATATATTTGTTGTACATAACTATTAAACTGATTACTTCTAATGAGTAGCTCAAGTCCCTGTGGAGACAATCTCTTTATAAATTATGTAATATGCGACGACATTGGTATGCTTGCCAAAAGTCTAACAAGTTTCTGGCGTCGTTGCCGGGGACTTGAGTCGCTCACTCAGTTCTTTCAGATTAAATTTTTTAGCTGAATATGACATTGTTTTTACTTTCATTATTTATTTTATTTTTATTTTTGTATAAATTCTCTTTTGTTATATTTTATATTTGCTAACCTCGATACTTATAAGTTATTGTAGTTGTTCTTTTTCTTTTATGAGAGGTAAACTTCCTGTAGGTAAATCGTTATTTAATCTAGAAAATACCAAGATTGAAGAGGAAGAATAGAAAGAAAAAGAAACAAACAACCAATAAGTCATCAAGTGAATCTTCTTCTATTTAATCTTCCTTCACCAGAAAAGCCACTTGTAATTGATATTATAGCTGATAGAGGGGGAAAAGAAAATCAACCGCCAAGGATGACTCTAGGTGACTATGCTTACCAACAAGGACCAAAGCATTACAACAACATAGTCATTCCTCCTTTTAGTAACAAGATTATGGAATTGAAGCCAGCATTGCTCAGTTTGATTGATCACATCCTTTTGCTGGAATGGATCATGATGTTCCATACATACATTTGTCTACCTTCATGGAGTTGTGCAGTACCATGGGAGCATCTTATGAAGATGTTGAAGTTGTCTATCTCAGAGCTTTTCTGTTCTCCTTAACAGGTAAGGCAAAGACATGGCTCTAATCACATCCAAACAAAAGTCTCAACACTTGGGAAGAACGGAAGGAAAAATTCATTGCGAGATTCTTTCCTCCATCTAGATTCATTAATGCAAAATCAGCCATTCTTACTTTTTTTCCAAGGGTTTGATGAACCTCTCTGTGAGACATTTGAGAGATTTAAATTTTTACCGCAAAGGTGCCCAAATCATAATTTTGATGATGTTGCACAACTACATATTTTCTATAGTGGTTTGAGACCTCAAACAAAGATTATTCTTGATGCCTCACCTAGAGGTACTATGATATCTAAGAGCCCGAAGGAAGCAATTGTAATCATTGACTTCCTAACAGCCAGTGATTATCAGTCTCCCATTCAAAGGAAAGGTATAATGGAGCTGGATACTCAGAATGCAATTCTAGCTCAGAATAAACTCTTGACTCAGCAAATAGAGGCCTCAACAAAACAGATAGGCTAACTTCCTCAATAATTTCATCAAGGTGGATCACAGAAAACATACCAAGCCCATCAAGTTCAACAAGTTCTAAGATGTGATTTTTGTGGCGATGACCATTAGAATGGCTATTGTTCAGCACCTGGTGATTGCCAACAGGAAGATGAGGCCCATTATTTGCATAATCAAGACAAACCTCAATAGAACTTTCAAAGAAATTACCAAGGCTACAAAGGTGGTCCAGATTCAAATCAGCCTTATGGCTGGAGGCAACAAAATGATTATGCATATTATGGTCTAACTAACTCTTCTTTTGCAGATCCTTCTAACAACTCTTATGCAGGTTCTTCAAATAGGGGTCCACCACCACAACAACAACAAGCTCAGCCTGATAGAATGTCAAAATGGAAGATACTCTAACTCAGTTTATGCATATGTCCATCACAAATCAGAAGAACACCGAGACTTTCATTAAAAATCTTGAAGTTCAGGTTAGACAGCTTGCAAAACAACTGTCTGAGCATAGAAGTAGACCTTTTTCAGCAAACACACAGGTTAACCCAAAAGAACCAAGGGAGAGTTTTAGAGTGGATGTTTTGAATGAAGGGATTTCTGATTCTCAGAGGTTGATTAAAGAAAAGATTGTTCAGAGAAAACACTGACTAAAGCATTTGAGGAGATGAGTGAATGTGAAGAAAATGAGAGTTCAAATTGTCTCCAACAACTAGATGTTTTCAAAGAAATTCCTTACAACAAATCTCTCTTTGAAGAATTGTTAGAAGAAAAGAAAAATCAAGAATAAAAAATGGAGGTGAAAGCGGTACTGTAACACCCCGTAGGCCTCCGACGTGTTATCATTAATAATATCAGTTTAACGCTTAAAACATAGTTTATAAAACTCAGCGGAAGCACAGAATCGTTTTTCTCGATACATTATGTATGGAATAACATAAATCACATAAAAGTCACACATAAAGCACATAAGGCACACCCCTGCTGATCCAGTTTCTCATAACATAAACCATAAAGACAGATAAGAATGAGGCAGATTCATCAATTATACAACAGTAGTGCTCAGGAGAACATGTCTCATATACATATCATAAATAGTTCTGTACAACTATACATCAAGGCTCACACCTCATCGTGTGATACAAAAGAATAACCGAGGGTATATAGAACTATACAATCCTCCTATGGTGTACATACACACCATCCCTGCTCTAGGGTACAAAGTATAAGCAAAACGATCCAAAATTGAGCCTATAAGCTCCATCTTCTGCTACCAGCCAAGCAGAAATGTCTCTACTCGGGCCTCCTGCCCTGAGACTGCTCTCTTCGTCCGGAAGAGTCACCTGAAAAGTGTAATTCCCCACACGGGGTGAGATAACAAATCTCAGTAAGCTCAGGGTCCATGGAGGCTTCTCCTCCACCCTGGCCCACTTCCATAACACATACATCAGGCAATCACAAGCAAATGGCCCACTGGCCTGGCCCTCTGGCCCTCATAACAACATAAGCATAGCATACAAACATGGCGGAGCTGCCTCAACGCCTGGCGGAG
>PYAF01001567.1:232029-268031 GCA_007407185.1 Glycine tomentella | reverse complement strand
CAAAAACAAAGTAAACCAATAGGAAATTAGATAAAACCATAGAGAGAAATTGTGTGACAACTTATTAAATGTTACTAAAACCTTAAAGTTTGTTTCTAACTAATTTTGGAATTTTATTCTTAAGGAAGCAAGTTAGATTAAGGTTTTCTAAAATTCAAGAAATGATTTTATTCAATTCAAAAACTTAAGTTAAGAAAAAATAAAAACATAAACTATCCTAAACAAAAGCTATTCGACGGTTTTGAGCTAAATTGAATCATATTGCTTTAAAATCAAGCCTAGGACCGTGCACTTCAATAGAACAATGGAGAAACATTTAGAAAAGTGTAGACATGGGCATTTGGACGATTAGGAGCAAGGAGAAATAACATTAGGCCAAGTGGAAAGCTACTTTGAAAATGACACAACAAAAATCTACTAAAGATCAAGCACTACACGTGAAGGAAGAAAAATTAAAAGGCAAGGCACTAAACTTAATACATGCACGGCTGAAACAAGTAACCAAGGAAAAGTAGGGAGCTTTCATGAAGCAAGACACTTGGAACATGAAGAATGGCTAACAAATAGGAAGGGAACAAGTGAAAAGCTAGTCATTTATGACCTTTAGATATTTGTATGAAAATCAAACCTTGGCTACCTCATAAAAAGGTGCAAGAACCGGAATTGAAAGCTCTAGGAGAGAGCTTGGCCGTGCACTTCACTTAGCTTTTCCATCTTGAAGAAAAATCAAAATACTTTCACAACCACAAAACCAACAAAATCGTGCCATATTTCCTTGGTATTTCTTTTTACTTCAACCTTTCTATCTTAACCTTTCCATCATTTTCAAGTTAAACCTTCTTATTCTATATCCCTTTGTTTAAATTAAAAAGCAAAACAAAGGATTATACTTGAAGAAGCTCACGTTGGAAAGCTAGGAGTTTGGGAAAGGTTGCTAGATTTCAAACTAAAGAAGCCAAGGTATGGGGATGTATTTGGTTTACATGGTTTAGATCATTGAAAGGTTATTTCATTTAAATTTAAAGCTATGTTCCTCTTTGTTTTATGACACTTAAAGGTTAACACACCAAGTGTTTGTGAAAAGTCCTCAATAAACTAGAATAGTATATAGTTTATAACTTGATTACCTAATTAGTTTAATAAATAAGTGACTGTCCAAAATAAATAATTCTACTTTGTGGCCATAAGATTTCTTGGCTGTATTTAAATTTAATGTTGCTGTATGTTAATTTATTTTGTTGTTGTATATTGCTGTAATTGTAATTTAAGGTTGTTGTAGGTTAATTTATTATGTTGCTGAGAATTGATTTAATGATGCTGCATATAAAGTTGCTGTTTGATATCATGTTGCTGTATGTTATTATCTAGCTGTATGATATTTTATTATGTTGCTGTATTTAATGCTGCTGTATAATAATATGTTGTTGTATATTGTTGTTTAATGTTACTGTATATTATAACTTAATGTTGCTGTAACATAATGTTGCTGTATGCTATTTTATTATTCACTTGATGTTGAACTATGATAAAGATTAACCTGTTGCTTGGTGGTTTATGATTTTGATGATTGAGAAATAAATTAAATTTTGAGGATGAGAAACAAATTAAGAATTATGTTAAGCTGATGATTGGAATCCTCGTATTGTTGAGTGGTTATGGAATCCGTAAGTTGTGGAGAATTATGACTGTATGCTGAGACTGTGATGTAGAATTTTATGAGATGAAAGAAATAAGCCTTATGTGTTGAAAGGACGTTTAAAGACTGGATTAAATAAATCATTCATGCATTTTCATCTGCATATGCCTGGCGGGGGTTAATCCGTGGTGTCATGCCTGGCGGGGGCTAATCCGTGGAGATGTTGTCAGATAGCTAAACTGAGTCCACACGTTCAAAGGTGTTATGAACTTGGGGGTAGTTGAGACAGGGAGGACCACGCCACCATGATGATCACATAGGTGGAGGTGACTATCCTACGCGCCCCTGGGCTACCCCAACTGGTTGGATAAGTTTATTTGTTCCACCGGAGTGGGTGAGGCTATCTTGACTGTGGCCACTGATGATAATTTAATAAGCTGAGATCTCAGTCATGCATCATTTAATAAAGAAATCATGCATCAGCCATTATGAACATTCATTTATGATTATTTGATTATTATTCTGTATTTTATTATTTTGTGTTGTTGTAAACCTGTTGATTTATCTAAACTGTGTTTATCATGTACTTACCCCTATTTGTGTCAGTGGTTGACACCTGTGATGACCCCAATTACTTGGGCGAGCAAAGGAACAGTGAAAAGCTGAGATAATGTGATAAAGAAGCTTGGATGACTTGCATGCTGTACATGGCTTGGTGTATTTTGGCTTGATGTATCGTTGCTCTAGTCTATGTTTTTGCCTCTGAAGTTATGTAATTTGTACTAGACTGTTTTGGTGATAGTCTGTATTTTATTTTGGATGACTGTATACGGACTGTTATAATTAACTATACTTGAGTTATTTGAATTATATGTTATGTGGAATTTTTCCAACGTAGTAAAGCGCTTAGAATAGTAATTTACGTAATCGAATTACGTAGAAAAAAAAATTTTCCGTAAACTAAAAGCGTAATCGGTTAAATATGAAATAACGTAATAAGTTAATGTACGTCAATTAAATGAGGTCGTTATACAAGTCATTCTGAAGAAGAAAAGAAACTGGTGAAAATTTTGAAGGAAAACAGAGAAACCATTGGCTCACCATTGTTGCCTAATTGCTAGAAGCCTGAGCCATAACAAGGGCGTCCAGCTAAAAAGACGTTAAAGAAGCGCTCCTAGGAGGCAACCCAGTGTCTTATGCTCCTGGAAGAAAAAGGCGCAAAAGAAGGTGAAAGAAGAGAGGAAAGGAGAGGAAACTCTGCCGGAAATGATCGTGATTTGTTTCCTACATCATGCCTTTTGTTGATCTTGTGCTCTACACAATGATCGGTTAGTTTCTCCAAAGGATTGGATGTAATCTTCGTACCCTTATGTATCTCTTTTCATATTTGATATATGTATGAATCTTTTCTAATCATTATTGGTGATTTCATTATGTTAGTAATGTTTGATTCTACTTGATCACTAGTTTCGTGAAATTGGATTCTAAGTTTGACCGGAAAGTGTTCTTAGAATTTGAACTGAATGATTTTACTCTCTACGTTACGTTGCTAGGAATAGAGCATAACGTTTTGATTGCAAATAGCACTAAAATATGATTATAATGCTGGGTTATTTACTTCATATGCGAGGGATCGATATTCGGTAATGTCCTTAGGATTCTCGAATGTGAGGGATCGATTCGAGGTGAACTACTGTGTGCTTCAGTAATGTTAGAAAATGATTCATATGTGTTAATATAATTGGATACTGAGGGTATAAATGATGAAATCCAATCCTATGTTCTCTTGAATTAATTAAATTCATTTTACTAGTTTTTCGTAATTTTCGGTATTTCTGACGCACTAATCCTTTATTTTCATAAACCCATCAAATTTTGACTATATTTGTTATACATAACTATTGAACTTATTACTTTTAATTGGAATAACTGAGTAGCTCAAGTCCTTGTGGAAATGATCTCTTTATAAATTCTGTAACCTGCGACGACATTAGTACGCTTGCCAAAAATCTAACAATCTCCCTATGAAAAACTCAACAATATTATTGGACTCGGTCGGGTAAGGCCAATGGACTAATGGAAATAAATATTTTGTTGATTAATATTTGTTATTTGTGGTTCAAGGGATACAATCCAGTTCAAGACTATTTTGGACAACAAATTTCTTTATCTGAATAGTTTACAATTATGTATCAAAAACTCAATACCTTTATATATTTATTATAAAATACTTTTAAATTACTTTCTCAATACGATCTTTCTTCAACTATTTCACACAAATGCATATTAAAACTTAATAGTATCATAAACTAAAATAGTTCTAATTATGATTAAGAAATCTTAAATACATTTTTATTACCAAATAATTTTAAATTATGTTATCAATAATATCAAAAATTAAATTATTTTGTTTTTTTTTCTATAGTAAAAATCACAAATATCATTTATAAAAGACAATCATACTCGAGACATTTTGTAACATCCTCAAAATTATATCTTGAATTCATATTTATAATTGAATTGTTGAAGTGTAATGATACTTGGATACAAAAACAATAGTTGAGGAGAAATGACCATATTGTCCTTCCCTTGAAGCAAAAATTACAGAAATGCCCTTAAGGTGAAAATTACATAAATACCCTTGGATACTTTGGAAATTACCATAATACCCTTGAGGCTAAAATTTGCCTAGACACCCTTAGAGATTTTGTAAAAACTTGATGAAATTACAGAGCACTCTTAAATGGTAGATTACCAAAATACTTTGTGGCAAAAAATCCTAGAATAGAATTTCTAAGAATTTTATAAGATAATTACTTTGAAATTTTATTCCGAAGAATTCAAGCATCAGAAAAATATGAAAAAATGATAAATAAAATCTATGAGATTTTCTCTTAATTGTAGGATGGATAGACTTATTTAATAAAATGGTTTAATAATTTTGATTGTCAAAATTAGTATGGACCAATCAGAATTAAGATAAGAATAGTCTTGTAAGAAAAGTCTGAATAGCACTTTGTATAGATTACTTGTGAGCAATTTTTATTGAAATTGAAGTCAGTTTCTAAAAAACTCTAGAATGCTATTATTCAATATTATCTTTAGGTAGAAGAATTCAAATCAAACTTGACTTCCTTTTAAGAAAATGACATGTGTAAAGCCATATTAAAATTAGATTTTTCTTCATCACCAAAAATGACATATATAGCATGAAAGAAAGAAAAATTTGTTTTCCTTCCCTATGGCTTGGACAATCACTTGAAGAAGCATGGAGAAAGTGAGAGAAATTTCAAGATATGCCAAGTAAGTGGACACTTGTAAAGGGAGCTTTATGATGAAGACAAGTGTAATGACACTTGTAAGTAACATAATGAATCTTGAAGATTTTTCCTAATAAAGTAAAGGAATCATAATGAACTTAGTTAGAATCTAAAGGAATGAGAAGTAATTAAGTTAGGATGGGACTAAATGAAGGAAATTAAGTTAGGATGAAACTAAATGAAGGTAATTAAGTTAGGAAGGGCAAAAATGTCCTTGAATATTAAATCATTTTCTAAACACTATAAAAAGGGAGGGGGGGCATAAGTGCAAGCCATTTTCAAGATACCCTTACCTAATTCACGTGAAGCTCTCTCTCCCTCACATCACCTTCATTTCACTTTTATCCTTCCCTTTTAAAGCTTAAAACAAGTAAGAGAAGACCCCACCACCTTGAAGAAATCACGTGTAAGGTTAGCAACCTTAAGAAGAGTTTTGACAAGCTTAGTAGAAGGATATCAAGGCTTCATCTCTTAGAGGATTTTTCCAAGGAAGGAAGCCATTATTCCATTCCATTTTCAAGACTCAAACTCACTTGAGGTAGGCTAAGCTTAAATCTCTAGTTAATCAAATGTTTAGAATAATTCATATGCTTTATTAGGTAGATTCATGGTTATCATTTAGGCTTGAATTTCATGTCATTTGAAGATTATTCTTTGATGAGAATATGTTGATTTAAGCCATAAAGATAGGTGATGATTTATAAGTATAAATATTAGTGGTATATGGAAGCCCATTTGATGATCTTTAGAAGACGATTTTGATGGTATTTGGGCTGTTTGTTCATATTTTATGGAAATGTTTTGAATTGATTTTTAGTAGAAGATGAATGGTATGTAGATAAATGGTTCAATTACTAGAATGATTCAATTTTAAGGATTGAATAGGGAGGAGGTAGGTGAAGGGAGAAATAAAAATGCATACTGGAATTTAATCTTTTACTGTGAAAATTTAAAGGGATTAGAAAATCATTTGAAAGATATATTATGGATTATTAGTTAGATTACTAACATGATTTTCTATAGCCTGAGGATATTCAATTATCATGCCTAAGTTGGTATGATTTTTACTTGAATAAGGTATGATTGTTTAAACCATACTATTGGATACGTATGATGTTATGATAAAAATATTTTTTCATAAGGTGATATGTATTTTGCTTATGGATTTTATTATGGATGGATATTGATGTGATGATAGGTTAATTCATGTTTCCAAGTCCAGTACGAGATTTTGTGAAACAGAATCTAATACTACATACAGTACGATATGTAGTACCCAGGTGCAAATATATGGCATAATTCATGTATGTTTGCGTAAGACGATCACAACGTCTACATCCAGTACGAGGTGTAGCTACAAACAGTACGATATGTAGAGGCCATTTGCACCCTGGGATAGTTCATTTCATGCATTCATATAGTTTGCATAATTTTATGGATTTTGTTTGAATATATTAATGATTTACTAACATATTAACGTGTTCAGTAGTTTAGCTTTGTCTACTGAGAATTTGTTATTTCTCATTAGATTTGTTTCATTTTTTTTAGATGGCAACAATGGTCAGTTTCCTTGATGCTCTAGATTAGTGGTGATGTATGAAGAAAGATATGATTAGACTAAAGTATGGAAAATATTGTACCCGTATAATATTGACTTTTGTAATAAGGATTGTAGCTATGTATAATATATTAGTTTCAAATCTTTTGTAAGTTTTATGTTTTAAAATTTTTTTACTAATATACACTTCTTAAAAATTTAACGCTAATAAAAGTAATAATAATATTAATAAGAATCAACATAAAATTTAGGTCGTTACACATTTATGTGCAACAAAATTCTTATTTCACATAAGTAAATACCAAAAACTCAATAATATTATAAATTAAAATAGTTTTAGTTATTTGCAGTTCACAAGACACAATCTAACTCAAGACTACTTTGGACAACAAAATTCTTTATAGTAATAGTTCACACAACTACATACCAAAAACTCAATAATGAGGAATAGTCATTTTAATTTATTAAATATATTTTATTATAAAATATTTTAAATGACTTTCTCAATAAGATCTTCCTTCAAGTATTTCACACAAGTGCATATCAAATACTTAATAATATCATAAACTAAAATAGTTGTAATTATGATTAAAAAAACCTCAAATATTATGCATGGGAGGCTATCACACTCAAGATATTTCTAAATGACAGAGCTTTTTCTCTAAATAATTAACATAACTATATACCAAAAACTAAATAATATTTATTTTTACTCTGAAATTCTATAATATTATTTTTACCTAAAAAACATTTTTACATAAATATATAATAAATATATTAAAATTAAATTATAAAATATATTTTTATTCCAATAATTTCAATATACTTACTCAATAATATCATAAATTAAATTAAATTTTAAAAAAATTCTGGTCGAGATCACAAATATCATTAACAAGAGATAATCCTACTAAAAATCATAATGTGCAACAAAATGTGAATTATTTATGCTTAATTGATCTCTATTTTTAATTTTATAGTAAAAATTACAAATATCATTCATAGAAGACAATTATGCTCAAAATCATTATAGAAAGTAGTACTGACAAAATGAACTAGCCTTATCCATTTTTCTTGCTTAGCCTGATGGATTGGGCTAGACCAATCCACCCATTTTGTCACCCTAATAGAAACCAATGTTCTTTCTCTCAATAGTTCACACAATTGTATATCAACAACTTAACAATATTTATTTTGACTTTGAAATCCTATAAAAAAACTCACTTAAAAATATTTTTTACATAAAATTATATATATATATATCAAAATTAATTAAATACATTTTTATTATAAAATAATTTAAAATTATTTACTTAATATAAACATAAACTAAATTAGTTTTAATTTTTTTATGATAGAGATTAAGAATATCATTCACTAAAAACAATACTACTCATTAGCAAACCATATGCAAAAAGCCTCTTTTTGCAAGTAATTAATGCAGCTTCTTATGAAAGACTCAAAAATATTTATTTTTAATTTTAAATCCTATAAAATCATTTTTATTTAGAAATTATATAAAATCAATTTAAATATATTTAAATCTAATTAGTTAATATATTTATTACAAAGTAATATTTTTTTTACTCTATATAATTTATTAAGTACATTTTTATTACAAGATGATATAAAATTATTTTATCAATCATATTAAAAATTAAATTACTTTTAATTTTTTAATATTAAAAATCACAAATATTATTTATGAGAGACAATCCTACTCGAGATCATTATGTGCAATAAAACTCTTATTTTGTACAAGTATATACCAAAAACTCAATAATATAATAAATTAAAATAGTTTTAATTATCTGTATTTCTTGGGACACAATTCTACTCAAGACTATTTTGGACAGCAAATGTTTTTAATTGATTAGTTCATAAAACTTCGTAACCAAAACTCAATACGAAGTAATTTTTTTTAATTTATGAAATATATTTTTATAATAAAGTTTTTTAAATTACTTTCTCAATAAGTTATTTCTTAAGTATTTCACACAAGTGTGTACCAAATACTTATTAATAATATTATAAACTAAAATAGTTTTAAATATGATAAAAAGAATCTTCAAATATCATGCACGAGGGACAATGCTACTCAAAATAATTATGCACGACATTTTCTCAATTTTTTAGAATTAAAATATGACTAATCATATTTGTTTTAATGTATAATAATTTACACACTATGCTGAATTAACTAAACTAGATCTCTTTGATAAACAAAAATAAAACTAATTTATAATAATATTTTTGGGTGTCAATTTGTGTAGTATTTTTTAAATTTAATTTCATATTATTTTTAAAAAATTAAAACATAATTCTATTTTTTCTATTGTTTGATTTTAGTCCAAATATTTTGTTATGTTTTATATGTCTTGTTATTTATTTTAAGCAAATAATAAATTATTTCAAAAATGCATGAAGACGAATCTGACCCGTGCTTATGCACGGGTAATCACTAAAACAGTGAAATTAATATCTACTTTTTAAAATAATTTGAATTAGGTCAACCTGAACCTCAGAAATAAAAGGGTATGTTCCTATACTTTAATTAATTACTAACACAGTGAAATTAATGTCTACTTTTTAAAATTAAATAGAATTAATTAAACCTGGACCTTAGATCAAAAAGATTTTGCAACTAAATAAGTAAAGTACGTTTATAAAGTTTAATAAAGAGAAACCACTACTTATAATACTAACATTGTGTCACTTTCTCACCTTTCATTCTCATAAAAAATTCATAACACTTTCTTACATTAATTTTTTAACGTTCTCTTAATCACATTGTCTATTTTGTTCTACAATTCTTTCTTTTCTCTCCCTATGTCTTTCTTCGTTGTGAAATGTGAAAATACTAGTATGTTGTTAAATCAACATTACTCTTTCGGAAAAATAGACATCATCACCCCCGAATGCCACAAAACAAACAAAACCTAAAAGTGGAAAATGATCATCACTGAATTGCATGGGCCCTTTTATTTTGTCATACCAATATGAGCTATTTTAACCCTAATAATTCAAGTTTTCTTCTTTTTTTCTTTTTTTTTTTCAAGTCATTTTCTTCTATTGACTAAAAGAAAAAGTTACATTCTTCCGTTCAAATTTGTAACAGGTTGCGAGCACAAGGAACCTCAAAAGCGATGACAATTCTTAGGAAATAAGATTTTATTGACAATCTTATTTTGCCAGGAGTTTTATTAAATTGAGAACATACTTAATCCAGAATATATATATATATATATATATATATATATATATATAACTGTACTTTTTTCATTTTATACTTTATTACGAATTAGAAAAATTATTGGAAGGATCTTTTAGAATATTGCGAATTTGCAATACCCTTTGTGAATTATTTATTTACCCTTTGTGACAACTAACAGCCGTACAGGGATTTACGCGCAAATGCGCAAGGGAAGGCAACAAACCTGCCACATCAGACATAATGCATCTTCAGTAAAAAAAAAAAAAAAAAAAAAGGTAAATAAATGTGATTCCAAGGACAATTTGGACTGAATCAGATAACGCATTACTAACCAAAAAGTAGCTAAGTTACATGGAAAATTACTTAATACACTCCATTTTTTCTTGATGGACCCCATAAGCAATAATAGTTTTAGGTCCTCTTAGAACTTATAAAACTATTATTAAAAATATAATTTATTTGAGTACTTGAAATAGTAATATTTGAAAATTAGTCAATATCATTGTTTTAGTATTTCAATTTTTTAATCAAAATTATAATTTATTTGAGTATTTGAAATAGTAATATTTTTTTCTAGATGTTTAACGTCCATACATGAAGATTAGCACAAGATCATGCTATTAATTAATTTAAACATTGAAAAACAACAGAACTTTCAAGGAATCCATACTCGATTATATTGGTGAACTAAGAATGCTGTAAGATTTTGATAATAGCCAAAACAACGCTACTAGCAGCAGTAATTAATGAAGAATTGCAATAATCAATAGCTTTTTACGTTCTTGATAAATCTATGATCACAAAGATGTGTGGTATCCAAGATCCATTACATATTCATTGTCTCCTTACTATTAAAAGTACTAGGTGTATCTCGTGAATTTGTGTTTCTCTAAAATATAATCTAGTGTTGTTTGCGCAGATAAAGATATGTTACGCGTATAAGATATTTTATGCGTTCAGTGGAGAAGGGAGGGGAACTGGTTGAGGCCATGGCCCTCCCTCAATTTTTCAAAGTGTGTATATATTGTAATAACAATAATTTTATGCTTGCTTAAAATTTATAAAATTGTTATTAAAAACAATTTATTTGAGTATTTGAGATAGTAATATTTCTTTTATATATTGGGGGGGGGGGGGGGGGAGACTGGTAGGGACAAATGGCCAATGATCCTCCCTAAAATTTTTCAAAATGTTTATATATTATAATAAAAATAATGATCCTCTCTAAAAATAAAATAAAATTCCAGGCACTGCTTAAAATTTACAAAATTGTTATTAAAAATAAATTATTAAATACATATTTTATTTGAGTATTTGAAATAGTAATATTTAAAAATTAGTAAATTTCAATCAATATCATATTGTTTTAGTATTTAATTTTTTTTTTATATCAAAACTATGATTTATTTTAGTACGTACCCGTGTGATGGACGGAAAAATTTGGAAGGGAAAGTTTATTATTTATTTATATATTGTAAAAATTAAAATCAACTCAGATGTCAACAATATAGAACTTATTTATTAAAAAACAGTAGAAGAGCTATCAAGAAAAATAATTTTATGGAGATCATTAAAATTTAACACATTTGAGTTCTATAGTGTGGACAGGTATTAACACACTATTCAATTATAATTGGTGAGTTTGTTTTAACTTTTTTTTTTAAAAAAAAAGGTATTTTTTTAATAAAATAAGCAGTTTTAAATTTTTTATGTATTTGTCTAAATTTTTTTAACTTAAAATAAGGAATTTTATGCTTTTTTAGGGAACAAATCCTATCTATTTCTTAAAAGAGCACTTTTTAAAATAGTTTCTTTTAAGTTTAAACAAACTCACCCAACATGTCGCAAAAAATTAAAATTTCAATCTAATAACTCTAAAATATTCAAATCCCCTTTACATAATTAGACTTGTTATAATGACCCAGAGGTCTGACGCGGATGGCGCCAGATGTGGCGCTGTTAGTGCCAAGTTTTCTCAGAGGAAAACTAAGTCTGAGGTGTGGCGCGATCAGTGCCAATGGTTCTGGAGGATGGCGCCGGTAGCGCCTAGGTGACGCGGGTAGCGACACAAGTTCCCCAGAAAACCAGTTTTCTCTGGTTTTTGGCGCGAGTAGTGCCATATGTGGCGCGAGTGGTGCCATGGTTTCAGGAAGCCAGCGCGGGTGGCGCCGGAGGTGCCCTGGAAAAGCAGTTTTATCTATTTTTCAGCACGATCAGCGCCAGATGTGACGCAGTTGGCGCCACAGGTTCAGGAAGGCTTGGTGCGATTAGCGCTAGAGGTGGCGTGATCAGGGCGGGACCTCTAACGGAGCAGGTATAAAAGGGGGAAGTCACGATTTCAAAAGGAAAAACCTTCCTTTCTTCTTCCTTCTGCGTTTTCCTCCATTGAAGAGCCTTGATGCTTTGTTCCTTCACCATAGTTGACCCAAACACCTTCCTTTAAACATCAAATTTACTAGAAACAAGTTGTGAGCCATAATCCTTCATTTAGTTCCCTAGAAAACCCCAAATCAGAGAAATCCCTTTCTCAAGGGAAGTTTATAGAACTTGAGACCGGCGAGGAACGACGGCGATTCTCGGACACCCGAGCTTGGGGAAGTCGTTCTTGGACCTTCCTTGCCATCTTTGAGGTAAGAAACTCGAGTTTCACCGTTTAATTTGTGAGTTGGGGTTTGGGGTGAATAGTGACCCACTGGTGATAGAGCTAGTATTAGCCTTGGGTCCTTTAGAAATGTGTGTTTAGAATGTTGTGAGGATGAATGATTAGCTCTCAAATGTTAGTTTGGTGAACTTTGATTCTTGGCTCTATGTAATGCATGTATAGTTAGTATGCTGAGTTACTTGACTATGTTGTGACATTCAAGAGCCTTGATTATGGTCTTGATGTGCTTGTGAGGCTATAGGAACGGTGTCTTGCGTGTGAAAAGAACCGTTCAAGCCAAATGTGAATTCTGAGCTTTTGGGTTTGTATAGAGCTTTGAGCTCATTGCATTTGGTTTGCATCGAGTCTGTGGTGACTCTAATGCCTTGTTTAAGCTGAGATAGACCGCTGAGGGTCTATGAGATGGCTTGTGAGTGATGAGCCTTGGTAAACCTTAAGTTAGAAGACTTAGAGGTTTGTGAAGGAAGGAAGTTCCTTTAGTTGTGACGGTTGAGAACCGTATGTTATGTTTATGCCTGGTATGGCTGTATTTGATGATTGATATGAGATTGTGTGCCTTGTATAGTGCGCGACACCACGGGTGTCAATAGCGTAGACCACAGAGCAGGGAGAGAACTACAGAGCACGGCTTTGCCAGGTAAGTTCTTAGTTCCTTGGGGATGTTTCCCACTGCTTGTGCTCCACCATACTCCGAGGGAGTGATGGTTGCATTCATGATGCATGCATTGATGGTTGTTGCATACTCATAATGATATATATGCATGTTCTATGCCTTGTATGTATATGGATACCTATGATTAGATCTTCTGACCAGTTAGATAGATATGAAACTCCCTAGGAGAAGAGCGCACCTCCTAGTTTGGTTGCTCGTGAGTGATGATGATCCCAGGGTGATGATGATCCCTTAAAACCAAGAGATAGGTGGTCCTGTCGCGGTTGAAACCTATTCTCGAAGGTGTCATATACGTGCGTCCATGCTTAAGGGGTACCTCCCGATGGGATGGCACGGGTGTGAGTTCCGATCTCACACTGAGGTTTGATGCTGATGATGATGCATCGTGGTGTTGATGATGATACACCGTGGCGGCGTTCCGCAGTATACATTAGAGCTAGATGACTTGCTTGTATTGTTATGAGGGCCGGGAGGCCAGATGGATTGTGATGCCTGATGACGTGTGTCATGGAAAGTGAGCCAGGGTGGAGGAGATGCCTTCAAGGACCTTGAGCTTACTGAGATGTATATCTCATCCCGTGTGGGTTTATATTGTTTCAGGTGACTCTTCTGGCAGAGAGGAGTGGTCTCAGGGCAGGAGGCCCTAGTAGAGACAGGATCTGCTTGGCTGTGTGGCAGCAGGGAGAGCCGGGTGGCTCAATTTTGTTTGATGATGGTTTTGTACCCCGGTAGAGGGAAGATGTGTGTGTGTGTGTGTTCATGTTATGCTTTGTAATGTCTAGATCTTATATGGCCTCGTGTGAGGAAGGATCTGTGAGATCAAAAGCACTCGAATGTTTATTCTTTTGTATAGACACTGTGAGTGTCAGATATTGTATATGTACATGACCAGTTTATGTTATGTACTGATGGTTCCTCCTGTTATATCTGTTGCGATATTTGTGGTTATCTGCCTATGATTATGTTTATGTGATTCTGGATCGGCAGGGGCTTGTGTTGTTATATGTTAAGTTTTATGAGTTCCATACATAATGTAATCAAGAAATATGATTTTCGATTATGCTTCCGCAAAAGATTTTAATTATGTTATTATGCGCTAATCTGATAATAATAATAATGTTAATACACCGGGTGCACACGAGTTATTACACTTGTAAAAATAAAATTTAGATCTAATGGCTCTAAAATTTAGCATATATGCTCGTTCCTACTTATAATCCCTTTTTCTCTTTATTATATAAAATTTCATTTTCAATAAGATGTATCCAAAATGTCTCTTAATATTATCACCATTCAAAATCAATCATTTATTATTTTCCATTTAAATTTATTAATTGTATATAAATGATAATTAAAAATATATTTATTATTGTCCTTTTAATTTTATTTTTAAAATTTGCGACCGTTTTAATGCATTTAAAATTATAAAAATGGCCTTCAAACTTTTGGAGGAAAAACTTTTTCACCAATTTATACTACTTTGAGTAATTTATGAAGGATGAAAGATATATATATTATATGGAAAATATATCTTTATAAATATCTTTATAAATATTTATAAAAAATGGTATATAAAAATTATTAATTAGATTTTTATAAAAAAAATACTAAAAACACTATATGTTTATTTTTTCAACAAATTATAGAAACAATCATAAAGAATTGTTTCGTGCATTAAAAAAATAATTACATAGTGTGTCTAACATGTAAAAATTAAAAATATAAACATTAAAATATATTTAATTTTTACACAGATAAATAGATATATTATAATTTAAAACCTTTTGGGTCTCTATCTTGCACTGAGTTCATGATTCATTAGAAACATACAACTATGAAGCCGCAAATTAACTCAAATAATTATCCTTCAAATGACTATATATGTTATTTTAGAAACATACAACTATGTGGACTTAATTAATATTTATTTTTTCTTAATTCTCTAAATAACTGATATTGCAAAAACATTAAACAAAGCAGCTGGAGAGGTAAAGTTTAGAAGACATGATTTTAGCAATACAGTATTTCTTACAAATTCAATTCAAGCACTATCACGTTAAATACCAAAACCTTGAACACAGTATAAAATATCAAGTCTTATTATAGGGACAGAATAACTCAACAGTATCTAGTAACTAATAAACTGGAAAACATAAAAAGCAATAAAGGAAAAACGTTCATGAAATCCCAAAAAAATTACACTAAACTCATCATCATTCACAGTGATTCTCCAATAATGCTTAAATAATAATCACAAAGGATTGTTGGATCATCCTGAAACCAAAAAGGGAGAACAATAATAAAATAAAATAAAATAAAAGCTCAAATGATTCACTCAACAAAGCAAGATTTTTCATTTATAAAAAAAAAATAGAGGAAATAGATAAAAAAAAATCATACTTATTATTGTTGATTCAACCAATGTAAAAGCTATAATAACAAAAACAAATAAAGTTTTTAAGTCCAAACTAAAAAATAAAAACATTCAAGGAAAGAAGTAAAAAAAGTACATAAATAAGCTTTAATAATCTGTCAAAAAAATGAACTTTAATTTAATAATATGAAAATAAGCTAAAATTATATGCATCCATTTTCAAATCCAAAGTATACTATTATATAAATATTACATTGTAGCAAAAAAAAAAAAATGCAACACGTATGAAAAGAAATAAGATAGATAAAAAAGAAAGAAAGAAAGAGTATCCATTGCAGTAATAGATAAACGAATTGATCAAAAGAAGTAAAAACAAAATATTCATTCTAGCAAAATAATGTTTCCGCTTAATCGTGTAGGTAGTAATTCCTCAGTTTAGGGTGACGGTGATCAGAAGGAGAGGGTTGAAAATTTTGGTATATTGTATAGAAGAAGGGATAGAAATTTTTGGTGAATAAAGAAGAAAAACATTTAACCTGTTCATGTTTGGAAAAATGCTTAGAATTAATTAGGATTGAATTAGCTAATTTATGCTTACGAAAGAGAATCAAAATATTAGAAGATGAAAAGAAGCAATCACTCAGATTTGAAATTTGAATTTAATTAGCAAATTTTTCAACCAAGAATTTATTTTCGTAAATTTTCCTGTCTCTTTTAATTCTGTTTTAAATCAACAAATAATTTTTTCTTCAAAACAAATCAGTTATAATAACATGTGGTTTTTAAATTAAAAAAAATCCATATTGGATGTTTTTATTATTCATTAACTTAATTTGATTTTAATTAATTAGAATTGATTTAAGTCACAGGATGTCCGATATAGATAGATAGATTTGAAATAATAATATCTTTATATGTTTGAGGTCAATACATGTAGATCAGCACAAGATTATGCAATTAATTAATTTAAACATTGAAAAACAACATAACTTTTAAAGCATCAATGCTCGATTCTGCTGGTGAACTAAGAATGTTGTCAGCTTTTGATGAAAGCCTAAAAAATGCCTTATTAGTTGTATGTCAGCCACTTTTGGCAGCAAGTAATGAAGAATTGCAACAATCGATCATTGTTTTACATGCTTGATAAATCTGTCATCACAAAGATGTGTGCTATACGAGATGTATTACATATTCATTGTCTCCTTACTATAAAAGTACTACTAGGTATATCTCGTGAATTTGGGTTTTTCTACAATATAATCTGATGTTGTTCGCGCAGTTAAGATATTGTACCCGTTTAAGATATTGTATGCGGTCAAGGGCAGAGAGAGGGGGATTGGTTGGGGCATAAGCCATACCTAAAATTTTGCAAAATGTGTATATATTATAATAAAAAATAATTTTAGGCCATGCTTAAAATTTATACAACTGTTATTAAACACAGTTTATTAAACACATAATTTATTTAAATATTTGAAATAGTAAGATTTGAAAATTAGTCAATTTCAATAAATATCATATTGCTTTCGTATTAAATTTTTTTAATCATAACTAAAATTTTATTTTAATATTTGAAATAGAATTTTTTTTATATGTTTGACGACCATACATTGGGATCAATTGAAAATTATGCAATTAGTTAATTTAACCATTGAAAAACAACAAAGCTTTTAAGACATCAATGCTCGATTGTGTTGGTGAACTAAGAAAGCTGCCAGGTTTTGATAAAAACCTAAAAACGCCTAATCATTTGTATGTCAGCCAATTGTGACAACAATTAACGAAGAATTACAAATGATAGTTTTTTAACTTGCTAGATAAATCCGTCATCACAAATATCTGTGCTATCCGAGATGCATTACATATTCATTGTCTCCTTACTATTAAAAGTACTAGGTAGAAAAAACATAATTTATTTATATTTGAAATAGTAATATTTGAAAATTTGTCAATTTCAATCAATATCATATTGTTTTAGTATTTAATTTTTAGATTAATTAAATTTTTAGTCCCTCAACTTTTCTATATTATAATTTATTGTCCCTCAAAATATTTTTGACAAATTTTAGATCTTCATTAATTTTTTGTCATCATTTTTAGTCCCTCTAAAAATTGTTTGCTCATTTTTAGTCCCTCATTTTCATTGTTAAAAAATAATCTCAAATATAAAATAAACAAGAGACTCCAAATTGGAAAAATAATAACTAGTTTTGAGTAATAAAAATATACAAGGAATTAAAAATAGACAAAAAATAATTTTAAGACTAAAATTACTGAAAGAAAATTTACGAAGGACTACAAATTGAATAAAAAATTTTGATGAACTAAAAATTAGAATCTAGAAAAGTTATGGAAATAAAATTTAATTATCCCTTACTTTTATCAAAACTATAATTTATTTAAGTATTTGAAATAATAATATTTTTTTATATGTTTGAAGTCCATACATGGAGATCAGTACAAGATTATGCATTAAGTAATTTAAACATTGAAAAACAACAGAACTTTTAACACATCAATGCTCAATTCTGCTAGTGAACTGTGAATGTTGTCAGGTTTTGATAAAAGCATAAAAAACACCTTATCATTTGTATTTATGTCAGCCACTTGTGACAACAATGAATGAAGAGTTGCAACAATCGATAGTTTTTTTACGTTCTTGAATCACAAAGATGTTCGCTATCCAAGATGCATTACATATTCATTGTCTCCACTAGAATTGCATGTGCTGATGCTGCTTTGGCTGCAGTTAACATAAGTTTCAAGGAGCTGTCTCAGTTTTAGGCTAGGAAAATATTGCTTAAAAATAATATTCACAAAGGAAAGAAATTCAACTCAATGCCCATCAAAAAGAACATATTATGCCACAATGAAGAAAGTACCTAACATCATAAAATACTGACAATGATAGTATGACTATACATTAAAGGAAAAAGAAAACTTGATAAAAGAAAACCTTGGACTCTTCAGCCACTATAGTTGGTTGCA
Source organism: Glycine tomentella (assembly GCA_007407185.1). Taxonomy (NCBI): domain Eukaryota; kingdom Viridiplantae; phylum Streptophyta; class Magnoliopsida; order Fabales; family Fabaceae; genus Glycine; species Glycine tomentella. The sequence continues at coordinate 249,606 of PYAF01001567.1, read as the reverse complement.
GACAATCTTAAAATGTGAAATGTCTGAAACTTATATGGCAACAAAAAGAAGTCGTCACTCAAATTAAAGATTGAAATTTGGTAACAGAGCTCAAATAGAGACTATACTTCTCACATAGAGAGTCCCAGACATGAAATGACTTTGACCCCAAGGTATATATAGACAATAATGCAGGAGGATCACAGATCATCTTAGCTGCACAGTTGTTCATGCCTAACACATTGTGAACTCCAACTTTACAAAACTGAAAGCTAATTATGGTATAAGCTATGCAAGCAAAACTAGCACCGAAAAAAATTATTAAACATTATTCCGTCCTCTAAAATAACTTCAAAATTATTCTGAAGCACCAATAGCCATCTTATAGTATTGTATTTCTGTTATCAGCCAGATAGTATCAGGCTACATCTTATCTTTTGAAGCCCATGTTCTGGTTGAGAGAATGGGAAAACCTTGGAAAAAAGGAGGAAAAAATACAGAATTTCAAAAACAAGAAATCAGACGGGATTGAATCATACCTTCCTCTTCTAAGGATCGATCTCATGATTTTCCCAGCCCAATAAGATGAAAACACTATGAATAATAAGAAAAAAACTTCAGAGAAATTAAGTTGAACAATAAAATGTTTGAAAAAGAGTCTTTTTGAGAATTAGGAAGAATGTTGACAACCTGACAGATGAATTAAAATATAATCAAATAATGAGCAGTACCGCAAAGCTAAGTTCTCTTGGGAAAATATCCATGAGATCAGACAGTCTGAGGATGTACAGAAACTGCAAAGGATTTTCTCTGTTGCTGAGAACACTAGGAAAACAATGATTGATATGAGCAACAGGGAGTGTGTGGAACTGGTAACATAACCGTGAGAAAGAACTGGTTTTTATTGAATAAAACTTGGAAAAAAGCCCCCAAGGAACCAATACACGGCTCCAGATATTTCAAGAGGTCTGGATCCACTACTTATACTGCTTTCTCAATCACCAAAAGTCCCTTAAACTGTTTACAGTTTTTCCTATTTATAGGCAGCTACTTGTCTACAGTTTATAATTGAAACCCACCCTTATAATGAGTCTAATTAGCTGCAGGCCTATTCCCCTTCTTTCTAGCATAAACCCTTGTATTTCTTCGACCATGTAACCTGGCTAACTAGTTACTAACATAAGCTTAATATAAAAGGACTTAAGCACATAACACATCTATGATGGTGATCTCATGCTTTACATCTATAACAAATTGTATGTCCAACTATATATACCCATTACCCAATACTCAAAATATGATAAGAAGCTTAATATAAAGCTGAGTAGTACTAGTGAACTCAACTAAGTATAATGTTTGGCTCAGTTTATTTTGGTAAAATAATTGCTTATTTTTCATCTCCCTGAGAGAGCTTTTAAAAAATACATGGTTATTTCTCTAAACTTAAGCTGAACCAAACATGCTATAAGATTAAGGCCAAGTAATGAAATAATTTTGGATGTCAAGTGTTAATATGACCTCACTAATATGTTGAGTGTACAAAAGATATAATAATAAGAGACAAGAAAGAAAAAACTATTACCCAAATGCATATTACTGAAGAAGACAACGAAAGGATGAACAGTTTATATAAGGAAAAAAATTTCCTGTCCATGCCAAAACATAAAGCATGTAAAAGAAAAACAGACATGAAAAAAGGGTGAGATAATAGCATAAATAACTCGACTACTGAAAGAAAAAGAATGATGCTTCAGAAGCCACAATCGAATATGGCATTTCCATCCCACAAGAATGAGATAACAGCACAGTTGTGACAGCGTTTCATCGCAGCATCTGGCTGCTGCAGGGAAGCTGTTGTGTGTCCTGTTTTTATGGACTGCCTACTTCATGCCCCAAATTGTGTCAATTTGCAGTTGTTGCAGCTGCAATTGACAATATAGTTAAAAGACCTTCTTTGCTCCAGATTGTTAGTCATCCATCCATTTTTTGGGGTATAGTTTTGCAATTCCCACCTTTTTCATTAGATAGAGTTCAAATTTCAAAACCATTTCAAAGACTGATTTATTCTGAATTGCATTCATTAAACAAATGCACTGCTCTCCCAGCCTCCCACCTACTAGAGGTAAACTGTCTAATCTACAGTCCTCCAGCATGTTTCCAGTGAACACACAGCACTCCAGAAGTATTTCCAGCCAACCCCCTGACCTCTGTTCTGAGGTATCTTTTCTGTTCATATCCTTTGGACTCTGTTTAGTTCATGTGAACAGTAACAGAGTGGTTACTATTCTGTTTTCACTTTTTTAGTGTGTCTATATTTTTATTTTCCCTATTCTTCGATTTTTCCTGGGTTGTGTTGAGATATGTAGCCACAAGTTCTTCATATATTTCTTTTTCTTTGATGTTCCTTGACTTTTGTTGTTATTGACTAGTGTTATTAGTTTAAAACTATGGTTTCTGATCATTGATTATGAATGTCTTTAATTTTTTTTAAAAATCGGTATTTATATATGCATGATATGAATTTTTAATATATATATATTGGTCATCCTATTATCCGCTATCTCCCTAAAATGGTTCTGGAGTTGACTGCTCCACACTGCCACCCAATTCTGGCCAATCAGAACAAAAAACATGAGTGAAATTTTGAAGAGAGCACAAAACGACGAGGTAAAAGGCCCATTCTAGAGAGATTAAAAATAAAACAAAGCAGCAACAGAACAGAGCAAGGCTGTATAGGTCACAGTTAGCTAGAAACAGAGGCTCACCGGAAAATAGCTAGAGGTCAGAGATGGCTGAAAACTGTCACTACTAGCCAGAAAACACTTCGAAATGTTGCCAAGAGGGGTGGCTATTCGTCAGAGAGAACAGTGGTTGCTACTTCATAACAGAATGTGCACAAGCGACTGAAAAAGTAAGGTTTTGATTCTGATTCAGAGGAGATGGTACCAAAATTGCACCCCTAAAGCAGCTATAAGCAATGCTGTTTCATAGTTAAATTAGGTATTTTGTGATACAATCCAATAGTGCCTGCTCCAGCAGCAACTTTCCAAGATTTTGCCTGCTATCGCACATGATAGCCACTACTTAAAATCATGACGATTTTCAAATTCTGTAGTGTGCTCCGGCGCTCCATAACACGATTCTAAGCTAGTGCCTCTATTTGACACTATTGACAACTATGACTATGGTACTTCAATAACATGCATGGTTCACTTACAGCTTTCTGCTCTAAACTCATGGTCCACATGCTTTGCATGCCGGACATAGATATCTAAATAACATGTTTGTCCATGAGAACTGAATAGCCAGAATAGAAAGAAGGAAAAATCTCTGAAAACATAGGGATGGAATACATCTTTCATCATACAAAATAAATAAAAAAGGGAGCATAAATGAACAGGAACAATCTTGTAAATAATTACAGTAACATTCAACTAAGGAATAATAATACAAGTTTTCCTTTTCCTTAGAAAAGCAACTCTTTCGAGAAATGATCAGCTAAAAGGTAAACCAAAACTGTAGATATTATGAGATAATCAACATTTTATACATCATGATTCTGAACACAAAACTGCATAAATCCAAAAATTATAACGGAGTTCATTAAAAGAAACACTAAACCATTAACATGGTCTTTCTTGCGGTACACTTTAATTGTTTGAATATAAACTGAGTATTGACAGGCATTCATTTTGGGTATATCCAGAGCATGCAACATGGTATGAAACTTATTCCAAAACCACCACAACACAAAAACTACTTGCAAAAGATTTGTTCTCATCATCATCAGCTGGATATGAGACAAAGCAAAATGCTATTTACATAAGACCGGGCGTATAACCTGAAGCAACAACAGACAAGTCAAAATTGCATCCGTGCTGCCGCAAGCTCCAACAGACCATGAGCTGCCCTCTGCACCTTCCCCTGCTCATAGTCCGGATCATCTGTGGGCAGCTCAAACCGGCAAACTGGGCACGTGTTGCGAATGCCCAACCACGGCAAAATGCAGTCCCCATGATAACAATGCGAGCAAGGCAGCCTTCTCACCTTCTCCTCCAACAAAACCTCATCCTTGCAAATGGCACATGCCACGTTCTTCCCCTGCAATAACTCCTCCTTCGACAACTCCACCAACGGGAGACTCTCCACAACACTCTTTGAGGCCGGAGGGCTCCCCTTCAAGGCACTCTCATTCTCAAGAAACTGCCCGAACAAAACATCATACTCGGCAGCGTACACATAACCATCCTGAATTGTTAACAAATCAGCACCACCAACAGCATTGCCCTCGTGCTCCAACACATCATTCACATTCCTCTCCAAATTGTTAACCGCCAAGAGGATCTCCCATTCGAGGTACCTCAATGCCTCTTCCCCGGCATCCTCCTCCTCTTCTTCCTCCTCCTCAACGGCATTAGTAAACCCCGACACCACCGAATTCCCATCACCATCATCACCTTCAATTTCAACCTCATCAACCACCATACCCAAATCCTCTCTCTCATTCACCCTCTCCTCCACCTCCTCCCACTCAAACCCCTCGTTCAGCGTCCTCTGCTCCTCCAAACAGAGACTATCCCAACACAACCGAACATCGAAATCATCAAACCCGCCACCATCACGAATCCCACCCTCCTCGCTATTCGATTCGGATTCCGAACCAAACCCTACAACCCTAAGCCCACCCGAACCATCCCCCACCGTGAAATTGAAAACTCTATCAGCGTCCAAAACCCTATCACCACGATGATTATCACGATCATTTGTTTGGCTTTGGGGATCAATTTCAACGCCAAACCCTAACCCTAACCCTAACACATGCTCCGTGCGGTGGAGGTCGCAAACGACGTCAGAGAAGGGGTTTGTGTCAGTGTCGTCGTCGCAGGAGCAGAGGCGAGAGCGAGTCTCGAAGAGATCGGTGACGAAGCAACTCACTGAGTCGGAATCGGAATCGGAGTGAGTAGATGAGAAGGATGCGAAGGGATTGGAGGAATGATGATGATTAGACATGTTATGTTATGTTTTACGAAAATGAATTCAATGCGATTCTCTGAATCTCTCCCTTTTATGTTGTGTGGGTGTGAAACCAAACAAGATTTCAAGGTTTGTGAAATTGCTCGTCTTTGTTGTTTGTTAACGTTCCTGTTGTGTGCGTGCGTGTTCCTTTCACGTTGTTTTTGGTGACAGAGACTTGGAAGAGTCACCGGGGGAATTCGAGAGTGCAAAGTTGGGGAAGGAAATCTTACGTAAGATTGGTGAAACCGAGTAATGGTTGACTATAATTTTTTTAAATTGATGAATATTATTTGGATAAGGAAATGAGTCTCTCTAAATTTTTAAATAATAAAAAATAAAAGTTAAATATAATTAATAAAAAAAATAATGATATAAAAGTAGTGAAAATTTAATGTAAGTGAAAAAAAATTAAAATTCAAGAAATGATTTAAAGAAAAAATTATTCAATGAAAGTGAAAAATGGTTAGTTGGTGTTTACTTAATTTTGGTTAATGGATCAGTTTTAATATGAATAATTAAAGAGGATTAATTATTGTTATTATTTTAATATTATTAAGAATAAAGATAAAAATGATCTAAAAAATGTGGACACCAAAAATAATTACACAAAGTTGTATCCCTTTATATATTGGTATAGATATGTATTTAATTAGATAAATACTTAAATTGATATTTGAAAATGTAATTCGTTGACGATGTGGAAAAAAAATTTGTTACTGAAAGTATAAAAATGCTAACATATCAGTCATCCCGTTAAGTTGGATCGTGAACTTTAATGTTGGGATTGACGTGACACTAGGACCAATTTGTCATCACAAAAAATTGTCAAATAGGATGTTGAGTCAGCAAAACTAATTTGTAATGGAAATGTGGGTGGACTATTTTGACATTTTTGAACATTGTTAAAAAACTTTTTACAACTGCCTTTGTGTATTGAAAAAAGACCTATTTGGCAGTAAGTTATAACTTTTGGAGACATCAATGATATTAAGTTATTTTATTGAGGGACTTATCTGTCAGTAACATTTGAACATTGAGGCAACGGGTTTGGTTTTGTTTATGGGGAACAACCTTTAAAGCTTGCATAAATTACTCGCAATTTATAAAATTTTCTAATAAATGCAATGAATGAAAGCAAAGGATAGGCAATTGAATATTTAGTCCTTAAAGTTAAGTACTTATCCATAATGATAATCACACATCATAAAATTATCACAAACTGTCAACACAAACTAGTTAATTGTATCAGTAAAATAAATTTTCTTCTGAAACAATATCATACCAAAACAACCATACTCAAAATAAGCATACCTAAAATAAGTCAAATTATAGAACATAATTTTGCCATAGTAGAAATTCTCCAAAAAAAAAAAACATAATCCATGATAATTGTTTACACCCAAAAGGTTTGTTACAACCCCAAAAAAAGAAAACACAATCCAACATATTCCATCATTTCTTCAGTCTTTAGGTCATGGCAGCCTTGGCATGGGAATGAAGTCCATAAAATTAGGTTGGATCATCCTTGGTGATGGTGCACTTAGGAATGGAATTATGATAGGTGCAAGAGTCCTAACTGATGGTGGCCTAAATGTAGGGTTGTTGGTACAACCAAAAAATTTGGTGCTTGCATGTGCTAAACACAAAAATAATGTTAGTGTTAGGTACAACCTTGGTGTGCAATAAACAAATGACATTACAACTAATGATGAAACAGTTGTTTGTGCACGTATTATGACTAATATTGGTTGTACATTTGCTCCATATTCATTTTGTGCTGCAGATTGGGAATTGATAATCTCATCTTAACCAATTGTGAAAAAAAAACAATTAAGAACAGATGCAATGACATGTGCAAATAGTAAATTAATAAATATTTAAAAAAATTATTATAGTTTGTGGTTTTAAACTGTCTGTAGCCTTAGTCTCAGCCTCAGGTGCTGGTTTCCATTTCTTAAGCACGGGTGGCACTCCTCCATTTGTACATTCCCACTAGAAAGTCCACATCTTGTACAACTAATCTATTTGTATCTTCTTTTGAGTATGTTGTTACTCACTTGACCTTCATTTTGATACTTTCTTCTAGTTTTCTTTGGTCGCCTAGGTTTTTTCTTAAGTAGTGGTGGTGTAGGCCTATCATAATTTGTTTCTTCCAATATTGTTGGCTCTTAATGGGGTGTATGTAGTATTCATATGTAGCATTGTAGGAACCAATTGTGAGCATACCATCACAGTAGTCTTGGCCTATGGTTATTAAACCTAATTGCGGCAATGACATGCTTATAAGGAAAACCTGTTTGCAAAAACAAAAACAATTCAACACAAACCACAAAACCAACATTGCCATATTCAATTTTTACCCAAATTACAAATGTTTTACCTGTCAACTACCACATCTACATGTGTATGACTGATTTAGCAAATCCACATCCAGCCTGTCATGAAATTCAATTCAAATCTATGGCCTTCAAGATCACCAACCTAGTGAGTAGTCCACTTGGAGCTTTCATTTTTTTCATTTTCCAATCTGGATTGTAGTAAGGAAACCAAATGACCCATTGTTGGAGTCATCTTCAGCTTTGCAATGGTCATTTTTTGCATTGCATATCACCTTGTATCCTCACACAAACTCATTATTGGCTTGCTCCTAAACTTCAGGATCTTTGCATTCAAAGCTTCACAATTGTTGTTGGTGATAATGTTGCATCTGAAATTCTCTTTGAAGTAAGATTTTGTCTATAATCATTATCCACTTATCCAAATAAGCCTAAGCTTTATCATTCTTCCTTTTAACTGCTTCCACATGCACATTAAATTCTGCAATAGTAGATAACCTTGCACACTGCCAAAGTGCCAATGTAAGCCTCTTAATTCCCTATACTTCCATTGCTTATAGAAGTTGCGCCATAAATGCATGACACAAAATCTGTGGGCAACACTTGGCATGACCTCCTTCATTGTAGGAACCAACCCCAGCACTATGCACATAGCAAAAAACCTAATGTTATTCAATAAATTTTAAACAAACAAATAAGTCCTTAAACCTCACAACTTAATGACAATGTAGTCCTTCAATGATTTAGTATTATAACAAATTAGTCCATGTATAAAATAATAAGGCCTATTACCTTTTGAATGTCCAACATAAAGGTCTAGGCATAATGTTGGTAGTCTCCCAGATTTGCATGCAGATGATTAAGAAACTACCTTTAGTTGCTCATGTCTTCAACATCCACAACTGCATATGCAATAACAAAGATTGCATTGTTGACATCTTGTCTAATAGCATAAAGTAACTTACTGCCATAATAACCTTTCAAGAAACAACCATCTAGACCAATAAATGGTTTATAACTAGCCTTGAATCCTCTCTTGCATGCATTAAGACATATGTACAATCTTTGAAACTAAGGTACTTCTCGCAGGATAGGAACGATATCCATAACAACTGTTGACCCTTTATTGCTTCTAATCAATTTAGTAGCATAGTCTTACAACTTGGCATTTTGTTGTTTAACACTACCCTTAACCATCACCCTAGCCTTTTTCAAAGACTTGGAAATGTTCCTTTCATTTATGTGCACACCATAGTCTACTTTCATGTGCTCATGTGCCTCAACAAATTTTAAAGATGGATGCACCCTTAATTTATCAACTAGTTTCCCACTTCATGATAGCTTGCTTATTTCTGAACACCCTTCCAATATTGTGCTCCTCCCCAAAAAACTTTATTTGAAATATTTTACTATTATCAAATTATGCACAATAAATCTCCCATGGACACCCCTCAGCCTTGCATATAGCTCTAGCTCTAATTAGATCATTTTTATTCCATTTAATATCTCTTCCATGATAGATGATATAGTCCCTCCATGTGCACATTCCCATAATGAATTCTTGAATTGAATTGAGGGTAAATAAATTTGGACTTTTATCTCCTTCATCATCACTACCAGGTAGAGAGTGCAATTCTTTAAAATGGTAACTACTGTTGTTGTCACTGATTGTCCATCATCATCATCATTAGCAGATGGAGATACATAAACATAATCAGGGTCAATTTCTTCACCATCTGAAGACCTTTCTTCATCATCATTGTCATCAACATCAATAGCTTGCTCATCAACATGCACAGGTTCATATTCCTGCGTAACATCTGCAGTTACACCAGTTGGGGCATCACCATTTTTAGCTATTGGTGTATCAACATTTTTAGGCATTGTTCCATCACTAGTTTCACCCACTTTTTGAGGATCACCATTTAAAGCCACTTCAAGATGTTGTGCATCTTTAAGAACTTGATTCAAATCATCAAGCATTTGAATCAATTCCTCAATTGAAGGAACTTGCTCAATACCTTCTTCGCTAACAACCTCACAAACTTTGACCACATATCTGGTTTGCAATCATTTCTATTTTTGCCTCAATCTTAGAATCAATACCTTCATTCTAGTCCTCAACTTCTTTAGAAACTTGTTCAATAACAACATCAATCGACTCATCATCACTTACTATCTTCAGCATAGCATCCACCACATGTTCAAAATATGCCTGAACATCTTTCTTAGGATGAGCAGTACCTAAGTTGCACATGTCCAACACATCCATGTCAGTCTCCAAACAAACCAAACCTCCCTCTAACCCTATTTTCGAAACCAAATAATGGACTTCAACAAAACTATTGTAACCTCCACAATATTTACACATCTTAGAAGCAGTCTGCACATTCATCAAATATGTGTCAACCCTTTCCTAAACGCAATACTCACCATCCACATAATCCAATGTGCCATGTCCATCTCTCTTGAACTTACCCTTGTGGTGCACAACAACATTGATATGATCACTCATCCTAAAACACATGAAACACAAGCATTCAGACTATTTCTTACACAATTTAACAAATTTAAAAACACAGCAACACAACAATAAGCCCATGTATATATCAACACATAAAACCACAATTTTAAACAATCATATGAGCCTCATTACAAACCATAAACACAACAGAATCAACACCCTCACACATCTTTTAACATTTACCAAAAAATAAAAGAGAATCTTTAAACACCCAAAAAACAACATGGTGAAACCCTAAACCCTAACATTGTTATCACATATTCCCAATCCCCATCATTTCGACGAACAAACACGAGTTTTGCAGGTGTAAGAGTACAACATAAAGCAAACCCCTTTCTCCCCAACCAAACAACATTCAAACTCAACTATAAAAAATTGAGTTTTCATTAAACCCTTACCTTTTGATGAAGTGAATGCCACAACCATGGTGGTCATAACCTACAATTTTGCTTGTCCTAAAGCAATGTAAAGAAATAAAACTATGAAAACTAGAAGTATACGTATAAAAATAAAAGAAAATGCTTCAATACTTCTACATCAAAATTTTATGAACGTGCTTTGTAAAGAATCAACCTTTACAGTGATCAGAACAACATTTTCAAATAATCAAACATGAGAAATGAAAACATAAAAGATGAAATTCACAAAATCAAATGAGATTAAGATCAATTTACATTTTATTTCTAAAGAACATAAGAGAAAACACTTGATTGATTCAAATAGAGGAAAACCTCTCAAAGGCGTTTAATTCTCCCACAGACAAGTGTTTCATCTCAATTTCAACACTTATATGTCATAGATCAATTTTGCAGTTCATTTCCTATCAAATCAAATATAAGTACATAATTATCATGGATCACTAGGACTTTTAGGGTTGGGCCTGACTTGAAGGAAATCTTGGTTTTTTTGGATATTCAAAGTTACCTTGAGAATAGGAGAGCACACATACAAACAAACTATCATCACTTCCTATCTCTTCCCTTTTCTACCAAGTTATCAATATTTCGTATACCAATATCCCAATCACCTAACTCATAGAATTTACAACACTGTGTACAGTTTAGACCATAATGTACATAATTCATACGTTTATTTATTCACAAAGAACTTGTTTTCCCTTTTTCTTTTTCTTCCTTTTCTTTTTCTTTTTTTTTCTTTTCTTTTCTATAAAAAATTTAATTTACATGAATAGCCACATGTAAAAACAAAGTATTTACATGCATTAGTCATCTAATGATAGAATTTCCCAACAAAACCCCTTTGCTCTGCTAACCTAAGGTAAGGTAGGAAACACTTATCCTAGGTTAGTGTTCCAACAAAATAATAAATGTTTGGCTCAAAGGGCTTGCAATTGGTAAAACAATATATATTGGGAAAACTGTTTGGCCAATGGCTTAAGATGTACAATAAAGAAAGAAGGCCTAAGTCATATTCATGCATCATATGTTATGACAATTAGAAATTTATGCAAAATCAACTATGGAACATATCAATTGAGGACACTCAATGTAAATTATGTGGTTGCACAAAGTCACTAAAGCTTAAGGCTTTTGTTTCCATGTTCAAATCATATCAGTGTTTTGAAAATTGTTCTTTAACAAGTCCATGTAAAAACATCTACCTTCATTTGGTTTTTGGGAAAGCCAATCATTGTTTTTCCTTCTCAAAGTTTCCACAAATGATTTTGTTGTGTTCTGATCCAATTCAAAAGCAAGTTTCAAAAATACTATCTATTGATTCTTTCCAAAGCATGTTATGTCCAAGAAAATTTTTCTCTTTAAGTCCCAAAAAGAATTATACAAACAAAAGAAAATTAATCAATAATGTGTACTACCAAAAAGAGGGAAACCTCTGTGTACACCATTAGAGTGTGTAATACCAAAAAGAATCATAAATGCACGCAACTATTCAAGCAAAAATCCAACATAGTAAATAAGAAAATAAAATACTGAATTTTAATACAAAGCAGTGAAGAAACATAAATAAAGTGATAAAGAAACATAAAGACAATATCACAAATTTTTGAAGATCATGGCTGAGGAGCTCAATCTCCTCAAATGAGAAAATCAACATGATATGCCATGTCTTCATCAACATATGCTCTTCCTCCTTCTTCTCCATGTGCTGCTCCTTGGTCATCCGCAGCCGTAGGACCTTCCTCCTCTTGAAAAATAGGCCTATCTCCAAGCCAAGCAATAGTAGTTCTAAATTGGTTAGGGGTAGGCCAAGGGTAGGCATTAGGATCCTGGCGTTGCTGGTGCAGTGTATAGTGATAAAAATTGTCATTCAGCTGCAGTTGGCCCCTGTGGTTGGTGGCCTATTGTTCAGCCACATGATGCATGTATGTGTGCATCTAGAGTTCTATCCTCTGGAGATGAGCATAAATAGACTCCAATGATGATTGCTGCTGTGGTGGTGGAGCGTCAGCTACAAGCTGATGCTGCTGAAACTGTTCTGGTTGTTTTACTTGTTATGGTATGCAATATTTTTCAATAAAAGATTTGGTGATGGGAGGTCAGATGGATTTCGAAGGTAAGACCGACACTCCATAGAACTTGCATAATCCTGTTATTAAGGCTAGAAATCCCAGTGCTTTGTTTGATTTTTTTGGTCCAGTGGGTGCCTAGGAGGTTCTGTAATTATAAACTGATGGAGGGCATTTGAAATCAACTAAGCCACATAAACACTAATATGCTCTATGAAACTGTAAATTAGTTGACATTTTGGTAAAGTTAGATCAGAGTTATGATCACTCGAAAGGATATTACTCAAGAGAAAAGTCATCCAGATTTGAGTAAGAGTGCTCATATTTTATTCTCATAAGTCGTAGACGTTTCCTTGCAATGTTATGAGCAAAGTCACAGCCTGGGAAACAAAGCAATTGACTTATGACCTCTTCATCAAAACCTGAAATCATGTTTTTCCTGGAAGTGTATTCACATTGTTGTCCCTTTTCCAAGAATAATGGATTGCCTAAAAATTGATTAATCACATCAGTATCATAAGGGATCCATTGGCCCCACACTTTGGAACATTTGTCAAGAACTCTCTCCTCAGTAGACCAATCATTAGCATAAAATTCTAAGACAACTTCAGGGTCATATTTTGGCATTGGTTCTGCAAGTTGTCTCCAGTTTCTCCTAATTAGCTCCTTTGTGAACTTAGGATATTCGCCTTTTGCTAATTGAACTCTTCTTTCCTTGAGGAAGGACCAATCTTTGATCAAACAGTGTTGCTGCTCCTCACTGCGAAATCTATGTTCATCATAAACAAAGTTTATAGGTAAAGATGTGCTAGATCCTTTGCCTGCAGGAATATTCCTAGCCCTTTTAGTTGCAAGTTTCTTTGGAGCCATCTGCAATAAGCTCAAATCCAAACTGAAATTAGTATGAAAATCATTTTCACTAACTACCAATACACTTGTCTTTCAATTTTCCCAATCATAACAACCCATAAGTCAATTTTTAGTTCATCTTAAAATACATCACCAAAATTAATCGTTCAATGTGTATCAAAATTTTCAATATCAATTCAGCCAACCAAAATAATATTGAACATGCTGTCCCATTTTAGTTCAAACAAGTTAAGCCTTTGAAGAATAACTTTTGTGCTTAGAACTAAGAACACTTGAAAATTCAAGATTAATTCACAGTCTTAGCATGCAAACAAGTCTAGTCCAACGAACTAAGTTAGCTTATCATTTTAACAAGATGTCTAAACATATTTAGGGAGTAATATTAATGCAGAATTAAGACATAAAACATGGCTAGCCATTGTGACATTTCATCAAACAACTTATGTTCACATGAATTAGTATGTGTAAATGAAGGAGGATGTACAAATATGATACACACAAATACAGAGAACAACATTAGGAGAAGGAACATCACAGAACAATCACACATTTGAGCATAGTGGATCAATTCATGACTATACACCTAACTATATTGAAGTTTATGGAAAAACAACAAAAATACAAACAACACAACCAAATTTACAAGAAAGCTAATGGAGATATGAAACTTACGTGAATGATATACAATGGTGTGGGAAAGAAGATGAATTTCTTCAATGGATAATGGCTTGGGCGAGTTTTGGGGGAGGGAGAGTGAGGTTCTCGAATTGGAGAAGAGAAAAGATTTTGAGATGGGGTGAAATATATTTTTATTTTGCAATCTGACATCCACTCGCCTAGGTGATTTAAGAGATTTTTTTTTATATTTTTTGAATAGATTCAAAATTTTAAATTTCTACATTCTTCCTCCTAAATTTTGCCCTTCATGTCCTCTTTGTGGCTAAATCTACTGCAATTTACAGTCCATGTCCTCTTTGTGGCTAAATCTTCTAGTATTACAGCTCCACGTGGCATGACTTCATTGATGATGAATGGTCCAGACCACTTAGATTTCAGTTTACCTGGAAACAATCTTAATCTAGAATTAAATAACAAAACTTATTGACCAGGCTGAAAATTTCTTTTCAAAAAGCTTTTTATCATGATAAAATTTAACTCGTTGCTTATAAAGCTTGGAATTTTCATAAGCTTGAAACCTTAATTCCACCAACTCATGAAGTTGGAGCTTCCTGTGTTCACCAGTTGCATTCAGATCAAAATTCAGAAACTTCAATGCCTAGTAGGCTTTGTGTTCTAACTCAACAGGTAAATGACAAGATTTGCCATAGACCAACTGGAAGGGAGTGAGACCTGTAGGAGCTTTATATGCTGTTTTGTATGCCCACAGAGCTTCATCTAATTTTTGAGACCAATCCTTCCTTGATTGAGCAATTGTTTTCTCCTAGATCTTCTTGATTTCCCTGTTAGAAACTTCAGCTTGCCCATTGGTCTGGGGATGGTAAGGTGAGGTACCTTGTGTCTGACACTACAGTGTTGGAGAACTTTCTTCAGTTGGATATTACAGAAATGAGATCCTCCATTACATATCAACACCCTTGGTGTGCCAAACCTTGAAAAGATGTTTTTCTTTAGAAAGCGAATGCGGGTCATCAATGACGGTTTCTCCTTATCTTCATATTCACTTCTGTTCTCAATTGTTTCAGTCAATACTTTCTTTATACCATCTTCTCTTTAAGTCAACCTTTGGGTTCAACAATCACCTCATCCAAGACATCCACTCTAAAACACTTTCTCTTATCATTAGGATGCTTCATGGCTTCAAGGACATTAAACTGCACTTCATCATCTTGCACCCTCACAGTGAGTTTTCCTTCATCAACATCAATCAAAACCTTAGCAGTCTTCATGAAAGGTCTGCCAAGAATCAATGGAACTTCACTATCCTCATCCATATCCATCACTACAAAGTCGACTGGAAAGAAAAATTCATCAACTTTAACTAGTACATATTCTATAATGCCATAAGGAAGCATAATAGTCCTGTCAGCTAGCTGTAAAGTCATCCTAGTTGGTATAATTTCTACTTCTCATATCCGCTTGACCATGGACAAGGGTATGAGCTTGATGCTTGCACCTAAATCAAGAAGTGCCTTTCCTACTGATAATCTCCCAATAGTCAAAGGAATTATGAAACTACCGGGATCTATGATCATAAACACAGGCCGCTACAGTTTGAGGAAGGCGACCATGTGTTTCTGAGACTGTCTCCAGTCACTGGTGTTGGACGGGCGTTGGGTGTGAGGAAGCTTAGCCCTAGATTCGTTGGTCCTTACCAGATACTCCAGAGAGTAGGACCAGTGGCATATAGGCTAGCTTTATCTCCCCAGTTGTCAGGATTACATGATGTATTCCACGTGTCGCAGCTTAGGAGATATGTATCAGATCCTTCACACGTGGTGGAGCCTGACACTGTCCAGATCAGAGAGAATCTGACTTGCCCTACACGACCAGTGAAGATTCTGGACCGCACTGAGAAGAAGATCAGGAGTAAGACCATTCCTATTATTAAAGTTCAGTGGGATGGCAGAACACCTGAGGAAGCGACTTGGGAAAGGGAGCAAGAGCTGTTACAGCTGTATCCCGAGTTATGTGCCAGGTATGATCTTAATTTTGCGGACAAAATTCCTAAAAGGGGGGTGTAATGTAATACCTTGAATTTTAAGCATAGGATTAAGCTTGAGGTTAAGAACCATAATCATGTATTAGAATCCCTTAAAGGAAGCTTAAGGGAAGCATTAGGCAGTTTCGGCCATCTCGCGCGATCCGCGTGGAGTCTCGCGCGATCAACGCGGGAGGCTTGAATCAGGGCAATGCTTTCGGCCTTCTCACGCTATCAGTGTGGAGATGGCGCTAACCGGGTGAGTTGTTCGAACATATGGCGCGATTAGCGTGGCTATGGCCGATTAGCGCGGGAAGCTTGAATCAGGCCAATCCTTGCGGCCATTTCACGCGATCCGCGTGGGTATGGCGCTACTTGCGTGGGTGGGTCGAACCTTGGCGCGATCCGTGCGGAACCTGGAGCGAACCGCGCGGGACTTTCGGGTCAGCTTTTATAAATAGCTCATTTGGACGAAAATGAGAGAGAAAAGAGAGGAAGAGAGAGAGAACGGCCATTGATGACCCGCGGAGCTTTATATCTTCTCCATTTCTCATCTAAACACCTCTGATCCAACTGAGAAAGTGTTCAGAGCCTTGAGATAAGCTAGAGACCCGGCTTTATTCTCGACAAGTGGCGGTAAATGGCGAGATCGAGATTTCTAAGGGAGTCCTTGGAATCGAAGAATCAGAGGCGAAGGAGGCTTTGATTGAGCGATCAACCTTAGGGAAAGTGATTTCCTGGTGTGTCTAGACTACACAGAAGTAAGAAACTCGAGCCTTAGCCGTTGGTTCTGTGTTTGGGTTTTAGTTGGATTTTGAGTACCTTGAGAGGTGTTTTTGAAGGTGTTAGAGCCGTTATTAGGCTTGAACTCTGTAGAGTTTTGTGTTCAGAGGGTTACTCTGATGAAGTTAGAGCCTTGAGCCATCATTATTGATGAAGTTTGATTTTGGCTCTGAGTATGTATGAGCAGAAGTAAAAGGCTAATTATTTGGCTAGTATGAACTTTAGAGTAGTTGACAAAGTTGCTCATGAGATAGTATGAATGTTGTTTGTGAGCTGAAAGTGGTGGTAATGAGAAGCTTGGAGTTGATCTGGATAAAGTAGGGATATGCTTTATATTAGCCTGATCAGAGTCTTAGTAGAGGCTCTGGAGCCTTGTGTAGGCTGAGTAGGATCCTTCTGAGGGTCTGAGAATCACTTGTGAAGTGATTGTTATGGGTTAAGTGGAAGGAATTGTAGTTTCCTTTCGATCTAACGGCTTAGGACCGTTACTGATACATTGTGTATTTGGTTTCTATAGGACGTGAGCTTGATAGTTCTAGTGGTGGTGACCACGAGGCCGGGAGAGCCGGTATTTTGCCTAGAGCAGGTAAGCTCTTGGTTCTTGCATGTGCGTCCTTTCCTGTGTTCCACCATGCTCCTAATGGGGGAATGGTTTTGTTGTGATTATATGCATGTATATGGAAATTGTATGTTGTTATGATTGACTGCTGAATGATGTGCTGTACCCTGTGAGAGGGTGATTGATGTGAATTGATATGAGATGTTTGATCTATGAGTTGCACCTGAGATGGGTGGTTGATATGTATGGCTATGGATTGCCTAGCTTATGACCTACATGATTGATTGTTGAATCCTATTATAGTAGGATAGATGACATGAGATTGAGTAAGACCTGATGTGAGATGTTTCCTGTGATATAGACGTT
>PYAF01001567.1:198079-214625 GCA_007407185.1 Glycine tomentella | reverse complement strand
AAACTATCATCTATCCTAAAATTAACAATTCTAATTTTTAACTACATATCCTCTAACCTAATGTTTCAACCCTAATATCTATATATTAATAAAATAATTACAATAAAATAAACAACAAATAAAATGATAAAAAATGAGAACTTACATATAACAATCAAATAATGACAAACAAAAACTATCACCTATCCTAAAATTAACAATTCTAATTTTTAACTACATATCCTCTAACATAATATTTTAACCCTAATATCTATATATTAATAAAATAATTACAATAAAATAAATAACAAATAAAATGATAAAAAAATGAGAACTTACTTGTAACAAGAAGAAGCAAAAGTTACAGAACCTCTCAAGAGTGAAAAGTGAAAAATGAAGGAGTAAAAAAATGAGGGGGGGACCAGGGTTTAAAAAGGCCTCCACGTGGCGTATTTCGCTGGGCCCAGCAGCGAACTATAGCTATGTCCACCTAACGGTTTCAGTAACGTACACATATTTTGCCAGGTACGTCAGCGAATTACATGTCGTCCACTTGCTCTGACAGTTACAGAGTACGTATTTCGCTGCCAGCATAGCGAATTAAGGGGGAGTCGCCACATGTCCCTGTAATTCTGACTCCTTCACTGACGCTTTGACCACTTAATTCGCTAGCATTTCCAGCGAATTACGTAGCCACCAGGGACGTGACACATAAGCCTACGTATATCGCTAGGGACCCCAACAAACTTGTCCGCGTGGCAGTATGGTAAAATGTTTGCTGGGCGTGACATTTAGGTATATTTTTTTTTTAGGAGTGACACTTTGGTCAAAGTCTCCGCAAAGTCCAACAAAAAATAAAATGTACCGGCAAAACTTCATTAATTCCCGCAAATCAGAAAACCTTCATCTTCTTATATGTTTCATCTTGAAATAGTAATATTCTTAGACAATTTAGACTATGAAAGTTTGTGATTATTTTTTATACCCGCGAAACTGAAAAAATATTTTTGTCTCTTCTAAAAATTTGTTGAAGTTCAATATATTTTGTTTTGGAGTTACGTAATTAATTATCAACTCTCGAAAGTGTTTTGGAGAATAACAATGGATACAAAGCAAAAGAGTATAATGTCTAATTGTTTATGAAAGAGTATGACCATTTAAAAAAAGAAAAAAAATACACAACTTCTCTTGAGGTTTGAAAAAATTACATAAATTTCCCCTCCTTTTTAATCCCTACAAAAACACCTATAAAATTTCAACATATATTACACTCGGCTCCCCTTACTGGTTAACAACATTAAATGTTTTAACAGAAATGAGTGATGTGCATCTCAGGTTACTTTTAATAATTTTTGATTCATGCCCTCTCCTTCATTTTTTAAAGAGCATGGTACCAAATTCCATTCGGTCTTATTTCAGTGCTCTCTTTCTTCAATTGTTCCAACGCATGCCCCAAAACCCATGGTACACAGCAGAATCAATGGTGGTCAAATGATGTCTCCCTAATTTTAAGTTGGAGTACTCTATTGAAGCGTCATTGGTTGGACCTTTTTTTTTTTTTTTTTGCAATATTTTTGTTTAATTTAATGGAACAAAATTTCTCATTGGCATTGAAAACCTCAAAGCAAATCCAATGTTGAAATTCCCCAACAATAATAACTAACTTAATGCGAAAACCATAATGTATAACAAATTCCTAAACATAAAGCTAGAAGGAAACCTCAAAGACAATCCAAAATTGATTAGGTTTTCATATTTGTCATTTTCCATAAATCAGATCTACTCATTTAAGGTAACATTTTTCTTCAATGAAAACTGGAAATCAAAGCTCACACTCTCATAAATGCCTTCTTTGGACCACTTGTTCTAGCCTAGATACGACAATGATTTTCCCGGTCTCTTTCCATTGTAAAATTTCATTGAACTGAGAAAGACTCATGGTTGCTTCAGAAAAAAGCATTATCGATTTGTTCAGCCATAGTGAAGGGAGTTGATGGGAGTTGTTGGAAAGTTGCAGAAAAGAGTGTTTGAATCGTTGTGGACTCTGTCTTCGATGTCACAAATGATGACATGCTCTACCATATGGACCGCTCAAACATTGGCAATCCGTTCTACTTCCCTTCCACGCCGTGCCGCCAATAGATCCAGCAGCATCACTCCAACACCGCCACACCTTGTCTTTTGAAGTTTGAAAGGGAAGAGTAAAAGACTTAAGTGAGAAGGGGCTAAAAGTAATATACAAAAGAAGAGGAAAGACTTGTGTAATGTTGTTAAACTTAATTAACTCTTAATGAAACATACATTTAATCAATTAAAATTCAGTTACAAACACAATGTAATCCACGATCTCAATGAAATGAAATAGGTACATGGAGTGGAAAGTGGGGAGAAAGGAGAAGACGTGTTAGGAACAGAAGGTGAAGGAAAGAGTTGGAATGCAAGAGGATATTTTGTTAGTTTTTGGTTTTTATATTTTAAAAATTTTAATTATGGAAGGTTTGCTGATTTGTAGGAGTGGATTTTTTTTAAGAAAATATATGTTAGATTTTATTTATTTTAATTTATTAACTATAAGTTTTTTATTGGTTGTGCCTAGGAGTGTGTTGTTATGTTTGTGCTCATACAAAAATTTCTCTAAATCCTCATCATGTGATCGTATCTAATAATCAATTTAAACTGTGGATATTTATTTGTATATAATTAAATTTCATAATAAATAAATATTTTAAAATATATATTCAAAAGTAATTTTTATAAACTACAACAACAAAAATTTCCTATGAATAATTGAAATAAAAAATTCCTGTTAACTATTGAGTATTGATACGTAGACATACAACAAATTCACGTAATAGAAATACAAATGACACACAGATGAGAGATGAAACCAGTAAATTGATGTGAAAAATCAAGAATTATTGTATCTGTTCTCCTCACACTTCTAACTTTTGGCATAGAATCTGTGGGTTTAAATTCATTAAATATAGCTGATAACTTGTTTTTGAAGTCCTGTCTAGTGTCCACCCTGGGGAAAAAAAGTAGGGGTAATAATAAGAATTTCATTCTATGCACTTTTTTTTTCTTGTTTACTTATGTTTATTTTAATATTTAAATATATATATATGTATATATTTATTGAGTGTACTCTTTTACATACTGTACATGCTGTACTACTTCTCAGAATAGAAAATTTCAGGAGATCAATATAGAGAAAAAAAAGTTCAAAAGGAACTAACAGCAAAGTCTACTAGCAATTGAGCTGGTTTCTCTTTGGATTAGAATTTTTCTCAGAATCAGGAACTAGCATACTTATAAAGTTCATTAGCTAATATGAATGACTGTGTGTGCAGTTTATCTACATTATATGGTGTGAAGTGAAAGCAATTATTGCACAAAATTAGAGTCATAATCTTTTTAAAAAAAATATAATTATCCAATAACTAGACTAGATATAACATTTTCTTTTTCTTGTGTATGTTTTATAGTTATCCAATATTATACTGATACTCTTATTAGAAAACAACTTTTTTGAAAGAAAAAAACGGAAACAGACCATAATTTTTAGGCCAATTAATCTGTTCAAGTTAATTAGTTAAAGGGATTCTTGCCAATCTGTCATTACATGTATAAATCATAATCCAAGCGAAGAAAGTTCAAAGTACCAACCTCATGGTCAGTGGCTGAAGTCTCACTAGCTTCTTATGAGGGATCCTTAACATGTTTGCTTTAACTTCAATACCAATATTTTGTTCTCGCTTGCTAGGGAAGACATCTGTAGATAAAACACAACATTTCAGCAAGCCAGATAAAGCCATAAAGGGAAGATATCTCACATTTCGGCATATCATTCATCAAAGTCTTATTGGCTGTTGATCTTTTTCTACCTCATCTATCATCAAGATCATTAATATTTTAAAAAATAATACTGGAACAACTACATGGAGCACTGGATCAACCAGGTGTGTTACAACAGCTTATTCTTCTTACTCAGAACTTTCAATGAAGTTAGTTTCCACGTAAATTAAAGATAAATTGGAAGAACCCACATGCATGATGACACACAGTAGAAAAAAAAAATCTTGTACAATAAGCAGAAAAATCAAAGGGAAAAAAATTCTTAGTCCAGTCACACATACTGTGCTTATGCACATGAACACTTGAATATGAAAGAAGCAAATTTAATACCCAAAGGTAAGGTGAAATACGCATGTGCACTATAACATTGATGTTTATCCTATACCAGGGCATCAATCTGTTAATAGAGATGAGATGTATATGAAATTTTGTGAAATCTGAGTAACTGGAAGAGGTCGAAGAGTAAAGGCAAGTGGAAGGTATGATTATGATTCATTTCGTCTCAAATGAAATTTCTCTATCTTGGTCTTTACCTGCTGCTTAAGACGCTCTCTCTCAACAGCCAGCTGTGTTACCAATTTTTTAAACACTTTGGCTTGCTTTACAATGTCCTCTACAGTTGCCATTTTCACTTCCTCCTCTCGCTGAAGGGAACCCTCCAGGCTTTCCAATCTACTCCGCAAAAAGCTGAGTTCCTCATTCAACTCAGCATTAGATTCAGACAATATGATACAATTGTCCTCTGCACTGTCAGCCCTACGCTCAGCTTTAGAAACCTTTAACTTAAGATCCTTTATCACATTTTCCATATCTCTAATTGTGGGATACAACTTACTTTGTTTTTCCTGACTAGCTTTAGCAGATGCTACCGTTTTATGCAATTGTAGATTAGCCTCTTTCAATTGCCTCTCTAGCAATTCTGCTCTCGTAGATGTGCCTCTCAAAAGAGCCAATAACTGACACTTAGTTTCTGTCAATTGACACTTAGCTATTAGTCTCTGTCAATAACTGACACTTAGTTTCTGCACTAATAGCCCTACTTTCTGCATTAGATGCAGCTTCTTTCAGTTCAACAATAATACTCCCAATCTCTCTTGCTTCAGAACACTTCACATTATACTGCTTCTGATATTCATCAACAGAGGCCTTTGCATTCAGTAGCTGAAATTCAGATTCTTTTAGTTGCTTTTCAAGTGAAGAGACCTTATTACTTAAAGCAGAGACCTCAGAATCGGAAAAGGTTAGTTTATCTTCCGCATCTTTTAGATTAGCTCGAAACTTGGATTCACGATGACTTAGACCATTCAAACTGAACTGAGAAATGTGGAGTCTACCTAAAAGGCCTTTCGAAATTCCCAACAGAATCTCACTTGTATTGTCTGCCTCAAGCCATCTTTCCCAAACATCAATTGCTTCTTCCTCCATGTTAACAAGCAATTGCTATGAAAAGAACATCCTCAGTCTTAGATTTTCTTGAATTTCTCTTGAATCATTTATATCCTTCTCAAGATCCATTTCTCTTGCCAACGACTTCTCTAGCATACTCAGAATATGTCTTTGTTGCTCAACTGTTTGCAGTCTTATCTCTGCATTTGCACTTAAAGATTTATCATCCTCTCTGATGATTTCACCTGCATCATCATTACCTGTTGTCACTGAAAACTCCCCAATAAAATAAACAAGAAACCTGTACAATAAAATGAAGAATTATTCACATAAATCTATTCTTAATTGTCACACATCAACCAAGAAACAGATATTTAGAGCCAGTCTGTTCAATGTTCTTCACATTATTTCTTCTTTCACTTTTTTTTTTCTTTCAATTTTGCAATAAAAGATCTAGAGAAAAGCTCTGGTAGCTTTCACACAATCAATTTCAAAGGGAAGTTGAACAGATATCCCAGAGAATAGGACAGGCACAAAAGAATACCCTTTAACAACAACTTCATGAAAACATAAAGGTTTTAATATGTTTTTAATCTTTGAAAATATCAGAATTTTGTTTTAGTTCCTATAAAAACTTTATTCATTTCTTGTCCTTACATTTAACAAAATGATGTAAGTTTAATTTTAGTCCCTCATTACAATGCTTTTAATACTTGGTGAGAGACTAAAACCACATCATTTTGTTAAAAGTAGAAAATAAATATAAACAAGTTTTTCAAAGGAACTAAAAATAACATCTATTATGCCAAGGGATATCCGGGTTCACCAACAAAAAAAACAAAAAACAAAAAATGTGATATTTTTAAGACCAAAAGAATATTTAATCCAAACATCAAATAGGTAAACAAATGAACAAAATGAGATCCTCTGCATACCATTTTCTTCCTTCTTTAAGGAAGACAAAGGCCTCTGAAAACTGACTGACTGCATCTTAATGTCATTAAACTCCTCTTCAGACTGCTTCAATTGTTGTTCATAACCAACCAACTTCTCTTGCATTGCCACAAAAGCCTCTCCCAAATGAGTGCAACAACTCACCGAGTCTCTAGCCTCACCAACCCCACCTTGAAGGGTGTCCAACACTCCCTCCAACTCCCTCACCTCTGAATCCAACACCCTAGACAACAGATCAAACTCCAGGCCCTTTTCCAAATAACCAATGTGATCCTCTTTCTCCAAGGCCTCAAACTCACACTCCATGGTTTCCACATGCATCACAAAATTGCTCAAGTTGAAACCTTTCTCAGAGAAACAAGCCAAACCCAAATCAAGGCCTGTGAGCATTGTACTGTAAACATCACCCAGATCTCCCATCACATTCCCACTGGATGATGAAACAACACCACCTTCAAGATCAACAACACTACCATCATGTTCAGCACTTTCAGTGCTCATTGTAACACCCCTTTTGTTCTAGAATAGTGGGAAGGAAGCTATGTACTAAAAGGGAAGAAACTTAACTAAAAGTTTGCTGCCAGAAAAAGTTATGCCACTGAATTTGGGGAATGGAATTGGGGAAAGAGGATTGCAGAATTGAAAAGAATGCACAGTTTCAAACAATTGATAGTGGAAGCAAATTAAGAATTTCTCCAATTACAATGTTTTGGAGAGAATAAAATTAAATTATACAGTTGGTCGGATCTATAATTCGCAAGTTCCATTGGCAGTTATGCTTACACAGTTATACCGCGCCCTAACTGCAACGCAGCGTTTGAGTTCCAACAGTTTCTTTTTTGGGTTGTTCTCTTTTTTACCAACTTGAGAGTTAGTCAATTAGTTTAATTTTAATGTACAGTTAGTTATTAGTTAGTATCAATATTTTTATATTTATTAATTAATTGATAAATAAAATATTTTAAATATACTTTTAGAATAGTTATTATAATCATAGTATTAAAAATCGACATGACAATGGATTTAATAAAAAAAATATAAAAATTTTATAAGTATATTAAAATTTGTTTTCTGATACATTGAAATTCAAAAGTCTCAAAAATACAAATAAAATATAAAGAACACAAGTTAAAAAATGATTATTATCTCTAACATTTAACATTAATGACACTATATATCAATATTTACACTAAAATGAAACGTAACCATATCACACCAACGTAAATTATAAAATATAAAATTAATCCAAAAATTCTAATCACAGTTTTAAAAAATGATTCAGGATCACAATTTTACCTCCAACACAATTATGACATTTCTAAATCAATTTAACTCAACAAAAAAATGCGATTGTGACTACAAAAAATATTTAACAATGAATGAAAAAATCAATTTAACTCATAATCGCAAAAAAAACAACTAAAATAAAACAAAATGAAAAAAGAAGAAGATAAGTGACTTGGTATGGAGCAACGGGTTATCATGTCTTCGGTTCAATCACAAATTTGGTTGAGTCAATCTGATCAAAAGCATAAATGATCAAACTTATGACTCAACCTGATCCAACCACCAGTTATGATTCGACTGATCAAATCAATTAGATCCGTCTAGATTTTAAAACTATGATTGTAAACCGTCTAAAGAAATAGTTATTATATAGTTATTATAGAAATCTACAAATATTGTGTATCACAATCTATAATTAGATACGTCAATAGATTCTAAATCTTTTTTAAAATTAATTTGTTTCGCTTGCATTGTTAAATATTTTGTAGCGTATTAAATGGATAATTTTAAATTAAAATAAGTTTATAAATAAAAATTAGAACAAAAACGTTTTTAATTTAGAAAAAGCATTACGGAAATTAAATTACTAAAATTCATAATACATTATTTTTATTGATATGACCTGTGAAAATTTAAATTTAAAAAATTAAACTTAACTCAGTATTATTTCATCTTATAGCAATATTAAGATTTAGTTTATTTAAAAATGAAATATATGTTGAATTTAATATAACATATTAAGATTTAAAATTTAAATAAGTTTAAGAATGAAATTTAAAATAAAAAAGAATTATAAATAAAGTAAAACTCACGATTTCTTAATAATACTTTTGTTGTTTTTTTTAGTGTAGAATATAGTTATAATAAGTTTTCTTGGGATGAGTTTTAATAGAATGAAAAAGTTGTATTTTGATGACTTATTAACCATGAATTCAAATGAAAAATAGTCTCTTAAAATACATAAGAATAAAACTGCATACAATATCTATTTTGTTCACCTTCGCATAATGAAAATATCTGGACAATAGAATACATAGTAAGTCCTCTTTAATTTTATAAGAAATAATTATTTTAAAATTAAAAAAAAAAACTCTTTTTACGATAAGATAATGATCAAAGATGCAGCTTTAATAATCAATATTAATTTTTAGTTCTATTTTTTCATACTCATTTCTTCATACCACCTTCATATTATACTTGTTTTGTATGAGTTTTGCATTGATTTCCTCTAAAGCGTTTTTTTTATACATATTGAAGTGTGTGTAATACTAACACTTGGTTGGTTAAAATATAATTACTCGTAAATTTATACCAAAACAAACAAACATTTTAACGTGTCTGAGTATTATTTTGCTTTCCAAACTGTGCATCCGCTTGAAAAATCAACAAGAAAAGTGTATTTTCCATTTATTACACCTCTCTTTCAAATAGGTCCTTTTTAAAAGAGCAATACTTATATTCAACTCAAACAATTCATGTTAGGAAAATGTACACTATTTATAATATAAACAAAAAAAGTATCGAAAAAAAAAAGAAATAGATGATTGTGATCTATGAAATTATGAATTTATCTGCAAAAGTAACATTATTGTTCTTTAACAGATTGTATCGTACCATACAATTGAAAGCCATAACCCTACTTCTTAACATATTTAGGGAGTGTTTGGTTTTAAGGAATTTTTATTTTATTTTTCTTAATTGTTGCAAAAATATTATTCATTTTTATTTTGCTTTCTGTTACTTATAAATATTTATATAAAATGATACAAATATTACTTTAACTGTTTTCTTTATAAATTTTGAAAACAAAAAAAAATAGTTAAAGTAAACATATCCTTAAATTTTAATTGCCAATAAAATTTAATACAGGACAGAGAGAGAGAGAGAGAGAAAAAAAATAGTGTGCATGACTGTTATCTCCTAGTTGATGACCAAACACTAATTAATCTTTTTTGAGGTCAAGAAATCATCAAAGTAAAACATAATTTCTCTAAATAAATCTTTACCATACACATGACTAAACCAGTCCCAATATCACAAAAGTAAATATGATTTCTGTCAACAAATCTTTATATCAATTGTGTCAAATTTCTTTGGTTATCAGAAAAAAACAGATTGAAGTATTCCACTTGCACTAAGCAACATAATCAAAAACAACTAAATCCAACAAATACACATGCAATTCTTATGCCTTAACACATGTAATTGTTATGCTGTCTACAAAGAAGGTGTTCAAATTTCATGTGAGATGTTATTATGCTGTATCTATGCTTTTGTCATATTGCAATTTGTGTTCGCCCAATCTGTTTTGGTAAACTTGAGCAGATCTGAGGTATCAATTGTGTACAAGGTTGAATATGTTTTTTATATTTATGTAAAATAAGTAAATTTATAGTTTTGGTTACAGTGAAATTTTTTTGTGTGTGTGTGGATTTTAGCTCTCTAAAATTTTAAATTAATACGTTAAACCCTTAACGTTATATGATATTGGTTAATTATTTATGTATCTAACAGAAAGTCACACTTGTGGTCATCTATGAAAATGACACCTAATAATGTGCATGCGATATCATGTTATTGGGTGCTTCCCAAAAAAAAACTGAGTTCTAAAAATAAATGTTATTAAATTTTCTAAAATGAATGCTAAAGATTAAAAACTATAATTTAAAATTTTGGAGGGATGAAAATGATTTTTTTATAAAGTCTGCAAATGCTAATTAACTAGGTACAAGGGATAGATAGCTATATATGTATATCTTCCTTGACTTGATGGAGTGTTTTTAGTTTAATATTTTTTTTATTCTTCTTAACTTATTTGACTTCTTTTGGATTTTTATTTCTTCACTTTAACTCAGTTTTTTGTCTTAGACAAACAAGTGGGCTTAATTAATAATTGTTGCTTATTTTTAGATTTTTTACTTATTTGACCTATCTTCCTTGTGCAGGACTTAGAGAACTCTACAAAACTTCAAATGGTGAGTATCTTAGGTCATTTGCTCTCTGGTAGAGGATAAGGCCAAGATTGATGTTATTACTTCTCTACCGTACCTCGCTTCTGTGCGGGAAGTACGTTTTTTTCTTGGACATGCAGATTTTCATAAGAGATTCATCTAAGATTTCAACAAGATTGCACTGTCATTATCCAAGCTTCTCCAAAAGGACGTAAACTTTATGTTTGACAAACCTTGGAAAGAGGCATCTGAGGAATTGAGGAAGAAGCTTATTACCTCTCCCATCATGCAACCACCAGATTTGGAACTTCCCTTTGAGCTCATGTGTGATGCCTCTAATTATGCATTTGGGGCTGTGTTGTCATAGAGAGTTGATAAACGATCTCATGTCATTGCTTATGCTTCACGCACTTTAGATGCAGCCCAAGTTAACTACACCACCACTAAAAAGGAGCTTTTGGCTATTGTTTTTACTTTAGATAAATTTCGATCTTATTTGCTTTGTTCCCATATCACCATCTTTAGTGACCATGCAACTTTGAAGTACTTATTGAAGAAGCCTGATGCTAAACCTAAATTGATCAGGTGGATGCTTCTTCTTCATGAGTTTGATATTGAGATTAAGGACATAAGTGGTGCGGAAAACTTGGTTGCTGATCATTTGAGCAGGATTGAGGGACATGTTGAATCCTTTCCTATTAGGGACAATTTCCCCGATGACCATTTGATGTACTTGCATTCATCACATATTACACCTTGGTTTGTTGATATTGTGAATTTCATGCATCTAGGTCTCAAATAGATAAACTTAAGAGTGATGCTAAATATTATGTGTGGGATGATCCTTATTTGTGGAGGTTTGGTAGTGATCAAGTGAGCTGCAGGTGTGTGCCAAATCATGAGATTCAGTCTATTCTTAAGTTTTGTCATGACACACCTACTTATGGTCATTTTGGTCCTCAGCGAACCGCTATGAGAGTATTGGATTGTGGGTTCTATTGGCCCACCATGTTTAGAGATGCTTATCACTTTACCACCACTTGTGACCAATGTTAGAGAGAAGGAGGGACCATTACACATAAGCATGAGATCTCTCAGTAACCCATTATTTTTTGTGAGGTTTTTGATATGTGGGGTATTGATTTTATGGGTCCATTTCCTGTTTCTCATGGTTTTTCATATATTCTGCTTGCAGTTGATTATGTTTCTAGATGGGTTGAAGCTAAGGCCACCAAAACTAATGATTCTATAGTTGTTGTAGATTTTGTGAGATCCAACATTTTTTGCAGGTTTGGTGTGCCTAGAACCATTATCAGTGACCAAGGAGCCATTTTTGTAACTGGTCATTGACATCCTTGCTTTAGAAGTATGAGATTGTGCATAGAGTTGCTACAACTTATCATCCCCAAACTAATGGGCAAGTAGGGGTTTTTAAAAGAGAGATCGAGCAAGTGTTACAGAAGGTAGTGCAACCCAACAAGAAGGATTGAAGCAAGTTATTTGAAGATGCTTTATGGGCTCATAGGACCAACTTACTAAACAACTTTGGGGATGTCTCCCTATAGGGTGATTTTTGGTAAGGCATGCCACCTTCCGGTGGAGATTGAGCACCGTGCTTATTGTGCAGTGAAGAGTTGTAACATGACATTTGATGAAGCAGCTGTGGAAAGGAAGCTTCAATTGCAAGAACTTGAAGTGATCTACTTAGAAGCCTATGAGAACTCCAAAATTTACAAGGAGAAAGTGAAGAGATTTCATGACTCTAGGATTCTTAGGAAGGGGTTCCATATTGGTTAAAAAATGCTCTTGTTTAACTCTCGCCTTAAGCTTATTTCCGGTAAACTTTGATCTAGATGGGATGAACCTTTTGTTATTACTAATGTTTTTCCCCATGGTGCAATTGAGATTAAAAATGAAGTTACCGACAAAGTCTTTAAAGTGAATGTTCACCAACTCAAGCTATTTCATGAGAAGTAGAGGAGGAGCTTGTGGCAGACCTCTCTTTGGTCTTGCCAATTTTATGTGATGATGTGCCTTGAATGACATTTGAGGAGCTTCCTTTTCCCTTCTTTTATTTGTTGTCTCTTTGTTTGCATTTCATGCTCACATTGAGGACAATTTGCATTCCAAGTGTGGGGTGAAGGGTTACAAAAACATTTTCTACTTTCTACTTTCTGTTTATGGTTTCTGTTTCTGTTTTTGTTATTGTTTTACTGCATTTGTTTTGTTTTGTTGTTATTCGGTTTTTACATTTAGAAAATAAAAAATTAGAATTTGGGCACTTTTCATGTTTTTCATAGGATTTATAACTTGATAAATTGTGAGAAATGTACTAATTTTTGTTGGATTGAAAGGTTTCATGCTTGATGTGAATCGTTGTTGCAATTGTTGAAGTGATAAGTAGGCTTGAGAAATAGAATTTAAGATGGATCATGTGTGATAGAATTATGCCTTGTGAATTTTTGGGCCTTTGTGGATGAATCACATTATTTCATTCATGTTCTTTCATGTGTGATTTCACTCTTGTGCTAGATTACTCTATATTTTGTCTTGTCTCTTTTGACATTCCTTGTTGCACATGCTTTGATTTGAGATGGTTTAGGTCTTCTTTCTTTTATCCACTAGCCACATAAACCTATCATTGCATTGATATCCATTGTCACCTTTTTTGAGCCTTTAACCTTTTATTTCTTGTGTAGTTCATTACAAAATAAAAAAAAATGGAAAATCATGTTATCCTAACTTTAGGGAGAAAAGGGCCTTGGAATTGTTTTGGGAGTGGGTTTCAAACAAGTGTGGGGTATTTTTATTTTGTTTTGATTTGGAAAGAAAAGAAAAAAAAAAGTTTAAAAAGCAAAAGTACAAAAAAATGAAAAAAAAAAGTACAAAAAAATGCAATAAAAGTTGTTGTGGTTCATTTTCATCCGTATAAGTTCTCTTAATTTAATTTCATTGTTCTCCACCTTATTTCTTTGTTTCTACCCCTCATTTTCTTTGTTGGCTTACTCCTCATTGCTCCTCTTTTCTCTTAGTTTTAGCCTAAATATCCTTCTTTTATCCACCCTTTACCTAAGTCATACATTACAAACAAATAAATTCGTTTTAATCTTTTGATGCATGTGTATTTCAAGTTGAATGAATTAGAGTCTCGTCAAAATTTGGATGTGCTAGTTACATGTGGTGTTTGAGTGTAAACATAAACTCATACACATTAGAAGAGGTTGAGTGTTGCTCTTTGAGAGATTTCTATCACCTTGATTCATTCTCAATTTTAACTTGACTATTTTTTCACTTTACACTTTTGTGATCATGTGTTCATGTATGTCTTGTTCTTACCTTTCTTTTAGTTTATGGTTTACTTTAGTTTGAATTTTTCTCTTAGTCTTTCTTTTAATTTTGTCCAGGAGTGCAAAAGTTTAAGTGTGGAGTATTTTGATTGAGTGTTTTTAGTTTAATGTTTTTTTTATTCTTCTTAACTCATTTGACTTTTCTTGGACTTTTATTTCTTCACTTTAGCTCAGTTTTTGTCTTAGGCAAACAAGTGAGCTTAATTGATAATTGTTGCTTATTTTTGGATTTTTTGCTTACTTGACCTATCTTCCTTGTGCAGGACCTAGAGAGCTCTACAGAACTCTAAATGTCGCATATGAGTAGTCCTTGGAAAGATAAGGAAAAATCTACAATTTTGTTAGACATAAGTCAAGACCAATTCTGTCATTTTGAGGGTCATTTTAGGCTTGGAAGTTAGAACCCCTGCACTCAAGTTTTGGACTGCGAATTGGTGTAATTAGTAATTGGTTAGATTAAATGGGCCCAACCATGGCTCATCCTTTCCTACTAACTCAGTCACTACTATATTTTAGTGAAATTAATTAGTGAAGAGACACACTTTATTTTTTGAGCACAAACAAAATTTGTAATTTCTTTTAGAAGTTTTCAAAATTAAAACTTTTTCTTTCAACTGTTCTTTGTAACACCCCAAAATTTAGGGAATTACAGACAATTACTAAGAGTAAAATGTTAATGAAAGTAGAAAAACTTAGGGCAAAATGACAAGAACGCCCTTGAACAATTTCAGAAATGACGTTTATGTTCCTAGGGTGAAAATGACAATTTTGCCCTGAACAATTCTGGAAATGACCAATGCATCCCTAGATATTTTAGTAAGATATTTACTAGGAGAAATTACCAAAATGTCCTTAGACAATTTCATAAATGACAGATAGGTCCCTGAGGCAATAAATGACCAAAATACCCCTGGACATTTTGGAAATGACCAAATTACCCTTAGGTATTTTAGCAAAATATCTTAAGGAGAAAACTCTATAAATACTCTAGAATGCTTGAAACATGATCAGAATACCCTTCAGGTAACAATTACAGAGTTTCCCTGAATATTTTTAGAAATGACGATTTTACCCATAGGGTGAAGGATAAAATTACCAAAATGCCCCTAGGTCAAAACTGACCAAGATGACTTTAGAAAATTATGGGAACCTGAGTATTGGATAAAATGCCTTTAGATAACAAATTATCAACATGGTTGGTGGCAAAAAACCCTAAATTGTGATTTCTAGGAATTTTGGAAGATATTCTGAACAGAGCTCAATCTAGACAACTTCGGGTATCAGAAAATTATAAGAAGAGGATAGACATAATTTATGGAATTTTCTCTTAATTATGGGAAGGATTGGTTTCCTAAATAAGTTAGTTTAGTAATTTTAATAATTAAAAGTAAAATGGACTAATAAGAAAATATAATTTTGCTATTACCTGTAATAAACAAAAAATTTGTTGATTTAGTTATTCAAGATCAAGTGTTGGCCGTATGATACAATATCAAGGGAGAAAAAGCTTTAGGAACATTTTAGAATGGACACATGGAGAGTTAAGGAATCTAGCCATTTCCATTGGTCCAAGTAGAAAGATAGCAATGATAGCATTAGGAAGATATTTTTTGAGAAAACTTCCTCCTTGACTCCCTTGGACACGGACAAGGTTCTAGGAATTATTTCAAAAATCCTAACGGTCAAAAGCTAGATACGTAAGTCAGGAGTATACCATTAAAATTTCAAAGAAATCCAACGGTTAACAAATTTAGAATGAATATTTTTGTAACATGGGTTTTGGGCAGAAATTTTATAACTAAACCTAGACTACTCCACGGTTTAAGACCAAAAAAATTGCATGTTTGCTTCAAAAAAAATTCATATGGCCGTGCACTTCAAGGAAAGGTAAAAAAAGCTTTAGAAAACTCAAGAAAAAGGACATGTGGACAGCCAAGGAACAAAGGCAAAGACAATTGGACCAATTGTAAAGCTAGACAATTATAACTTGATGTAATAAAATCTATAACACCTAAAGCTTAAGTAAGCTACACGGATTGCACTCTAAATTCCCTAGTATCCGTGCAAATAAAACAGCCAAGGAAGATATGGAGCCTTCATGAACAAAGCCACTTGGAAGCAAGAGAATATTTAGCCAATAAAAAGCCAACCAAGTGGAAAGTAAAACAAGATTTTAGCATTAAAAAAATCTTGCTAAGGAGGTGGACGTACACCAGCACTTAGCAGCACCTTAGGGACAGCAATTATATATAAAAAAGCAAGCAAAGAACCGTGAGGTATGGCTGGTCCAAGGAGAAAACGTATGAAGCCTTGCTATTCTAAAATATTTCCAAGCAAACCAAGCCTAGCCGTAAAAACAACTCACTTTGTATCCTATCATTTTAACCTTCTTCATCATACCTTGTACTAAAAAGCAAACCAAGAACATCAAACCTTAAG
The DNA here is from genome assembly GCA_007407185.1 of Glycine tomentella. NCBI lineage: Eukaryota > Viridiplantae > Streptophyta > Magnoliopsida > Fabales > Fabaceae > Glycine > Glycine tomentella. Next base: position 198,427 of record PYAF01001567.1, on the reverse strand, counting down.
AAGCTCATGTGGAATTAGGAGTTGATTAACCAAGCTTTCAAGAAGTAGTAAGGAAGCAAAGGGCTATCCAAACATAAGACAAATAAGGTATGGGGAGTTTATGTTGAGCTTGGTTTGAATAATGTTCCTTGCTTTATTTCATTAAGCTGGTAGACTAGGTGTTTGATAAATTGTCCCAAAGAGCTTGAATGACTATTTGACTAAGTAACTTGATTCTAAATTAAATAACTAAGTGTTGGATGAATAACTTGAACTAAATTTAATAAAGAAAAGTAGGAATCAACCGAAAACTAGAGGTAGTCTAGTTGTCTTTAAGGAAACAATCATTTAAAGCTATAATAGTTAAAT
>PYAF01001567.1:177456-190426 GCA_007407185.1 Glycine tomentella | reverse complement strand
TATATGAGTATTTGTGGGCTGAGTAAATGGGATGAATTAATCTGTGAATGAATTCTCAGTCATATAAAAAGAGATAAGCATGCATTCTATACATCACATGATAAGCTTGTGAAATAATTATCTGTTGAGAGGATGTTGTGTGAAGGATATGAATTAATTCGTGTGCTGAGGTAATTTAATCTGTGGATGAACCTTCTGTCTTATAAATATTATTGTTTATGTATGTATTTTGTTATATATGTGTTTTATTCATTACGTATTTTGTTATGTATGTTTTATTCAAACTTTGTTTATCATAAAACTTACCTATGTTGTGTCGGTGGTTGACACCTGTGATGACCCCAATTCATTTGGGCGAGCAGAGGAACAGGAAAGCGTGAACTGTAGATGAAGGATGATGAAGAAGTTTTGACGATTTGATTGTGTAATTTTGTGGCATGTAATTGTATTAGACAGTCTGTGTATTATTCTGGATCACTGTATCTTATTATTATAATTAAACCGTGGTGAGGAAGAATCATGTACGTTATGAACGAATCATTTGTAAGCGAAGCAAAAGGAATTTTTGTGAAAAATTTATAACTAAAAATGTTATAATACAGAAAGAACACGAATTTTCATATAAAAACAATCAAGCACGAGTGAGTAAAGAGAGGTGTTACAGATATGAGGTTATTTTATACCAACAATGCATCATTTGCATTATTTTTCTTATGAAATGAAGTTATTTGATACGAATAATAGTTCACTCCCACTATTTTCATGGTACAACTATGATGACTTGATTTGGTCTAGAAAGGTTTGAAAACCATGCCAAAAATTGTAAAAATTAAATTTTGCACTTAGTAACTCATTTTAAATTTTCCAATGAACAATTTTATTGTTCGACAATAAAAAGAATATTATACATGAAATTCCTAAAACAAACATAATCAAGACCATAAAAAACAAGCATAAATGGAGAATTATTGCTTGAACATATTGTTGGAGCATTATTTATTGCATTTTATGACATGTTGCATGCATGAAATACATACTTCTTAACATAAGGTCAACTCTCCTTCGAAAACACTTGTGTCACATATTAACAACACATGGACATAGAATGCAAATTTGTGAATACCAAAATTATTGGTAACCTAAATGCAAAAACATTATCTTGACAATATTGTTTAGTGTAATATTCAAATAACATTTGGATTGAGAAGGAAAGGGACAAAACATAATCATTGTATAGTATACAAATTAGTTCAATAAAAAAATAAATTATATGCGACATAGAGAGTAAGAAACTTACTTCTCGCAGAACTAAGGCAGAACCAACAACTATATATTGGCCAAAATCTTTATCTTGTATGATTGTCTGTCGCAAAGTGGCATCAAGAGTGCCTATAGGATCTTGAAATTAAAAATCGCACGAACGAATATCCCAAAAATAACAATGTAATTGTTAGAAACTGAATTAAGCTTGACTACCTTGAGCGTAACTCTCATGTCGCCAAAATTGTTGAGAGTACAAGTTTTGACAATGATGATTGTTAAAGGTACATGATCAAAAGTATAGCCAATGGACCCTAACGGTGTCCCATGAGGTGTGTCATCGACATTTACCAATCCTACTATTATACGAATTCAACAATCAATTTAAGGTTTAGATGTATCAAATACAATAAATGTTTCACGGTTAATGCCCTTGTGATTGAATGAAATCTAAAGCACGTAACCATGGATTCCTGTTAAATTCACGTTGACTTTCTTGGTGAGCACGCATTATGAATTCTTGAATTGGTAGTGGCTCCTTAGATTGTTGATTCATCATGACAACCTGTAGGCCCCCTATGGGACCAAGAATAAGTGCTCTTGAATTAGAGGATGACAAATTTGGGTTAGAAGGACAAACAAAGGATGAGAGGTTTGAGTTGTTAATGTTGAGAAATTTCGACGGTGTATTGTTTATGATGAAATAGACATTGTGAGAAAAATAAATGGTTTGAAGATAATGAGATATTGAAGTTAACATCCATACAATACCCATATTTATACAAATAAATGAGTTGACATTTGAATAAAAGAGATAACATATATTAAATGAAATATGTGTCAAGCATTTTCTTCAAGTTCTATCTCGGTCTTTTGTCTTTTGTGGCACTAAAGATGAAGTTTTGTACGATTCCTGACGGGTGAACAGTAACATTATTTATGTCATCCTCTGTGTGCTTGTCATTATCTCCCTGCAAGAATTTCAACTCAAATATACTCCCCCAAAGTTGGGACAAATTTGACTTGATCCGTAAAATAATGCTCTCCTAAAACCTACGGTAAGGTGAACATGTTCTAACTTACTTTTCGGCTCAAGGTTCAAGAATCAAATTTCATTATTAGATTAGGCTTAAAGGGGTGCAAGAGATTTATCATTAATCATAACAGGGTTGGCTTTTGGCCAAGTGGCTACATTTAAATACAAAAAAGCCTTGATCATTTTCACACCATGCATGCATTCAAGCAGTTCAAGATTTGTGCAAATCCATAATGTTCAATCAATCGTTCTCTCACAATTAATAGGTACACAACTCACACGGTGTAATGAAGCCTAGGGTTTTTCTTTGCAAGAATTTCTTGTCATGCAAGCTAACAAACTTACTCACGCGCATACAATTCAAGAAACTATCATTAAATCACAATGCACGCTCACTTTTGAATCAAATTTAAATTGATATCACACAAACTCAACTCTCTGTCATGCAAAATGCTTCATCAGACATGCCCCAAAAAAATGTGTTATCCAAAAAGAATCAACCAAAAGGAACTATCCATCATGCATAATTAAGATATAAAATTAAAAGCATAATAAAAGTGTCTAAAATGCGATGATAAAGTAAAGAAAACATAAAACGAAAAACATAAAACATAAAATGTCCTGTAAAACATGGCCTTAGTCTTGTGTAGGCCAAGGGTCCCAAGCTCCCTGGACCACTGTGACATCTGTCACATAATCGTCATCTACACCAGCAGCTGCGTCCTCATTAGCAGCTCCAAATCCAGCAACTCCACCCCCCCCCCCCCGACAAAGGAAGGTATGTCCCCAGGCCAAGCGACTTGGGAGAGGAAATCCTCTGGCATCATCACTGGTTGCTGGAGAGAGAGCTGATGGAGACTCTGCATGAGGAGATATTGGCCCTGGTGGAGGCTCGAGAGCATCGACATCAGTTGGTCGGGAGGAATGGATGGAGAAGGATTCGGGGAAGAAGGTTGGTTGGGCGCAGCATGAATAGCCGTAGCCTCAACATCAACAGGCGGGACCTCCCGAGCTCTAGTCTTCTTAGTCCCCGGAAAAGATACAGAAGTGTCTACTGGGTGCCAATAGTTCTTCCAAATATAAGCGGCACTGATGGCCAGGCTCAGGGACTCAAAGGCGAGCATGTCAGAGTGAACTCCTTGCGCATATTGCGCATCACAAAGAGCCGTGATAAGGGCCGGGAGCCGAGTCTGCTAGAACTGGACTGGGCGATCTGTGTAATCTGTGTAGAAATCATGCTACCCATGTCCATATCCATTTGCATGATGATGTCATACACCAACCTAGCCCGTTCCATGTTGAGGTCAGAGGTATGAGAGGTTGGTGCTAGGTTGGAGTAAGACAGGACACTCCACGTCTAGGCGAGGGTGGTCATGTCCTTTCGTAGAATCTTCCACGGAATCCCCTGGGCATTTGGCATGAAATGTTCGCCAGACATACAGAGTATGGCCTCAATGACCGGTGAGTCGGGATAAGTATGGAGAAACTGGGAGAATGAGAGCCAATGGGAGTCTCCTTCAAGAACCACTGGGGTCTGAAGGAATTGGTTCAATGCTTGGGCATCACATCGGATCGTCTTCCCTTGGATCGTGCACTGCTTAGGTGCCTTCTCGTCGGGGTCATAGATGTTTGAATAAAATTCCTTGACTAAGGCCACATCGATGTTACTCTCCGGTAGCCTAGTAAGCTTTCTATCCCAGTAACGCCTCTGAAGCTCATGTAGGAATTCGTCGTACTGGCCAGGCTCCAGAGTCACTCACCTCTCAAGAAGAATGTTCCTGAGGTGAACATTCTCGCAGTACCTCACCCAAGCCATCTGTGAATTAAAGCATTCAAAATCCCAAGCACCATGAATGGTGTTGGGTTCTTGGCGAGGCTGGGAGGCGGACCCTCGTCTCTTCCTAGAGGTCATCCACAAAAAGGACAATTAAAAGGAAATTAAACAAAAGACTAGAAAAGAAAAATAGAATTAGTAAACAATAATTAAAATTGGACAAAAGGGTCGCGCTTAGTGAGCAGATGCGCACTTAGCGCGCCCTCAAATTTAAGCAGAAACAAAAGGTGTGGGCTTAGCACACCCTGGCGTGCTCAGCCCAATATCTGCTAAAAGCCCTTCGCGCTGAGCGCGACATATGCATGCTTAGTGCAATTCAATTACTTTTCAGACATAGAAGAATGTGGGCTAAGCATGCAAGGCGCACTTAGCCCAGACAAAAAAAATGCTTATGATAAAAGCAGGCGCGCTTAGCGCGGGTAATGTGACAACTCAGACAGAGAAGTATTTGGGCTTAGCGCGACAGGGTGCGCTTAGCCCAAATATTACTAATTAAGATATAATAAAAAAATTAACAATTAAAAATACTCCCGCTCAGCGCGAACAGGAGCGCTTAGCGGGGCTGCAGGAAAACCAAAGCTGATAAAAGCAGGCGCGCTTAGCGCGGTTAACGTGACAACTCAGACAGAGAAGTATTTGGGCTTAGCGCGATAGGGTGCGCTTAGCCCAAATATTACTAATTAAGATATAATAAAAAATTAACAATTAAAAATACTCCCGCTCAGCGCGAACAGGAGCGCTTAGCGGGGCTGCAGGAAAACCAAAGGTCAGGGGTGCGCTTACGCGAACTACTACGCTTAGCACACCCTGCAGCACAGCAAACACGTAGGCCCGCTTAGCGCGAAATAGTGCGATTAGCGGGCAGCTAGGAAGGCCAAAAGTTAGGCCAGGCTCAGCGTGAGAGCACACACTAAGCCCACCAGCAATGCAACAGTGGTGGGGTGGCTCGCTAAGCTAGCAAAGGCATACTCAGCGGGCACCATATTCTGGAAATTTTCTAGAACTGGGTGAACACCCTAAAATGAAGATACACAGTGATGCATGAACACAATGAACATAAACCCAGAAATTCATGGGCTCGCTGAGCGCGCAAAGCCTGCTTAGCGAGTAAGCCCAGAAATGTATACAAAATACAAGCTCGCTCAGCGCAAAAGGACACGCTAAGCGAGACAACACACAGGCTTAGAAATTTCCAGAACTATGAACTCGCTAAGAGCAGAAGGTCGTGCTAAGCGAGCTCATCGTTCCTAGAACAACAACACAACACATACAACGAAAGGGCAAAACCAAAATTACAACAAGGCATGCTACTTACAACAACAACATAACAAATACTATCAAACAAACAATCAATTCACTAACAACCTAATGTATATACAATATCATAGAAGAACACAAATAAAACTTAAAAATAGAAAATCATAAAAGTGAAAAATAAAAGACAAAAACATACTTGGGAGCAGGAGGGTTGGATGAATGAAGATGAAAGAAAAGCAGAGATGAAAAATGCACAACAACAGGAAAGCAGAGATGAAGAAGGTGGAAGAGAGAGGGAGAAGAAACGGAAATTGGATAAAAAGTAAAGTGGAGGTGAGCAATTACAGGTGTCCCGCTTAGCGCGAATAGGGCCACCTCAGACAGTGAAAAGTATTTATTGTAGGCGCGGATTGCGCTAAGCGAGCAAATGAGCGCTTAGCACGCCAACTGTCAACAACTTTAATTCCCCCAAAAATAAAATAAACAAATAATATTGATAATATTTTTTTGGGGGGCGCACTTAGTGCGAAAGTGAGCCTTACTATGAAGTTATGGGAGCTCGACACAAAGAGAGGTAGAGGTTGACCGAAACTTACTTGGGAAAAGGTAGTTAAACAAGACCTAATGGAGTGGGATATAGATTGACGAACGATAAGTCTTAGGAAGGAATGGAGAAAAGCTATAAGCTTGATGGAGGGTTAAACCCATTAGTAGTTCTATGTTCCAGTCATTCCCTTGTTTTAGTTCTTTTCCTCTCTTTTTTTCACTTCTTCCTTTCACCTTTTTTCCTCTCTTTTGTCCCATTTCCACTTTTTTCTTCCCCTCTCCCTTTCTCTTTTTGTCTCATTTCCGATTTATCATTGGGTTCATCTACCACCGACCCCAATTAACTTGGGTTAAAGGTGTTGTTGATGATTAGCGCGAAAATGGATGGCTTAGTGGATATTACAGGTCAAAACTTCCTGCAAAATCTGTTAAGCACGCTTTGGGGCGCTCAGTGCCATAGTATCACGCTTAGCACGACTAGGCGCGCTTAGCGCAATTCAAAATAAATTCAAACAGAGAAAAAATTGGGCTGAGCGCGACATGTCATGCTCAGCACCTCTGTTGAAAGGAAGGTTCGTGCTTAGCGTGAGTTTTTCGTGCTCAGCACGCCAAACAGATACAAAAGGGCGCCCTTAGCGTGCCAGTAAAAACTATAGTAAAGATAAACAGAGCATACACCGCACACACAATTAATTATAACACTAACACACATACACAAAGTAATTAATCAACATCGTTATTCTAATTACAAAGATAAGGAAAGAAATCTTGGGTTGCCTCCCAGTAAGCGCTTATTTAACGTCATTAGCTTGACGGACCAAAATCCTTCAAGGTGGCAAAAAGGTTACACAAAACACATCATCCTTGCATTTTCTCTTCTTAGCTAGAAACTCCATGAACAACATATATCCATGAAGTTCCTTCCATAGCATTGCAAAGGATGTGTTAGTGAACACACAGAGAATGGCACTCAAGGATTTGTCATATTCTCCATGTCTTTCTTCCTTGCCAACCACTTGAAGAGGAGAGGTATTGACTTGGAGAGGGCTTCCTTGTTGAATTTCAACTTGTGAGCACTTCTCCCATTGTTGTTGTGGTCTTTCCTCGCCTTTCTCCTTTTGTCTTCATTTGTTTCCTGTGAATCATGCTCTTCTGCAAGACTCTCCTTGTGTGTTGTGACCTCTACAAAACCTTCTTCCTTCATGACCGAAAAAGATGTTTCAGCCATTGCTTTTGCTACCTCACCAATGTGAATCTCCATATATTCTGAAATGACTTTTGATTGGCTTGTACGCTAGCTTTGGAAGTTTCCATGAATTGCATCAACATCTTATCCAGAGTAGAGAGTCTTTCTTCTTCATATTCATTGTATGGGTGTATCTACTGCTCCCAACCAGAGTTTTCCATGGAGAAAAGATGACAATCGTCATTTGCATGCTTTCCTCCACAAAAATCACAATTGATATGTTGTGGGAGACTGGCCCCTAATTGTCTGAGCATACTACTCCAAATATCTTCCATGTGTCAAATTCTTTAAAGGTTCCACCCTGCACACAAAGACTCACAAGAAAAGATACTTTTCTATTTTCTATTTTTTTTCTTTTCTTTTTCTTCTTTTACTTAACAAAATACAACACAATACAGATAGCACAATACAACACAAAACTAGAAACAAAGGAAACAATGCTTAAACTTGGGATATATAAACTACCGAGTACAAGGAACAAAGTCCTCGGCAACGGCACCAAAAACTTGTTACATGGTTGGCAAGCTTACCGAATTGTCCAAGTAATAAATAAACTGTAAGTTCGAGTGTCGAATTCCACAAGGACTTTGCCTGTACTCAAAGTTAATATATTTCTAATTTTAAGTGAACATGAATTGAATTTGATATTTTCTAATCCTAATGCGGAAATGTAAAAGTCAATATAATTAAAGATAGTTAAGCAGAGTACAATAAAGAGAAAGAATACAAACACTTGGGAGTGAAACGTCAGGTGATGCGGAGGATTGTAACGTGTTGGGGCTCAACTCAAAAACTACGCTTGATGCAATATTAAAGATATTTCTCTATTCAATGTTAACTTCACTCACCCTCATCTACTAATTTGTTCTAACCTTGATCCCTCAAGTTCTAAACCCTAAATCACTTAAATTCACCCCTGATCCCTCAACGAGCTACATCAAGTAATTTGCATTAAGAGTAAAGATGATGTGTAACCTAGGCTAAACAAAACCATTCTATCCCTAGACATGATATCGTTTAGAAGCGTTTTTCAGTTCTAAGGAACTAACCATTTTCCAATGCATTAAAACCCTATAACAAGCATGCAAATGGGGGATTAACCCACAAACATGAATAAAGCTCAGAAAAGCAACAATGATACGAAAATATCATTAAATAGATAGTTAGAATCATTACATCAAGAGTGTTTGGTTGCTGGAACCCCAACAATGGATGGGTTAGCCTCACATTTCCATGAGAAAGCTTACAAATACAAAGGAAAGCAAGAAGAATGGAAGGGGACAGAAGGAAATGGATGAAGAGGTCTCCAAATGAGTGGAATTTCTCCCTAGCTTTGCCTCTGGACCTCCAAGGGTCCAGCTCCTATAGCTCTCTGAGTGCTGAGCATGCCTTCATTGTCCAGCTGGACAAGTGACTTCGCGCTAAGCGAGCTGGTCGCACTGAGCGGGCATATGGCGCGCTGAGTGAGCAGCTTAAAACCCTTGATTCTCCTTTCATTTCCTTGCAGTGAAATTTCTACAAAAACACAACCAACACCTCATGAATCAACTAAACTTAGCATCTACTGTATAAAAGCTCAGGAGAAGCTAATTCCTATATTTTAATTACAAAAAGAAGCGTTAAAAGAGGAAAAGACAATATAATTGCTAAGTAATTTACATGTAGTTTTACGTATACTTAGCAATTATCAGCTAGCAAAACATTGGGTGACCAAATAGGTGTATGGAAATTGGGAGCAATCCTGTGAGGATTTACCAAAATCGCTCTTAGCGCTTCAAACACTAGGGCCTATAACCATTGTGGATAAAGAGTTAAAGCCGACTTATAACGAACAATGAGAGAGCTACATCTTGGTTGTGCAATGTACCATCACCTTTTTTGGACATTTAAGGCACTTGTTGATGGGTTTGCATATTGCAAACCAATAGTTTAGGTCTATCAAAGTAACATTGATAGTGGCAATCGCACAAGATGGAGTCAGCTACATCCTTCTGATTACCTTTGCCCTTGTTAAGGTTGAGACTGTGGAAGCCTGATATTGTTTCCTCCAAAACATAAAAATGCATGTGGCAAAGAAACACTGGTTTTCCTAATGTCAGACAGACACATTTCAATAACAAATGCTTACAAGTAAACATGCTAGTGGTTGGACACTAGACAACTTGGTGCATGTGCATTATATTAGACACATTACACAAAACTTCATGAGACATTTCAACAAGCCATGTCTAAGGAAAGAGGTCATTGGCATGGGTAAGTTCCATAACCAAAGAATTATCTTTTTTTTTACTAAACTTTATATTATATGGACAACATTGTTAATGTATTTTGTTGATCAAATGTCAGGATACGCCATTGTTGAGCCCCAAGTTGCATATTACTTCAACAATGTAATGAAAGAAAATAAGCAAGTGACTGACTGGCTAGAGAAGATCCCAAAGGAAAAATGGACTACTGCTTGGGAGAATGGGTGACGATGGGATCACATGACAACAAATCTTGTCGAGGCCATCTATTAAGTTTTGAAAAAACAAGAAGTCTCCCGATCTTTGTGTTGGTCAATAGTACTTACAAAAGATGCAACAAATACTTTATCAAAAGGGGCAGGGAAGCCATAACAATGATGACATTAGGTAAAAAATTGGCAGAAAATGTTGACAAGATCATTGAGGCCGAAGAAAAATAGGCTAACTCCATGCATGTAATTAAGTTCAATTAAAAAAATACTTTTTTCTTAGTGGAAGAATAATGGTGGTGTGATTGTGGTAAATCACAAAAATTACACATGTCATGTTCACATGTAATTGCAGCATGTAAGTATGTTCCCATTGATTACAAACAATTCATTGATGACGTTTACAAGCTTAATTATGTGTCTAACGTTTATAGCAGATCATTTGGCCAAATGAAGCACACATCATATTGGCAAAAATATGAAGGGCCAACTATGTATCATGATCTAGAAATGCTGAGGAAAAAAAAGCTTACCTAAGATCAACCCATATACTCACTAAAATAGACCAAAGAGAAAGGGGGAAACCGAAGCGTTGTTCATTGTGCAAACTATTTGTCATTCCAAGAACAAATGTCCAAATAATCAGAGAAGCACAAGTCAAAATTGCCAACGTAGCCATTAAATTGTTGAAATGTGTAATAACTTATGTTGTCGTATTTTATGCTTACGAATTATCACAAATGCTAATTGTTTATTATGTAGGTGTTTAGATCTATTCATAATATTATTTAGCCGTCCATTGTGATAAATTATTTTTTAAAAATATTAGTAATTATTAATAATCATTCTTACAATTAGTTACAGTATATGTTATGTTAGTATTTAAATATTGTAATAATTAATTATATTATTTAAGTATAATAATTAAATATATTACTAATTATTATTTTATTTGTATAATTAAAAATTTACAAAATAAAAAATTGAAACGAATGAAAAACCCATTTAAAATTCGAGTTTGGAGTCCCGAATTCTAAACAGTGTGCAAAAAGTAAATTAAAACAAAGTGTGAATTCAGGTGCTCCAGTCCCAAATTCACACCGTGAATAACGTTGGGAATAGTTTTGTGAATAATTTGGTGGGAGAAATATATTGGTATTTAAAAATATTAAAAGGTGTATTTGTGTAAAAAAAATCTGAATTAGACCACCTGTATTTTGGTCCCTCTTTCAGATATCACTTGGAATTTCATCTCTTCAGTTGGATTCATGAATCCTTTAATTTAAGAGTATACCCAAAGAGGTTTGGCCTAGTTAAGTATTCTTTGTTCGTAAGGTTTAGATAGTGTATAGAGATACTTGACAAGGAAGTCTCTAGCTTGGCTTGATTCCTTGTAAAAAAAAAAATCCCCTTTGAATGGGGAGTTTAACTTTCTATACCAGCCATTTTTCCAATACACCCAACATGCACAGTGTAATATGGATTTTGCCCTTCTCAAAATCCGTAAGTTGCATATCGACATACACCATTCGATTTCTTACGGATCACCGATCCGTATGAGTCATATGGATTACTGATCTGTATGAGTTATATGGATTGGCAATCCATATGACTCATACAAATTGTCGATCCGTACGAGTCATATGAATTGCCAATCCATATGACTCATACTGTAACATGTATTAACATATTACTTAATCAGATGAACGCATGATTACTTTAATTAAAAAGTCGCGGAAGCGATTTCAAAACCATATTTCTTGATTCATTATGTATGGTACGTATAGACAGTAAATTAAACGAATGCCAGATTACCACAACAGCCTTAGTGATCCAGATGACGTAAAACAACGGCAGATAAAACTATAATATCCACACCGATATACCAGGAGGTTAATAACCACAGATTATCCACCTGCCTATACATAGATTATATGTACATTCCATCAAAAACTCTAACTGTATCCATACAAAAAAATAGTAGGCATCAGTACCCTGATATCACATATCAGATTCTCATATTAGGGTACACCATATACAAAAATTCAATATATGCAAACATACACACTTTTCCCCATAAGGGTACAAAATAACAACACATATCATATACATATGTCTGTACACAACAGCGAGTAACAAGCTCTCAAAACACTGCTTCAAGCAGCTATATCATGTATGTCCCCTACTAGGGTCTCTCGCCCTGGGGTCCCTCATCTCTGTCAGCTGTACAACCTGCAAAATATAATCCCCACACACGGGGTGAGATAAAAATCTCAGTAAGCTCAGGGTTCTTGGAGAATTTCCTTCACCCTGGCTCACTTTCATGATCACAATACATTAATAGGCATCACAACATCATCACAACAACACATAGGCACACACAAGCTCTAATGTGTAACATCATAAGTATCTAGGACCATCTCAGTCCCTTGGGACCATCTTAGTACCCAGTAAGTCATCGTGGACCATCTCAGTCCACAGTGTGAGGCCGGAACTCACACCTGTGTCATCCAACGGGAGCTACCCCTACACAAGTATGCACACCATATGGTACCTCCGAGAATAGGCTGCTACAACATGAGACCACCTATCTCTTGGTCTTAAGGAATCTCTCCTATGGAGCAAACCAAACTAGGAGTTGTGCTCTACTCCTAGAGAGGTCCATATCTATCTACTGGCCAGAAGATCTATCCGAAAGGCAACCATACACAAAGTACAGATACATGCATACATATCATCATGAAGAAAGCTGTAACAACCAATTCAATGCATGTAAATCATATATGCACCCATCACTCCATCTCAGAGTATGGGGGAACACAAGTAGTGGGAAACACTCCCAAGAACGAAGAGCTTACCTGGCACGGTAGTGCTCTGCTGTCCAATCCCTGGACTGTGGCCTCCGCCACTGACACTCTCGGTGTCCCACCCTATATACAGACACACAATCAATCAACAATAACGTCTTTTAACCGTTCAAAAGACAAGAAGAACAGTCATTTATATCATTCTAATCCCTTATTACTCTATATCAAGTCTTGAAAGCTAGTCACCCAACTGGTGACTTACAGACCCTCAACAGGATCTATCTCAGCCTAACCAAGGCTTTAGAGTCTCTCAAAGACTCTGCATAAGTCAATTCAACCAGTTCAATTGCCTTTATCCAGGCCATATATCAATAATATCCAACTTAGCTAAAACAGTTATTTCAGCACGTATTCACCGTTTATTCAGCCTCATGAATATCTTTTGTAAAAGCACTTAGGCCCATACATCTCATAATACCCTTCATTTAGCCCACATTCTTCCTACTCATACATATCTCAGAGTCAAAAC
>PYAF01001567.1:143521-177356 GCA_007407185.1 Glycine tomentella | reverse complement strand
ATATCAATAATATCCAACTTAGCTAAAACAGTTATTTCAGCACGTATTCACCGTTTATTCAGCCTCATGAATATCTTTTGTAAAAGCACTTAGGCCCATACATCTCATAATACCCTTCATTTAGCCCACATTCTTCCTACTCATACATATCTCAGAGTCAAAACCAAACTTCATCTAAAGTCATGTTTCAAAGTTCATTCTTTATCAGAACAACCTCTTGAGCATACTTTTCTAAAGAACCTAAACCTAATTCCAGCCCTAACACAAATAGGTTACTATTCATCCCATTACTAATTTCACAAATCAATCGGTAAAACTTAAGCTTCTTACCTCAAAACAGTCGAGGAAGGCTGGAAGATCACTTCTCTAGGCCTTGGCGTCCTTGAATCGCCGTCTTTCTCCTTAAAACTCAAGTTTTCCAAAGTTCCCTAGAGAAAGGAATCTCTCCGATTGATGGTTTTCTCTAAGGATTGAAGCTGGAATCTAGCTCATGAAGGAGTTCTAAACAACTTTCCTGAAGGACAGGAAGTGTTTAGATGAAGTATGGAGGAGATATGAAGCTTCTCTGGTCGTTAATGGCAGAAAAGAGTAGAGGAAGAAGAAGAGGAACGTTTTCCTCTTTTAAAATGCGAAAATGGCCTTTTATAGGCCCTCAGCACGAGTCCTAGCGCTACTGGCGCCACTCTCGCGCTATCCGCGCCAAGTTCCAGAGAAAACAGGCTTTCTGGAGCACTTCTGGCGCTAACCGCGCCGTTTTGGCGCTAATCGCTACTGGCGCCAACTTCCAGCACCTGTGGCGCTACTGGCGCCAGACTCCATCCTTCGCTAATCCGCCGCTAATTCTGTCACTAATTCCGTCACTAAGGCTTTTGCGACATATTTTTTTTTTAAAATTTTTTTTACAAACTTGCGTTATTATACATACAGATCGGCAATCCATATGACTTATACGGATCGACAATCCGTAATGAATTGTCAATCCATATGACTCTTATGGATTATCGATCCGTATGAGGGTAAAGTTGAAAAAAAAAATTATTGGATGTATTAGAAAAAGTGTTTGTGTAGGAAGCATGACTCTTGAATGGGGGGTTTACCCATGTTACTGTAACTCTAAGGAGTGTGAAGTTCCCCCTCCGCAAAGAGTATACTTTTAAAGTATATTTTCAATTTGAGAATTGGGATATATTTTACCTTATTGGTTTGGGCAAATTCAATTCTTACGTATCGGAGAAGTTGTTGAATGAGATTTTAGAACTAATTTATTATTCCTGATGAAATTTATTTTGTCAAGGAATTGAGAAATCAATACTAGTAAGATTTGTTTACTAGACGGTAAGGTTTTAAAAAATTATTCGCGACGGTAATTATGTCTACAACTTCAATATTTTTGAGGTATTTGTGACTACATTGGAATTGCAATTTTGCATTTATTCATAATTTTTCACAATATTAAAAATTACGACAAAACTGTGACCGAAATTTAAATCTTTGTTTGAAATGTTAAGGAATAAATACAGGAGTGTTCTACTCAATGAATTAAATTGGTTTTCTAAGTGAGATAAGAATTTAAAATAAGAAAAGGGGTAATGAAATCCAATTCTAACAACATTTTGCTTTAATAAAATAAAATTACAGAAAGAAAATATTTAAATAAAACAATTTTTTAATTAACAAATTAATTTTTGGCCCAGCTATTTGACTGTTTAGAGTTAATTTAACATAAAAAAAAAAAAAACAGCACTTAACAAATGCAGTTCCTAATAAACAATAGTTTTATTCTAAAATCACAATTTGGTTCACTTGACCAATGGGAATAACAGTGATCACATCTCAGCCACTTTCTAGCTCATTCAAATTGTAGTCACGGTTTTATCATAATCTTCGATACTGTAATCAAATTTAGCTAATGCAACCACAATTACGGTCATGATGTGGTCACACAAACCTCAAAATCCTTGAAGTTGCGACCACAATTGCAGTTATGAACCGTTTTTTAAACCTTGAGCCCATATATCCTCTCTCTAAATAGCCATAAGCACCAAGGCTCTGCTGAATTTCTCACACCCTTATTGAACTGGTCTTACCAGGAGTCCATAGATAGAAGACTACACTGCAATTATGCTTGATGCACCACAACAAATTCTTTAGTCATAGTAACTTAAAAAAGAAAAGGACAGTTCGATATGGTACAAAAATTCAAATATGCTTGCGCATGGCTTAAATCTTGATCATGAAGCTGGAAGACCAGGCATAAAAATTGGCACTCCCAGAAATGTGTTTTTAACACTCTCCCTTTGGAATCAATTGATGCTAAGCTTCTACTTTTAGAAGAATGTTTAAGTAGATAGCACAGGCTGGTCTGATGACTCTTCTGCCTGCAAACTTTCATAATATTTGACAAGAACCTTCCACCCACTTGGGCACATGAAACCTTCTGGCGGATTCTCCCCACTTTTTGCAAAAGCCCGCATCTGGAAGTATAAATCATTAAAGAAACCATGAAAATTTGTAAAGAACAGTTGTCAAATTGTCAAAGGATTTCAGAAACCAACTTAATGCTACATGTGATGTGTCGTGAGTAAGTAAGTAACTGTAACAGAACAGGAACTTATGCAATATTCAGTTCACTTATGTCTCTTACAGGCACATAAGTATAACCGACATCTTAATATTTTGCAATTTACATATTATAATCGTATATAAACTTGAACATTGACATACAAAATCTTAGTAAATCCAAATGCTGCGTGCCTTTCTTTAATTGTTACAAGTTCCAACAACCCCCACTTGTATACATGCAAATTACTTTAAGTTGCAGCCAGATTCAAGTAAGAAGCAGGAACTAGGATCCTGATATTGTAACCTCGAGACATGTTTGGATAAATTTCTTTATAAGCACTTAAAGGAGAAAAAAATAAGAAGGCAAAATGCATCGAGCTTCTCCCATAAATTAAAATCAACTTATGCAACTTAACTTTTGGAGAAGTTAAATGAGAAAACTTCTATAAAACTTAAGTAGAAAAGTTATGTAATGAAAAACCAAGTATTGTTGACAAATATCAAATTTAAGGTTGATGGAGCCTGAAACACCTAATACAATGACAGGGAATCAAATACCTTGGTTCCAGATATAAAGAGGAAATCTTTAGCACGGGTTGGGTCGAAAAATGCCATCTTGTTTACCTTAGTGTCATAAGCTGCCACCTGTAATTTAAAAATGGCAAACCAGACAACAGTTATCATCAGACATAAGTACGGTCTAAATAGGAAATAAACAATTCATCAGCATTCAGCATAACTTTAGATAGCATATTAAACTTTTGAAACTAACTTTGTGAATAGATGAGCAGAAAAATTATGCCATTTTCCCATCTCAAAATAAGACATGGTATGCATGACTAAGTAGTTGATTACATGATTTAATTGAGTGAGTATCAACTTTAAAGAAACTTGGTACACAATATGAAGTAAAACATTGTGAGGAAGATAGCATTGAAAGAACATATCTCATAGAGGAGCAAGAACCTAAAGCCATTTGTAAAGTAGTACTACTTACCCTGAATGGCAAAATGTTAAGCTTCTCCAGACCAGGAGCCATGCTAAGCACCTTCTTTCCATGATCAGGGTCATACAAATCCCTTTTCTCAGTTGGGTGGCCCATACCAGCCGGATCACGACCAACAATATAGAAATTTGCACCTGCATTTATCCGTGCCTTTGCATGCCACTGTACTTCAGTTGGACCAGCATAATGCATAGGTGATGGAAATATGGCAACTATGGTAGTCTCAGGATCAAGAACTCCATCTTCTAGGACCTAAGAAGAAGCAAAGAGCTTTATAGGATAAAATTCCATGGATTGTGCAATTACAAAATGAGTAGATTGCTGAAATTGAATGACAGTTCAATCACTTTTAAGGTCATTTTTGAACATATATTGTTGTAGCACATGCACATTATGATTACCCTATGTTTTTTGAGAAAAACAATGGGAATTACCTTGCTATGTTGCTCCATCCTGACATCCAAGGGAACGTCATCAGCCTTTACGAAACCTCCAAGAGGATGAAGCAGTAAAATGGGATTTTTGTAGCCCATTTCCAATAGGCGCTTACGAGTATCATTCATTAACAATGCATGACCATTGTGAACAGGGTTTCTTAGCTGAAAGGCAAAAACTGCATCTGCTTGACGCTTGTCAAATTCTTCGCGGAGTTGTTTGGGAGAGAGCCTGTAGTTATCTAGACCATCATTATATTTGATAGGTTTTAGCACTTCCAAATCTCCTCCAATAAGCCAATTTCCTGCCGGAGTAATCGCCTCCTCAACATATGGCAATCCAGGAGCAGTTGTTCCCCAAGTTCTAGCTATTCTTTCTTCCTTGTTATGCTTGTAGATTTCAATACTGCATAGGAGCTTGATGGTTAATGAAAAACAAGAGACACCAAGACAGAAATTTACGTAGATAGCCAGTTCACTTCAATACTTTTATGTTCAAAATAACATCCCAAAATGACTTTATGACTTACAGTCAAAGCAAAACAGAAGACTGAAACTAAAGGGAAGAACTTTGATCATCCAAGTATTAACATGTGAGACATGTGAAAAGACAAGTATTAAGAACTTTTACTCAGTCATTTAAGGTCTTCAATTGAGGGTCATAGTTGCATAAAGCCAGTCTCAAACAATCCGAACTCAAAAGTTACAACACTTACTGTTCAGTTTTATATGGTTACAGAGTAGCATGCTTGTGAGGACAAGTCCTGACATAGCGGTAAAGTTGTGTCTTGGTGACTTGTTAGTCATGGGTTCGAATCCGGAAACAGCCTCTTTGCATATGCAAGGATAAGGCTGCATACAACATCCCTCCCCCTTACCTGCACATAGCGTGGAACCTCCGGGCAATAAGGTACGTAGTTTTTTTTTTTAGAGTAGCATGCTTGTGCTGCATATTCTCAAAATTATTTATCTTAGCTCCACAGCAGAAAGCACAAACTAAATCCCAGGGGTGATTCAAGCTTCACAAACCCTCCAAACCTAACTTCTTCTGATAATCTCAACACCTCTTTGGTTTTTCACATGTTCAAAAGGACAAAACTATGTCAACAGGTCTTCATGATAGTCTTGCATATACAGACACAGTTAGAAAAATGTGTGTAGATCACAGGCTGATTTTTAACAAGGAGGGATTGTGACAACTGAGAACATATTTGATAAAGATGAAGACTTTGTGGGATGAACTGGTTACAATCAGTCATTCCCAAAATGAACTGTGGTGCTGCCAAGGAGTTCACTAGCAAGAAGAGTCAATTGGTTTTTCTTTGGATTTAATAATGCTAGGAGTGTCGTGCCATCTCAAATTTGAACTGATTCAATCCAAACCAGAGCAAAGTTCATAACTTGGTAGCAAGAGAGGAGGCTCTACAAGACTTTCCTGCCTTTCAGAAATTTGAACAATGTTAAGACTTAAGACCTTTCATGTCAATCAGCAACACCCTACAAAATCTCTAAAGATTGGAGACTAGATACTGATACTTCAGATCACATGACAGCTTCCGACTTGTCTTGTGTCCATTTGAAATCACTCACTATTTGGTTGTAAGTTCTAACTAAAGATAATTATCTACTTTTGGAGTTTCCATTTCCATTGACACCCTTTTTACAACAACCAATGCACATTCCATATATCTTCCAAATCTTTGATGAACACATGAAATACTAAAATGGACTGCCATACTTTGCATAAACAAGTTCAAACACCGGAATTGCCTCCACAGCACAATGCCACACACTTGGCAGTTAGTTGACATCACTAGAGCATTATTAGGATGGAAAAAATTATCCTTTCTCACCAAGGTGGGCATTTTTGAATCTATATGTTCCAACTTGAGGGTTATATTAACATGTGTATAAAATGTGCAATTTAATTAAAATAGTTCAATCGATAAATTCTGTGAATTGTTCCATTAACTAATCCCTTCCCTCAGCCTTCTATAAAGCTTCTTATTCAGTTTTACAATAGTCAGCAGAAAAGGAAGAGGGCAGGCCACCCCATTCTTTTGGCAGGGCATGGCACAAGAAGCCTCAGCCATGGCTACATTGATGTCTACAAATCATCTACCAAAGCATATATCTGGCAGAAGAAACCAAACCTAAGTCCTTTAAAACTATATGGTACAATAACCAGGGGACAAATGTAGCCAATGTGGCCCGAATTGCGGTCAGAGTCCAAAAACCTTAATGTTGCGACCAAAATCGCCGGACTGTTTTCCATAAACATGGTTGGGGGCATAAAAAATTTACTCGAACCAACCCCCTTTGCAATGCTAATTTTTCATTAGGGATTCAAATAGAGACACCTTACTCCTACTATTTGTTCCTTTTCACAATTACAATCATTAAACCACACACCAAAATTCACACAACACCACAATTGAACAATCAACAACAAATTAAACACCAACCAGAAGCAAACAAAAAAGTAATAAAAATGCCATAAGACTAACTAACCTTCGAAGAATTGCAACACAATCTCCATCAAGCCCGAGCAACCCCACATGGGAAGAGGACCTAATTCTCTCTTTGGTCTCATCATCAATGGCCAAAACAATGGGAAGGGACATGTTCACCACAGAACCATCCTTGACCCTAAGGGAATTGAAATGCAAACTCTGAAGATACTCATCCTCCCTCATGAACCCTTTCAAGGGACTAGCCCACCCTTCCCCTACCACATGCACCCACTCAAGATCAATCCTTGTGAGCTGTACCTTAGGCAGTGACTCAGCCAAGGTGATCTTAGCACCCCTCTCACCCTCAGGCACCACAAGATCCACCAATGCCCCCCCATCAGGCTCTATCAAAGAACTCTCGATCATGGTGCCACAGTATTGCACTCTTGGCCTCACTTTACACGTGGGAATGATCAAAGGGTTGGTGCTATAAATGGGTTTGGGACGAATCTTGGTGTTGGAACAAGTTTTGGAAGTTGTTACCTTGTTTGCATGGTGGTGGTTGTTGAGGGTAAGGTGGGAAAAAGGAGAAGAAGAAGAAGCCAGGTGTAGTTTGATGGTTAGACTTAGAGACATGCTATAGTGGGGGAAAAATGAGAGAGAAACAAGTAGGTTTGTGAAGAGAAGGAAAGTGAGTAACTACTAACGCGTGTAACGTAGGGAACACAGAAACAAAACAATAGGAGTGTTATAATATATTAATGTGTTGTGTTGTGTCGTGTCGTGGCATATGGCATAGTTTCGCTCACAACCACTGCCTATGAATATGCCCAACGATAAATTCTTAGGTGCACCTGGAGTAAGACATTTTCTTGCTCTGTTTCATTCATTATTCGTCATGTTAGCAATCTACCTAGAAAAAATAAAAAATATTATTAATCTATCTAGAAAAATTAAAAATTATCATTAATGTACCTAAAAAAATAAAAAATTGTCATTAATGTAGGAAACAATAATGATCCACAATGCTGACATGATGAATAATGAATGAAATAGAGCAAGAAAAATGTTTTGCTCCAGATGCACCTAAGAATTTCTTATGGCGAACATGTTGGAGTGATAAGGCCACGCAAGTGGAAGTGGGGATCTCTATTATGCTTTTTTGAATGTGTGGATGAGAAAAGGGTGGCAGTAATTGCTGCTGGCTGCAACTGGGGACCATTATTTGTACTAAAAGGCTCAAAGCTGAAGGTAGAACGGTTCATTGTTCAAACCGCACCAAACTTGATTCAACGAGTGATGTATTAAGGAACAATGTGAGAGCTTTGGATTGGAATAGTATTAAAAAGGGAAATAAAGAAAATTTAACACGTGATTAGAATGATAAAAAGTTGTGATTTTAGTTTTGGAGTCTGTTTTCAACAGAATTTAATTAGTTAGACGGGAAATATTTCCAATTATATTCATGAATATGTGAACCACATACGCCGGTGTTGACATTTTATGGGCCATGGCAAATAATAAATATGGATTCTTCTGTACCGGTATGATAAAATATATTTCATAAAAAATAGACACAAAATTTCAATGAAAATAATATTTTATGAAAAAATAGATTAGACACTAAGACTTAAATAATTTTATAGTGATATCTAATCACAACTTATAATATATGATAAATTTGTTCACTTTTATGATAATCCTAAAATTTATATCAGAAATATTTTTTATCAACAAATATTAATTTTAATTTTAAAAAATGTGTTATATGAGAAAATTCAAACTCACAATTTCTTTCCCTTTTTTCAGTGTTATAAAAATCGGTCCGGTCATTGATTCGATCGAGATAGTGGGTCAGTGGTTCAGTCAGTGGGTCAGTAATTCACTCGGTTTGACCCGGTCTATATTAAAAAATTCAAAATTATATTATATATGCGTATATAACTAACCTTATTTCATTAAGAAAAATTCATCCATAATTTCATACTCATAAATTTAAAATAACAATTGAAGTATTAAAGTTGATAACACAAATAAAGTGTATTAATACTAAAAGAAAGTATAAATAGCAATTGTCTAAATTAAAAAAATAAAATGAGTTAGAATTCAGAAGCCCATTTCGAAATTAAAACTATAAAAAAAGGGGAGTGTAGGAAGCAATATATGGCCAGAAGGCCATAACAAAAAAACCTAATTCCTTCACACACACACACACACACACACACACATATATATATATACCATATGGGGTGGAAGCGACAACGGGGAAAAGGACTAGACAATCAGCAAGATAAAGGAGAAGCAGGAATAGAATACAGAATTCACATGGCTATCAGAACAACAAAACAACAATATAGATTTATAACATAAATATAAAGTGAAACTCTCAAGCGCGGCAAGCTGTCGGGATGAGAGGGAGTAGATGAGAAGAGAAAAATTCAATTACAGAAACAAAACATGCAATATGAGAAAATAAAATTTTATTTCTCAAAAGATTACAAAGATTGGATAACTAAATGCTAGGCTCAGAGGTACACCTAGGGAGAACTCTCTGAGAAAAGAAAACTAAGGAAAAACTTGATTACAGATTGAGGGACGCAACCCTTAAATAGATACAACAATTTCCTATTTCTACAGTTCCGGTGACAAATACCGGGAAACCTACCGCTACAGTGAACAGTGCTGAACAGTAGTTTGCCGCAGGAAATTATGACGTCATGCTTACATTAAGCAAAATGAGCTTTCTCCACTTACCCTTTTGCCTTATTGTTTATGGCGATGACCAGATTGAATTCAGTCATCATCAAGATTGATGCCAAAGCAGTCGTCTTCATTCTTGTAGAAATCATCCGATGATTGTGAAGAGGCTTCGGCGGGTTCTTTGGTTGGCTTCTTGGATGAGGAGCAGGCATCTTCATTCTCCTTTTCCAAGAGATTAATGATCATCTTCATATTTTCCATGAACTTTTCTTTGGAGGTAGAAGATGCCAAGGCTGCTATGACTTGTGATCTTTGATTAAGGAACTAGCATGCTTCTGGATCTGCTGCTTTGGTTAGAGTTGGGTGTTGTTTAAACCAAAGTGATACATGTTCAGGATTAGCTCTTGAACGGTCAAACTGAGACCACCACTTGACAAGAGCTTGTCTGCGAAGTCCCTTGACTGATACATTACCATAGATATATCGCCATTGGAAGATCCAGGCGAGAGACAATTTACTGAAGAAGTGTAAGTCCACCGTAAATGGATCATTATCAGGGTGCTCAAACTTTTTAGTAAAGATTGTCAGGCCAGACACTACCTCGGAAGGGAGTATCTCAAGGATTGGTCCATAAAAATTCCACCACTGCAAAAACCACTAGGGAAACTTGTATTGGACATTTTGTTTAAAATAAATAAGCCATGAATGCATAAAGTCTTTATTCTGAAAATTAAAGACATTATATCAGGCAGTTTGATAATCCAAATAAGGAAAACCAATGGGATCATAGTTTTGAGAAAACCTTTTTATCTTATTCAATTCTCCAAATTCTTTGGGTGTTAGGACCTTAAGGATTTGCAGAGTTGAATAAGCGATTTGCTCAGAGTCTTTATTTTTATGATGATAAATCTGGACTGAGTTGGTGTCCACCAGAATAAACTCATAAAAATGTCTGGTCTTGGGCAGGGAGGTTGGCTTGAAATGGTACTGATTGCCCTAAATATCTTTGGGAAAGATTTTCTGGGGAACTTTGTTTGGCTTTGGGTCCCAAAATTCAGGTTCCATTTGAATGACATCCTGATCTTTGTTTTTCGGGACATATTGTGTTTGAGATTTAGGCTTTTGGATCGCCAAGGGTTCAAACTGCTGAACAATGGCTTTGCCTTTTGGTTGATGGAGGATTAAAGGGGCTTCTGTCATGTTTTTGATCATGGTTGCCGGACATCTTTCACTTTCTTCTTCTTCAGAAATAATGTCTGCCCATGTCTTGGATGGAAGGCCTTTTGGAAGGTGGTAAGACCCTGTTCCTAAAGGGCCAAAAGGACTTGGATTGGCATGGCATAGTCTGCCTTTGTTTGTGATGAGGGTTTAGATTTCTGAGGGATGGGTTCAGAAGTGGATTGGGGTTCAGCTTTCTGGGTGGAAGACCCAGTAATAGATTGAGGTAGCTTCCGGGTTGATGACCCAGACTGGGTAAATGACCCAGATTTTGATTGATTTTTGGGATCTTCTTCTTGTTTGGACGAAGATCCAGACTCTGCATGGGCGATTAAGCCGGCCATAGCTAGCCTTGGTTTGGTGGTTCTGCCTTTTCCTCTTCCTCGTGAAGAGGAAGATAATTTTACTGAATCTGGCATGAGACTACTATTGCTGGTTTCTCCCCTGTAAATATTCACGAGTGAGATAGTCAGGTAGAGAGTTTAAGGTACCTATGAGGAATTCTATATCAAAATCAAAGATACTCAAAATAGCTTGCCATCTGGCAAAAATCTGTTTAGATGCAAGGTTTTTAACATCCTTTTGTAAAATCTCTTTTGAAGATTTACAATCAACACGAACTAAAAACCTTTGGTTAAGTAATTCAGATTGAAATTTTGATATGCACAAAACAATTGCTAAAACTTCCTTTTTAACTGTGGAATAGTTCTGCTGAGCAGGATTCCAATGTTTTGAAGTAAATGCAATTATTTGTTCTTTTCCATTAACAGATTGTTTGAGAATACCACCATAACCAATGTTAGAAGCATCAGTTTCAACAATCTTTTTGGCCGAAGGATTGGGAAGATAAAGACATGGAAGATTTTTGACATGGGACTTGATTTGTTTGACCAGATCAGTGTGAACATTAGTCCACGGAGGAGGGGTTTTGTTGAGACGGTCACATAGAGGTTTAGCTAGACTACTCAACTGAGGAAAGAAGTCAGCAACATAATTTAAACAGCCGAGAAAACGTTGGAGTTGGTCTTTTCAATTATTTGGTCCGGAAACTTGGTTGAAAACTCTATGGCACGATTAATAGGAGTGATTGTGCCCTAGTAGATGTTATGACCAAGAAAGCAAATTTTTGTTTGAAAAAGATTGATCTTAGTTTTAGATAAAGCAAGACCATTTTTCTTGATTATCTGAATAAAGATGTTAACATGTTTAAAATGTTGATCAACAGATTGAGAGAAAACAAGGACATCATCAATATAGACAATAATGAAGGAAGAGTAAGGATTAAAAATGTCGTTCATAATTTTCTGGAATTCTGAAGGAGCATTTTTCAATCCAAAAGGCATGACTCTCCACTCATATTGTTCAAAAGGGATCGTAAAAGTTGTTTTATAACAATCCCTTTCACTAATTTGAATTTGCCAAAATCCTAATTTCATATCAAACTTTGAAAAGATTTTAGCAGAAAAGAGACGATTAAGAAGATCCTTTTTATTCAAAATCAGATAACGGATCCACTGAAGGGCCTGATTGAGCGGTTTATAGTTGATAACCAAATGAGGAGATCCACGCTCAATTTCAACTGGTTTATTGACATAAAAAGCAGAACAAGACCAAGGACTCTTGCTTGTTCTGATTAATCCCTTTTGCAGAAGGTCTTGGATTTCCTTCTGGCAATGGACGAGGAGTTCCTGACTCATCTGGATGGGTCGAGCCTTGGTAGGAATTTGTCGATCATGGAAGTCTTTTTCATATGGGAGATCAACAATGTGTTGTTTTCTTTGCCAAAAAGCATTTGGAAGATCAGCACAGATAGAGTTTTGGATTTGGTTTGACAAGGACTGGATTCGATGCTGGATGACGGGTTGATTAAGCAAATCATTAATTTTCTTATAAGAAATCTCTTCTTTAAGATAATTGATTTGGTTTTACTTAAAAAGGATTGGGTTCAAATTTCTAACAATAGGATCCTTTAGAAACTTGAAAGTAATAGATTTATTCAGATAAGTAGTGGAAATACCCTTGTCTAAGATGGTTATAGGGAAGATGGATTTGATAAAAGGTGTTCCCAATATAACCGCATTTTAAAGATTTTGACCAAAAGAAAAGAAGTTTTAACTTTAAAATCATCATTTTCTATGAAAGCATCAAAAAGGTTAAATTACCGCGAAGCTTAGATCCACTAGCAGTACTAAGTCGCTCAGAAGTTTTTTCAAAATATTTTGTTGGAATTAATCCTTCCTGAATGCAGTTTGAGTCTGCCCCAGTGTCAAACAGAGCTTCAGTCTCAAGGATAAAGGTTCCAACAATAATTTTGACCTTAATATAACATTTTTGAATTATTAACTAGTTTATTAATTCAAAAATCTTAGGAGGAAAATCAAGGCTAACTGAATCATCATGAGAATCATTATCAGAAGGTTGATTATTTTTGAACTGGTTATTCCTCATCAGTTGGATCACCATATTGCAGAACACTCAAAATATTCTGGTGAAAACTTTGTTGTTCTTTAATAAGGCGAATCTCAGCTTTCAGTTGATTAACCTCATGCGGAAGGTCCTGGAGGGTTACAGGTTTAATAATACTCTTATCAAACTTCTTAAGAGTATCTTTAAGATTAAACTTATTATTAATTAATAAATTGGTAGTTTTAGAGGATGAAGAGGATGGTTCATCAAAAGATTTTTTAAGTTTAAGCAAAACATTTTTCTTTACTTCAGGATCATAAATAGAATTAATCACCTCAAAAAGAAGATCTTGCTCCCGGGTAAGGACATTGACCTAGGAGGAAGAAGGACAGTCTTCATCAGTCGAAAATAAATCATCCTCTTGAATTTGATTTAGATTTTCTGAAGAGTGACCTTCAGAAGTATCTTTATCAGATTCTTCTTCAGAGGAGGATTCTATTAAGAGCTGATTAATCTGTTCTTCAACAGAGGGTTCTAGATTAACGTTCCTAAGCTTCTTCTTAAGCCTGCAATATTGCCTCTCATGGCCAGGTTTGCCACAAGTCCAACAGACTATAGGTTTCTTAGGAATGTTGATCTTATCAAAGGGAGGTTTGGTCTGGAATTCTCTCCTCGACTTTCTAGGTGGGGTTACTGACTTATGACGATGATAAACAGGTTTCTTAGGTTTCTGTCTATCAAGATTATGGGTATGCTTCTTGGGTTTTTTGGGCTTGGAGCAAGGGAGGCCAAACTACTCACAGAAATTACCCAAATCTCTGCGATTTTGAGCCTTTTCTTTGGCAAGCTGATACTGGATCTTATCATCTTAGCAAATCTTCAAGGCTACCTTTTGGATGTAAGCAATAAGTTGACCATAGCTTAATTGCTTGTAGGGAATCTCATTGTTAGGGTGCTGACTACGAATCTTATCCCTAACCTTATCCCCTAAGGACTTTGGAAGACCAGCAAGAAATTTTTCTTTCCAGAAAGGTTCTTGGATGTCTTCTCTGGTAAAGACTCTAGTGAGGAAGGTATCCTTATACCATCTAAAGTCAGCTAGGGTCTTGCACCTAAGATTAGAAAGGAGTTCAGCAGATCTATCCTTCCAAAGAGTGGAATCACCTATGAAATGCTGAATTATGGTGAAGATTAACTGATTGACAGAATTAGGGATTGGTTTACCATCTTGGGTCAGGATTATGCCATCGTTTTCCATTTTGACAGCACTCTGGATGGTAATCTTATGTTCCTCAGAAAGATAGTTATCCCATTAGCCTTTTAGTTGTCCAGTAAAACCAGAAACTAAAATATTTACAATAATTGCTTCCGTGCAGTTAAGGGTTGTATCATAGGCTATAGCAACCATGGTCATCTGCTAGAGGATATGGAGGATTTGGTACTCAGTTTTGCCATCTATGTTCCATTCATAGACATGGTTGGCATTAAAGGATTTGGAGTTTTCCCTTCCTTCTAGGAGAAGATCAGGAGTGGTTGCCCTATGGTAATATAGCTTAGAGGGTTGCTTCCAGTTGGCCTGATTCCTAATAGGGTTAATTTGGACTGATCTTTCTGAGTCGGAGTTTCCATTTTCAGACTCAGCTTGGTTAAGGACATTGATTTCCTTGTCTTTGTCCTTTTGGGCTTCATGCCTAGATCTGGCTCTAGTGAGGGTTGGTCTAGAATGGGCTTCTTAGGATGTCTGAAGAGTATCTTGAATGATGATGGACGTTAATCCTTCAAGTTTCTCCTTAGACACTTCAGATGGTTGATTGAAAGCTCTAAGTTTAGCAAACTCTTTCCTAAGCTTATCATTCATTCTAAAGGGTTTGAAGATAGGGGTTTGAATGGTTTTAGGAGCAGAGGTACTAGCTTCTAGGTCTTTCTCCTAATTTTTCTCCTATGGACTGGAGGTATCTATTGGTATAATTGGATTTCTCCATAAGGTTCTTAATATCCTTGGGAGTTATAGGTTCAAATTCATCCCTAGACTTAAAGGGTGAGGCATAGATGTGACCATGCTTTTCATTCCTAACATTAGGTAGAATAAACTTGGTCGACGGAGGGAACTCAGATCTAACTATCTAGCCATCCTTAAGATCATACTTAGTGATAACACTAATGGTGTTTGGTTCTAAGAAAGGGTAATCTATCTTATGGTAAGTTGCATAAGACTTAAACCAATGAAAGAAAAAGATTTGAGACTTTACAAGATTAAGAAAGGAATAATACTCTTCCCTAATCTGGTCTTTGCTATCATCCCTATAATGGCTAAGAAACCACTCTTTTTGGGAGTCATTTTCTTAAAGTCGAAATCTAGCTTACGGGCTTCATAATCTATGCAGGTCTTAGTAATCATGGATAACTTCATAATCTTGCATAAATGAGAAGGTTGGAGAAGGGATGGACCTAGACTCTTTCTCGTTGTTCTCCTGTTGATAAACAGGTTGAGGAATGGAAGACGAGGTTTCTACACCCTGAAGCTTAATTCTACCACTATTACTTGGAGCAGCAGAAAAGGATTTTCTAGAAAAGACAGATCCAAACAATTCAGATCTAGAATCTCTAGTAAAAGATGATCTAGCGCGTTGAAGGAATTAGACCTATTAAAGGTGATTTCTACCCTTCCAGAGTTATACTGCTTAACAGACTCGAAGCCAGGTGTGGTTTGGGGTTTGGCAGGGGCCACTCTATCCATGGCCCAAGTTTGAGGGAAGTTGATGTCTTCCCACTTGATGACTTTAAGAATCACAACCTTAGCTTTGGTTGTGTCTGCGAGAAACAAAGTAGTTTCTCTAGTCTTCCTGGGTTTGAGGACTTTAGACATGCATGAGTTCATTACCTTGTATTGAACCCGATAGATGATATTAACTGGGATGGATCCAGCCTTCATATCAAGACCATAAAGCTGGACATCTAGGGTTAAAACATCTAGAATATTGGCATCCTCAAGGCTGACAGTCCTATCAAGATAACAATTGAAGTAGATTGGACCATTACTAAGGTTGGTTTCTACGGTGCCTAGAATGGAATTGGTAAATTGATTGTGATAGGAGTCTCTAAGGCATAAAAGAATTGAGGTGTTTAATCCTTCTATTCCTAAAGGTTTAGCTGCAACTTGAACACATCCAATATGTAGAAAACTATATTTTTGTCTATGAAAGAAGTTTAATTTCATCGAAATCAGATTTAAGACGTATATTAGTCTCAATAGTTCGGATTACGAAATCAGATTTACGAAAATATTTTCCGTTAGGTTTATAGAGTTTATTTTCTGGAATTCTGGGGATCTTCCAGTCATCCAGATCTTGATTAATATCTTCAAAAGAAACTTCTTCCTTGCAAATATTATGGTTTGATTTGATTAAAGTGTTTTCAGCTTGGGAAGGATTAAAAGAAAAAGATGAGGGTTGGGAGGATTTGAATGAAAGACGATAAGAGAAAGTATGAAAGAGAGACATAACGAAAATATCATAAAATTAATCCCCTGATATCATTGTCATCCTCTGGTTCTATAAAAACATAAAGATAGATTCAAGTTGAAAATTACCTACTGAGCTATATTCCAAACTCTTTTTTTATATTTTTTTTACCTCTTGACTATAGCCAATGAATTTTCGGACAAAAGGCTCAGATCTTGCATCACAATAATTTGTAGGATTTACGGCCCTAATCTCAACGGGACTTACTACCCCAACAATACCAGATCAGAACTTTCTCCACTTATCATGCTAACCAGTTAAGAAATAAAAATACTTTAAACCATTTACAAAGGCATAAAATAGACAAACAGAAAGAATATACAGGTGTCTGGATAATAGTTCAGATAAGTAAAAGACAACGCAGATCTAGCCATATATTCCCACTTCCACATCAGGCTCTAATACCATATGGGGTGGAAACGACGACGGGGAAAAGGACTAGACAATCCAGAAGCGATGACAGGGAAAAAGACTAGACAATCAGCAAATAAATGAGAAGCAGGAATAGAATATGGAATTCACATGGCTATCAGAACAACAAAACAGATCTATGTTGTCCTTTACTTATCTGAACTATTATCCAGACACCCTATATATATACACGTTCTTCTCTTCTTCCTTTTGGTGTTGCACCGATGACCCACTTCTTCTCTTCTTCCTTATTGATGTTGCGCCACTGCTACAATGACCCACTTCCTTATTTCTGCAGCGCTGCTACAATAACCCACTTCCTTCTCAACTTCTCTTCCTTTAATGACCCACTTCCTTAGCAGTTTCTCTTCCTTGCTATGTCCTACTGCGTCCTGTGTCCTGCGTCTTGCGTCCTGTTGCGGTTTCTCTTCCAACACCACCTACTGCAAGAAGGCTCGAGTGCGTGACTGAAGGCTTCAATTGTGTGCTTGACTTGACAACGAACGAGTGAAGGCTCGAGTGCTCGAACAAAATGATGCCATTTTAGCCTAGTCCAAGTTCCTAAAACCGATCGAGTCGTTGGATTCTTCAAAAACCGGCCGGGTTTTGCCGGGCTAAATCAAGCCACTTACATGGCCGGTTCCACACCCAACCCGGTTCGGAGGTATCACCGGTTCTCGATCCAACCGGTTCGACTGGCCGATCCGAATCGGTTTTAATAACATTGCCTCTCTTATTCCTTCACCTTTCCCTAACTATTAGGTCTATCTTATATCTCATTAAAGATGATTTGTAATTAATCAATGATAATGTAAATTATTTTATAATGCCAATGTATGACTATTAAACTCATATTTTATTACATACAAAATATTTTCTCTACTCATAAATACATACAAATATAAAATATTACATGAGAATAAACATTTAAATTTTTGTAGAAATTGAAATTTTGTCAACTTTAATGCTTAAAAATGTTAAAATTTAAGAATTAAAAGAGTTTTAGAAAAACTTGACAAGATAAAGTTGTTGCTAAAAGGAATTTAATTTTTTTCCTCCTCACACTATAGTTATCTAAATTTCTTTGGGATGGTCTTTATACACCCGTTGAAAGTCTAATACACCATTCTAAAAATTAAAATGACAAAACCACCCTAAGTTATTATAAAGAGTTTTTGCAAGGCCATGGTGCATACGATGTTATCTTTTGTTGGTGTTTGAAGATGCATTTATGGTGGTGTTCTCTGTGTTGGTGATTTTGTTGTTTGAATGGGTAGTTTTGGCTACTCATGGAAACTGCTATCGCTGCTGGGTTCATCAGAGCGCGTTCTGGTGGTGGTGCTATGGTGGTCAGGGGCTGAGGTAAGTTTTTTATTATTTACGGATTAGGTCATCCATATAGATTATACAAATTACGCAATCTGTATATTTCAATCTGTATGAAACATACAGATTGCCTAATCCGTATAACCCATACGGATTGGTTAATCCGTATGCTTCTTACGGATCAAGTAATTCGTAAGAAGCATACGGATTTACCAATCCATAAGAAGCATATGATGGGTTATACGGATTATGCAATCCGTATGAAACATACAGATTGAATAATTCGTATGTTTCATACGGATTACATAATCCGTATGAAGCATACGGATTGTATAATCTGTAGGCCATAAATAATATTTTTAAAATTATTAAATAATTATTAAAAAATGATTTTAATTATTTAAAAAATAAGTAGGTGAAAATAAATATTAGTTGTAGTTTATGGAATGTATTACTTGGATAGTTTGTTTCCTATACATTTCTTTTGTTGATTTTTATTAAAAAAAAAACTTAATTAAAATTAATGAAATAGATATTAATGTGTTTCATTTGGCACTTATTTAAATTTATCATCATTTGTTAAGATGGACAACGATGAGTGGATGTATGACAGTATTATGTCTGAAGAAATAAATATGAATGAAGATTTCGGAGATGAAGGTAATGCGTTTGAAAAATAAATGTTTAGTAGATTGTTCTGCAGCCTTTCTGACTTCTTAGGTATTTATATTATTTTGAATTTGGTTAAAGTTGTTTAATGCATATTTTATGGAAGTTAAACATTTATTATCGATTTTTGTAGGTGTTTCCTTCCCGTGAAGATGTATTAAAATGGGTTAGAACTGTTGCATATCAGAATGGTTTTGTAGCTGTCATAATGAGGTCGGACATGTCAAATGGAAAGAAGGGAAGGACATCATTTGTTTTAATCGGTTGTGAAAGGAGTGGAAAGTACAGAGCATTCAATAAAGATATGGTACCTACTGTGACTAGCACTAGAAAATGTAATTGTCCATTTAAGCTTCGAGGAAAACCAGTTCTAGGAGGTGAAGGGTGGATGGTGAAATTATTATGTGGCACTCATAATCATGCTCTAGCCGAGTCATTATATGGACACCCGTACGCTGGTCGACTAACAGAGGATGAGAAGATTATAGTTGTTGATATGACTAGGTCGATGGTGAAACCAAAAAATATACTCCTGACTTTGAAGGAACACAATCCCGATAATTGCACATCTTTGAGGCAAATAATCAATGCAAGATATACATACCATACGCGTATCAGGGAAGGTAAATCTGAATTGCAACAACTAATGAAACTTCTTGAACGCAACATGTATATTCATTGGCATAGAGTGAAGGATGAAAATGTCATACGTGACCTGTTTCGGACACACCCGGATGCAGTGAAGTTGAGCAACGCATATCATGTTGTTTTTCTGATAGACAGCACATACAAAACAAACAGGTACAGACTTCCATTACTTGATATTATTGGTGTGACTCCTACTGTGATGATATTCTCAGCTGCATTTGCTTATTTAGAAGCCGAACATATAAGCAATGTTGTTTGGGCCCTAGAACGATTTAGAGGAATTTTTATGAAAAGTGAATTTTTCCCAGATGTCATTGTCACTGATAGAGATGCAGCATTGATGAATGCAGTGAAAACTGTATTTCCTAACACAACCAATTTATTGTGTCAGTTCCACATTGATAAGAATGTGAAGGAAAAATGTAAAACATATGTCCGACAGAGCAACGCATGGGACTTTGACATGGAAGCCTGGGGGAGTGTTGTGGATTGTGCTAATGAGAATCAGTATGCTGATTGTGTTACGAAGTTTGAAGTTGCGTGTTCGCCATGGCCAATGTTTGTTGATTACGTGAAAGATTCATGGTTGAATCCACACAAAGAAAAATTTATAACAACATGGACAAAACAAGTTATGCACTTGGGTAACACGACAACTAACAGGTTAGAAAATCTTTTAATTTTTTAAAATTGTTAACTGAATAACATAGATTTGGGGATTGTTGGTTACGTGAATCATAAACTACAAGGTAGAGTCTGCCCATTGGACCTTAAAGAGACTATTGCGAAATAGCCTTGGAGATCTTTGTAGTGTATAGGATGCAATGAACAACATGTTAAACTTGCAACACAGTGAGATAAAGGCATCTTTGGAGAGAAGCACGCATGTAGTCGGTCATGTGTTTAAAGTAACGTTGTACATAAAACTTATTGGGATGGTCTCAAGGTATGCATTAAACCAAATTGCTGCGGAGTATGAGCGAGTCCATTATGCTGGTAAAAACAAAAGTCGTTGTGGATGTGTAATGAGAAGTACGCATGGCTTGCCTTGTACATGTGAGCTAGCTAAGAATGTTGTTGGAAGCATACCGCTTGA
The DNA here is from genome assembly GCA_007407185.1 of Glycine tomentella. Classification (NCBI taxonomy): domain Eukaryota; kingdom Viridiplantae; phylum Streptophyta; class Magnoliopsida; order Fabales; family Fabaceae; genus Glycine; species Glycine tomentella. The sequence continues at coordinate 156,906 of PYAF01001567.1, read as the reverse complement.
GACAGTTGATGTTTTTTGGCGAAGGTTAAGTTTTGAAGATCAAGGTGTTGGTGAGTGTGAGGTCCACATAACTGATGAGATGGAAGCCATATATTTGCGTTTTGAAAAGCTTGACTTGTGTGGCAAAGTGACTCTAAAGAAAAAACTGAAAGAAATTGCATGGCCTGACAAAAATTCAATGTGTCCCCCGCCTGAAAAGGTTAAAACAAAAGGTGCTCAAAAGAAACAAGTATCACAACATGCATCATCAACCAAGTGGGATCCATCTTACTGGGAGTATGTAGACGAATTACATTCTCAGCAAAATAGTTGTTCCACACCAAAACAACCAGCTTCATCGTCAACCCATCACACTAAAACAAAGAGGAACATGCCTATGCTGGATCAATTTCATACATTTATGCATGATTTCATTGTAAACATTATTGATGTTAAAGCTGATGGTAATTGTGGCTTTCGTGTAATTTTTGCCTTGCTAGGATATGGTGAAGATTCTTGGTCTTTGGTATGCAATCATTTGCTGAAAGAACTTTCACAATGGTCAGGCGAATACAAAGCTTTGTTTGGTGGGGTTGATAGATTTGAGCACTTAAAACGGTCACTACTTGTTGATGGATTGTCAAAGGTAAACTATTTGGTATGTCAGTAGTTTTAAGCTTATTTAAATTTACTTATACTTGCTGGTGTTCTTTGTTACGTACAGGTAACCATTGATAAATGGATGGATATTACTGATTTGGGATACATAATTACATCAAGGTATAACATCGTTCTCGTTTCTTTGTCTCTACAACAAAGCATGACATTTTTTCCTTTGAGAAGCCAACCGTCAAGAGATACCAGTGTGCATCGCATTTAATGTATTGGTCATGTGTACGGTAACCATTTTGTGCAGGTACATGATTAGGCAATTTTATTGTTTACCCTATATTGGAAATAAATGTGTAAGTTACTTACATGTGGTAATTATTTCAGGTTGTATTGAGAGATTGTGTCTTATGCCACCAACTGCTTTGTTATGGCAAAGACACTGCTACAACGTTGCAAAAGAATGGATGGTTCCATATCTAGGTCGAATGCAATCATATACTAATTTAAAGAAATTGTGTACAACCCATGTCAACTTAACATGATGACTTGGCATAATTTTTTAATCGAAAAGAAAGAATTATTACTTGCCATTATGTATTCCCATTTGTTTTGTTGTGGGATCCATTTTGTAACATAAAACAAGTCACATTTGATTAATCCAATAATGTAGTGTCCATGAAAATGTGCAGGTACAAAGTTACTGTCAATACATAAAAGTTATAAAGTCAAAATAGGCAAAGAACAGTCACATGTCACCTTCTCCACCATCCTGTGTCTCCCTCCTCTGTCTCATCTGTCTGTGTCGCACATAAATACATCCTTCGTCTGTGACGGAACGTGCTATACGCAGAAGGCATTCTACTGCAGCATAGGCATCGGTTCCAGCAGTGACCATACCCATGTCTAGCATTTCTTGTAATCCTTCTGCTAGCATTTCGCACTTTCCCTGAGACAAGTATTGCAACATTAATTACTATTATAGTTGGTGTATAACTATAAATAAATGCAGTTGAACACAAACTTTAAAGACAGTGCCATACCACAGCATGTCGAGGCTCCTGAGATGAAGTGGAACTGGTGCTGGGTCGTCAGTGTGTGGACGTGGAGGATCTGCAACAAATGATCCCTGAGACGGAGGGTGTCTAACAGGATCACCTCTCTGTGAGGGTGTCATAAAAGGATGAAAGACACAATAAAACCAATCAAGATACCCAGGGACCGCCTGACTGGGATAGGTAACCTCGTCTCTGGTCGAGGCTAGGTGATCGCCAAACTGCATCCATTTTTCGTCCACTTCCTCGGTCAAGGGCGCCTCAGTCATATGGATTTGTAAATACACTGAACATATCCAAATTGTCTCGCCACCTTCTCAGGTAAATGTCTTACCACTACCAGTCCACATCGAATATACCCAGAGAATAACGATATTATGTCGAACACTCTATGGGCACAATGATCGGCATATGGAGTCCAGCACACATCGTCTATAAGCAACCTATCAAGTCTCCTACGATAGGTGCTGAGCGGTAATGCCTTCTCTACCTTCCAGCGACACACTCGTGGTTGCCTCTCCTGGTAGTTAGAAGCTGCAGAGACATTTCCAATTGTGGAGAAATGATCATAAATCCAACACTGCAAATTAATATACAATGCAACGCTTGAGTATAAAAGTTATAACAAATATAAGTGGATGGATATCGATGTCAACAGTGAAAGAAATTACCTGCAACAGGGTCACATAACCAGCAAGATGTTTGCCGTGATGCTAACATGCGTAGTTAAGATTAGAATACAGATGAACTAAAGCAGCCGCACCCCAAGCATATCCACCTGAACGGTTCAGATCGCGAAATGCTTCCAAGAATACCACACCGATATGTGTGGCACTCTTGTTGGCAAACAGAGTGCACCCAACCAAATGAAGCAAGAAAAGCTCTGGCCGCTGGAATCCACTTCATTGACTCAACCTTCTTAGCATATAAGTCACGCAGCCAAGACAAACGGACATATGCCCTATGGCATTGCTCAATCTCTGATCCAGCCTCGTCTGCAGATACTTCAAGCAATTCAACAACCTTATGTATGGCTTGGCCAATATCAATCATCTCAAATGATAAGAATTCTCCTATGATTGGTACATGCAACAGGGATGCCACATCGTCCAAAGTGATACTGAACTCCCCGACGGGTAAATGAAAGTTGCTTGTCTTTGAGTGCCGTCTCTCGACGAAAGCCGACAGCAATCCCCTGTCTACCGTCTCGACCGAGCAACGAATCAAAGTGGCCAACCTAGTACCAGCAACCAATCCTTCAATCTCTGGTGCAGGCCGCCCAAATTTGTGAACTTTTCTTCCATGGGAGGCCAATTTTAACTCAGCGTGTTCCTATAAACATATTAAATCAATCATAGTTAGTTCAACTAATTATCAACTTCACTCAATTTGTAAATAACAAATATAACTTACCTGCCCTTCCCACACTCGCATAGCCACATGTTCAGCATACTCCGTTAACACTGAACAGTCCTCCAGACCACCTGGAAATGATTGAACTTGATCACCTCCATCGTCCATCGTAGGAATATCATCCTCCACACGGTGGTCCTAAACAACAGGCATTTCATCGATAGCAGCCCCTGCATGTCGACCCGTAGACGGTGGATCCTCATCTACAACTACCCCTACCCGTTGTCTTCTGGCTGATGCCGTAGGCCTTTGACGTTCAGCTACTGGCTCTTCATTCCCACTGTCTCTACTGATACCTGTGGTACCATTTGCTAAGTTGTTAGTCTAACAACATACATATCAGAGCAACCAATCCAAATATCCAAATTTTGAAAATATTAACTTTCTAATCAACTTAGCTATTACATATTACTTAAACAACTTTAGCTTTTCAGCCTTCAATCATGTTTTACGATATTATTAACAAACTCACTTATTGATTGAAAGACCAAAGCACATTAATTAGCACGTTGGAACTCACTTGTTGATTGAAAGGGGAAAAGAATATCAAATTATCAACATTCAAATTCATGAATAGGACGTGGGTTTGATTGCTATATTGTTGGTCACCATGGATTTGTCAATTTCTATCCTACCAAAACCTATAAAGGCCTACTCACCTAAATGACTAAACTAGCATTAAGTTCAATGATGTTTTACGATATTATTAACAAACTAGCAATGTGACCAAAATCTTACACACACATGCAAGACCAAACCACATTAATTAGAGTGTTGGAACTCACTTGCTGATTCAAAGGGGAAAAGAATATCAAATTATCAACATTCAAATTGATGAATAAGACATAGGTTTGATTGCTATGTTGTTGGTCACCATCAGTTTGCCAATTACTATCCAACCAAAACATGTAGGGACTACTCACCTAAATGACTAAACTACCATTAAGTTCATGTTAAATTTAGAATTCAAAATTGACTATGTCACGCACTGGACTATAACACAATCCATCAATATCCATCCACTAAATTACCACTAAATCACCTAAATTAATAAACTAGTATAGCGCTCCTACACAACAACAATATTACAAAGCTCCTATGTTTTCTAACTGCTCAAATATAAAACATAACTCATAAACAACTAACTATTTAACATTCTAAAATGTATATAATTAAAAATTAAATCTAATTGCATTGAAAATTTTGAAAAAATAGGCTGTACAGATTACTCAATCCGTATGTTGTTCACGGATTAACCAATCCGTAAGAACGATACGGATTACGCAATCCGTATGATGTTCACGGATTAACCAATCCGTAAGAACCATACAGATTGAGTAATCCGTATCGTTCTTACGAATTGGTTAATCCGTGAACATCATACAGATTGCATAATCCATATGGTTCTTATGGATTGGTTAATCCATGAATACCATACGGATTACTCAATCTGTATAACCTACAATCCGTAAAATCGCGAAGACGAAGAAACACTCACAGCGAATGACGGAAGCAAACACCAATCAACCACCACGACGCCTCAATGACCAACGACCATGACCAAATGCGCCGCAACTGAACCAAATGGCAACAACTGAGAAAGGCACCAAACGGGAGAGAAAATCGCAGCACAGCAGCAGGACCAGGTGAGTGAAGCAAATATCCCTATCAACTGTGCTTCACCTATATAACGAAGGGCATTTTCAAACTTTCACTGTTCACGGATGGGTGTATTAGATTTTGAACCGGTGTATAAAGACCATCCCAATTTCTTTTGGGACTCCTTTAGTCATTGACTCTACGCGGTCACACGGAAAAGAAACCCCTAGACCAGGAACCACAAAATAGTAAATAAAATAAAAACCATGTAAAAAATTAGTCTCATGAGAAAACAAAAAATCAAAAATCTAATCAGATTTTTTTTTGTTACTCTGAGAATCTTTTTACTTGATTCCACCAATTTTTATGAATCCTTTTTTGTTTGAGTTGGATTCCATAGTTTTCATTATTATTTTTTTTTTTTTGACAAAGATTTTGTAGTTTTCATATAGGTGAATACAATGGAACAAATCCCATGTCTTGAATAAGTGAAAATAGTGAAAAAAAAATATTTAAAATCTTATTCTAATATTGAAAATGATCGCTAATATTTCAAAGGACAACAACGTTGAGCCAAATTTAATTGATAAAGGACCAAAATGAATGACCTACATGAAAATCCAGACCAAAAAGGTATAAACAAAATGAAAATCGCATGAAAACTTATCCTCACGAACAATTAAAAAATTGAAAAGTCTACTATCATATGCTTTTTTTGTTACTCCTAAGACTCATTTTCCACTCAATTTGTTACCATTTTTTTCTCCTTTTGGTTTAAACATTAGTTGAACTCTATACTATTCATATAGTGTAATATAATGAATTTTACATCTTGAATAGCAAACAATGATTTAAAAAATGTTCCAAAATAAAAAATGATCACTATTTTGAAAGGACAATGTTGATTCAAATTTAAATAAAGTACAAAATGAATCTTTTAAAAGACATATGATTAAATTAAATTTTAATAAAAATTAAAGGATAAAAATATAATTTAGCCTAAGAAATACTATTTGTAACAAAAAATGTAAAAATGTTAGAGTTGGAGAATAGTGCATAAAAATGTTCAATTTTTTTTTTTACATTTTTATGATGATAAGTTTATTTATTTTTATAATAATTAATTTAAAATTTATATATTAGATAACTTCTGATAATTGATTGAGTATTTTTTTTACATATATTGAAATTTTAAAAATTAAACTCTTTTAACAATTTTTTTACTTAAAAATTACTTTTAAGGTAAAGGTAAAATAAGAGTTCGAAAAAAAGTAAAAGTTGTTTGTTAGTTATTTTATTTTTCAACTTAAAAATAATTTTTAAGCTAAAATTTATTAGATAATTTTTGCAAATTTAATTTTATTTAAAATTAATTGTCTACTTCAATAAATAAAAAGTATAGGATGTAAGAAAAATTAAATGATTTAATGATGCTTATATATAAACAACATAAGCAATTATATCAAATGCGGAAAAATTAAGATCATAAATACCTCTTGTCATTGTTATTCTTGTTTGCTCCGAATATGAATTGTAATAGTCTGTGAATCAAGTAATCTGTAAACAGTTTATGAACTTTTGGCTTAAAGATTTCTATGCTTTCACTATCACTCAATGATGGTGTACTGAGATTTTTCAGATAACAAGTACAGGGACCTTGGTTATTGTGTACATCTCCTTTTATAACCTCTTCCCATGAAAGAGGTTGTTTTTTGATATGCATAAAATGTGGGCATAGTTGTTAAAAATAAGGGATAAGTTAGCAACACTTATTCATAAGAAGATAAGGGATAAGATTATCAACAACTTATTCTTAAGAAGATAAAGTAAGTGGACCACCTTATGTGATTTTGACTTAGTCAAGCAACAGAAAAGAAATCAACATTCTCCCACTTGGTCCACATATCTCATCATACACTTTAGTGAGAAATAAAATACATGAATCATGACAATAGTTACTCTAATATATACGAGTATTATCTTCCATGTATTACATTACATTATATTTCTCAAGTCCATACAGCTTAATGAATAAACCCAATATTTATTCTAGGTTCAAACTTAATTGATGTTTCTCAATATAAATAACTGTAGATGCGCATAAACTGAATGAAAAATATCACAATAGAGTTTCTTAATATCATTCTTATAATGAAAATCATATATGGGAACCAAGTCTTATCCTTTCTACATGATCCTTAAATTTAAATGGTGGCATGCCCTTAGTTAAATGATTGACAATCAATAATTCAATGCTAATGTGTTCAATAACCACTATATTATCTTTAACACATTATTTTATGGCTAGATACTTAATGTCGATCTCCTGCTTTGACTACAACTTTTGTTATTCTTAGCAATAAAAACAACATCTGAATTATCACAGTATATCTTCAATGGCCTAGAAATGGAATCCATAACTCTAAGCTCAAAAATGAAACTCCCATACACCATGTGAGGTAACCTCAAAACAAGAAACGAACTCAGCCTCTATAATGGAAGTAGCAGCCAATGTCTGCTTGACACTTCTCCAAGACACAACTTCACTGGCAAGCATAAAAATATATTCTGAAATCGATTTTCTTTAATCAACGCAGCCAGCATAGGCTGAATCTGATTAGTCAATCACTTCTAAGTTGTCAGTTTGTCTGTACATAAGCATGTAGTCCTTAGTTTCCTAAAGGTATCTCATCACTTTCTTTGAAACTTTCCAGTGGTCTAAACCTGGGTTACTTGATATCTCCTTAACACTCCAACTGCAAAAGCAATACCAGGTCTTGTGTAGACCTAAGAATACATAAGGCTTCCAACAGCTAAAGCATAAGGGGTGTTCTTCATTTGTTCCTGTAACACCCCGTAGGCCTCCGACGTGTTATCATTAATAATATCAAATTAGCGCTTAAAACATAATTTCAAACCTCAGCGGAAGCACATAATCATTTTTCTTGATTCATTATGTATGGAATAACAATATATATCAAGACAACAAACACACCAGAACATTTATCACGCCCCTGCTGATCCAGTTTTTCATATCACACATCACAAAGACAGATAACTAAAACATGTAGGCAGATTAACAAATATACAACATTAATACTCAGGGGAAAGTCTCATGTCATAATCTCAAATAGTTCTGTACATAGTCATATACATCAGTGTCTTCACCACACCATGGTGATACAAAAGGATAACAGCCCTCCTCGAGGGTATACAAAACTATACAACCCTTCTCAAGGGTACATAACAAACTCAAAATAAAATAGAGCCTTCAAGCTCTCCCTACTGCTCCTCAGATAAGCAACCTAGTCTCTGCCGAGCCTCCTGCCCTGAGACTGATCTTCTCTTCCAGAAGGGTCACCTGAAATCATAGAAACCCCACACGGGGTGAGATAACATATCTCAGTAAGCTTGGGGTCCTTAGGAAACCATTCCCACCCTGGCTCACAGATTCACAACACACATATCAGGCAAACATATCAAGCATGGCCCACTGGCCTGGCCCTCTGGCCCTCATCATACTATGAGCATCATTATTCATCAACATATGAACAAATGGTAGAGCTCCTCAATGCCTGGCGGAGCTCCTCAACGCCCTGACGGAGCTCCTCAACGTCAGTATCACATCAATATATATGGCAGAGCTCCTCAATGCCTGGTGGAGCTTCTCAACGCCTGAACACATGGCAAAGCTCCTCAATGCCTGTATTCATCTATTGGCCAATAGATATATCTCAATCACAGCATACATTCATCCAATACAGATGCACACAATATCAATATAAACAATGCAACAGCCAATGCATGCATCATGAATCATGACCACCACTCCCCAGGAGTGTGGTGTGCAACCAAAATGGGAATTCATCCCCAGGGCCACTGAACTTACCTGTCAAAGGATCACTCTGTAGTTCTTTCCCTAGTCTGTGGCTCCCGCCACCAACAATTTCACAATCAAGGCCTAATCAAGGCACATGTAATCTTATATCAAAACCAAGCCAACAGGCATCCAAGTCACAGTACATAACATAACAGAATTCCCCTATCCTAGGGTTCAATCAAGTCTAGCCCACACTAGGCTACTCATAGACCTCACAAGGTCTACCAATGCTGCATACAACCATCTGAGTCATTCCAGACTCAATGCAACACAAGCCTGAGCACAACTCACATAAGCTTTATACTCAACATATGGCTGGAATGGTTTAAGCCTCAACCAAGGCACCATTCCACTAGCCTTTCAGGCTCAACACAAGCATAATCAAGGCTCTGGCATGGCTCCAAAACCACAAGTGACTTATCACACAAGCCACACATACAAGCCACAGAGCCAAGATTCAAAGTTATCCACATCAAAAACCGAAAGCTAATCCTTCATCTATACATCGCTCTAAACAAGTTTCTCTACAGGACCCTGGGCTAATTCTAGCCCCAGCTCAGTGTGGGTCACAATATTCAGAAAACCCCAAAATCCAGAAACAACCGGAGAAACTTGAGTTTCTTACCTCAGTGGCGACTAAAAAGACCTCAGGACAGCTTCCACAAGCTCTGGTGTCCGTTTCAAGTCTTGAATCTCCGCCACTCTCAAGTTCTCTGAGCTTTTCCTTCAGAAGCACTTCTCACTCAATTGGGGTTTTCAGAAGAGGAAATGAAGGATTATAGCTTTCCAAGTGGTTTTCTCAAGATTAAAGGTCTTTGGGAGGTGTTTAGACCAAGAAACTAGGGCCTAGGAAGCTTGGGCACTCCAACAATGGAGGTTTGGGGGTGGGGAGGAAGAAGAAGAGGTGTCTTCCTCAGCAAAACGCGATTTGCCCTTAAATATTCAGCCTGCCCAAGGTTTGGCGCGATCCGCGCCACCTCCCGCGCTATCCACGCCACAATGGCGATGGTCTGGCGCCAACAGCGCCATCCCCGCGCTAATAGCGTCAACCTCCCGAGACCTATGGCGCCATCCACGCCAACCCGGCACTGCCAACGCGGAAAACCAGAGAAAATTGGTTTTCCAGAGCACTTATGGTGCGATCCGCGCGGACCTTGGCGCTACCCGCTCCAACCTCTCAATCAATCCATGCTACCCGCGCCATGGCCACGCTGAAAATGTGAACTGGCCGAACCTATGGCGCCACCAGCGCCGTCCCGGCGCCATCAGCGCCACAGCCAATGTGTCTGGCGCTATCAGAGCCAACCCCGACGCGACCCGCGCCACACCTAAAACCAGGTTTTCTCTTGAAGAAGCCTGGTGCCAAAGGTGAGGGTCCTTACAGTTCCCGCTCAAGATCATTTTTCAGGCAATGACTTAAATTAAACTTGTCACCCTTCACAATGTGAGCTACACTTGGTGAACAATCACTCATTCTAAATCTTTCCAAAACTTTGTTAATATAGGTCTCTTGAGACAAACCAAGAACACCTCTTATGTTGTCTCTTAATGCAAATAACATAAAAGGCATCACCTATATCCTTTATATCAAAGTTCTTAGAGAGAAATTGTTTAACCTCATATAGCAAACCCTTGTCATTTGGTTGCAAGTAAAATATCATCGACATATAAAATAAGGAAACAAATTTTGCTCCCACTGACCTTCTGGTATATACAATGATTCATAACATTTTCTACATAACCAAATGAAGAAATAATTTCATGAAATTTTAAGTACCATTGTTGGGAGGCTTGTTTCAATCCATATATAGATTTCTTAAGCTTGTATACCAATTGCTCAACCTCAATAGAGAAGAATCCTTCAAGTTGTTTCATATAAACCTCTTCCTCTAGGTCTCCATTGAGAAAAGTTGTTTTCACATTCATTTGTTGCAACTCTAAGTCAAAACGTGCAACCGGTGCTAGAATGATGCGAAGAGAATCTTACTTAGATGCAGAAGAGAATGTCTCCTTGTAGTCGATTCCTTCCTGTTGATTAAATTCCTTGGCTACAAGTCTTGTTTTATATCTCTCAATGTTTCCTAATGAGTCTTTCTTAGTTTTGAAGACTCGTTTACATCCAATGGATTTTGCACAATCCAACAACTGAGCAAGATCCCAGACTCCATTCTATGCCATAGAATTCATCTCATGGCTTGTGAAAACGTTTCAGGATCATTTTCAGCTCCAATAGTATAGTCAGATTCTTGTAGATACAAAATCACTCGGTATCGCTGATTTCTTTATTCTGGTATATATATATCTCCTTAATGTTGTTTCATTATCTTCTTGAGAAACTTGTTGTTCAATTGGTTGATCAACAATTTATTCTTGCTCCTCATGAACAACTTGATCTACTAGATTATCAGCAGATTGTGGATCTTGAATGATAGGTTGCACAACACTTGGTTAAGCTGGAAAGGTATTGTTAATAACAACCAATCTAAGATTTGAAGTGGATGGTCGAGTAACTGAATGATCTTTCTTAAAAATAAAATCTATGGATTGATCGCTCCCACTAATCAAGTCATTCTCAAGAAATTTAACATTTCTTGATTCCACAATCCTAGTACTGTGAAATGGACAGTAAAATTTGTATCCCTTAGACCTTTTAGCATATCGAATGAAGTATTCACTAATGGTCCTTGGGTCAAGCTTCTTTTCTTGTGGGTTATAGATTCCCACTTCAAATAGGCATCCCCAAATGCGTACATGTCGCAAACTCAATTTCCAACTCTTAAATTACTCAAATGGTGTCTTTGGGACAACCTTAGTTGGAACTCGGTTCAATATGTACAATATCGTCTTTAGTGCTTCAGTCCACAATGACTTAGGAAGCTAAGAACTACTAAGCTTACTTTGCACCATGTCCATTAAGGTTCGATTTCTTCTTTTTGCCACACCATTCTAATCCGGAGAACCAGGTATAGTGTACTGGGCAACAATCCTATGTTCTTGAAGAAACTTCACAAATAGACCAAGTGTTTGTCCATTCTTCGTGTATCTACCATAGTATTCACCACCTCTATCGAATTTCACTATCTTAATTTTCTTTCTACATTGTTTCTCCACTTCGACCTTTAAAACTTTAAAGGCATCTAAAGCTTCATTTTTAGAACGAAGTAAGTAGAGATACATATATCATGAAGAATTGTCTATGAAGGTGATAAAGTATTTTAGACTACTTGCGTCCATGTCTGGACAACAAATATCTGTATGTTTGATTTCTAATAGACTTGAGCTCCTCTTTGCAACCTTCTTAGACTTGCTAGTTTGTTTACCCATAATGCAATCTATACAAGTATCAAAATCAGCAAAATCCAAAGCACTAAGTATCTCTTCATTTACCAATCTCTTAATTCTCTCGATAGAGATGTGTCCTAATCTTAAGTGCTACAACATAGAGGAATCCTCATTCATAACACATAATTTCATGCCAACATTAACATGCATAGCATCATAAGTGATATCATTTTACAAATAAATATAGAAAATACCATTTTGCAAATCAATCCACCATGTGTTATGGTTAATATAAATCATATTAGATTCATAACAAACTAAAGAGGTAGGCATACCTTTCTTTTCCAAACCATAGCTTGAACTTAGAACAATCTTTCTTCACGTGCCCCTTCTTTTTATAGAAGAAACACTTGGATTCTTCCTTAATTCTAGCTTGAGGTGCTATTTTACCATTTCCCTTGTTCTTATGGCCTTTCTTATTATCCTTCCTTTCAATCGTCATAAGAGAACTCTCTCCTTGTTCCAACTGAAATTTCCTCTCTTCCTGAACACACATGGTAATGAGTTCATTGATAGACCATTTGTCTTTATGTGTGTTGTTGGATATTTTAAAAGGGACTATATGGTCCTGGGATAGTATTCAGAATAAAATGCATCATAAATGTTCATCTCTAGAGTTTTAAGTTGAGCTGCAATGTCCCTCATCTGCATGATATGCTCACGCACACCCCTCAAAGTATTGAGCTTCATGGAAAAAAATTTCATTATTAAGGTACTGGTCAATGTCTTCCCTGAAGAGTCAAATTGTTTATTAATATACTTCAAGAGCACTCTCACATTGTCATATTGTTCAACTGAGTCCTTCATATTAGTCTATATTTTAGTCTTAATGAACATCACATAGAATCGATGGATCTTTCTCATTTCTCATACAGATTCATCTACTCTGGTTCATTATTCTCTATAATTGTTGGTAGCTCAGCTTTCCTGATAGCATAATCAATCTCCATATACACTAACGTCAGCAAAATCATTTCTTTCCACATAGAAAAATAATCTCCTCTCAATTCTGGGACATCAATTGTATTAATAGGTTGTATAATTGTAAAATAATTCAACATATATGCTTATTATTAAAATTTCAGACAAAAATAATGTATCATGTTTTACAAATGTAAGTCATGCTTATAAAATTATGAATTTAGCAACATAAGATTTGTCTGTGGGCTAAAATTTTAATTCAATTAAATTCACATAACATTATGATGAAATTATCAAGTTATATTTCTTGATCCCTATAGGCAAATCAAAAAAATATAATTTAATATTTTATCATAATTAATCATACAAAATTATAATAGAAATTCAAGTGGGATAATATCTACTATATTATATATGATTAATTACAATTAATATCATCTACCTTATGTGATCTAAAAGCTCTTAATATATAACATAAATAATTAAATTTGTTGTGGCTAAACTTTAATTAATTAAATTACATGGATCACTAACATTATCTTTATATTATTACATCAAATTCCAAGCAATAATGTCAAATAATTAAA